>JANAVB010015000.1:962642-990142 GCA_029216955.1 Iris pallida | reverse complement strand
GTCCATCCAATTTAATATTTCGTAATTTTTTTTTGGTTACAGGCCGTCGTGGTGGTGGTGTTGGTGGTTGTGGTGGAAAGAGAAACGGAGATGAAGAAGGAAATAAGAATCGGTCCAGATCGCGTCGAACGTCGTCGAGCCCTCCTAGAACAACGAGGAGTACCAGCTGCACCGAGAAGAATCTGTCCGCTTCGCGTCGGACGTCGTCGAAACCTCCTCGAATAAGAAGAAGTACCAGCGGCGCCGCTCTAATTTTATTGTCCATGCCATTGTCAGAAATCTTATTTTTCAACTAATAATTTTATATTTGTTAATAAAGCTACATGTCACGGTGGTGGTGGTGAACTGAGGAAACCTGCTTCTGAGGTCGGACGGATCATCTGCTCACATATTTAAAAAAAATCTGTATTGATCGGACGAAATATTTTTTACTTTTCTAATGATAATTTTTTCGAAGAGAATATTTTATTTGGACGGTGAATGACCATTCTCTTTGCTTTTAACACGGAGGATGGCCATTCTCTTTGCTTTTAACACGGCGAATAGACGGAGAATGGCCATTCTCTTTGCTTTTAACACGACGAATGGACGGAGAATGGTCGTTCTCTTTGCTTTTAACACGAAGAATGACCATTCTCAAGGAGAATGGCTATTCTCCGTTCCTTTAACATGGAGAATGGCCATTCTCCGTTCTTTGAAAACGGAGAACGGATACTCTCTGTGCTTTTAACAAAGTATGGTATATTTAGGACTGGAAATGTTCAAGTATCTCATATTTTTTTCACCAAATATTTACAGTATTTTTAATATCATTTACCATAGTACATTCATTTAATATTAAATCATTTTCAAGATAATCCGAATATCATTTTATCAGGCTTCCACTGTATGGCTGAACAAAATTTCTTGCGAATGTTTGAATATAATTAACCTACTATCAAAGAGAATTTTTCTTACATTACATTATGCTTTACACTGGCATCGACTTCATACTGATGGCATCGATGTACTGATGGCAATAACAAAGGATGAACAGCCAGGATTACAATTATGTTTTTGCAAAAATAAGGGATGAACAGGCAGGATTACAATTTTGCTTCAACAATAACAAGGGATAAACAGGCACTGGCATTGAATTCATATTGATGGCATCGATGTAATAATTTTTTACAGAAAGCAAAACACATTACAATCAAATAAAGTTTCAGTAATCCCAGGAATGCATCCGTAATGAGGCCACCTGTAAACCCTAGCAATGCACCCAGGACTCATGAAATCTATGATGGACATCTGCAAATCAAAGGAATACACCAAAATATCAATATCATCTATGAAGGCCAACTGCCAACCAAATAAACGCTTCAACCAAAAAATCATAATCAAATTAAGTATAATTCATTCCAAGTCCAATAAACTGCATAATTCACGTTACAGTAATCTGCCCAATCCATGTTAGTAATTCAACATAGAACCTGCATAATTCACAATACAATAATCCAAATAAATATCAGACCTACTCTAAATTCAAGACCATATTACTTTTTCAAAACAAATTACGAACTATGCACTTAGTACAAGCAAAAAGTTTAGTCTTACAATATTTCAAACACAAAATTTAGTTTGTCCGCCATGACCAACAAATATTCAGAACCATATTACAAGTCAAATATTACATCCAAATTGAAATAAGAGACATTCAAAACTCAAAAGATGAATCTTCATAGCTGTCTCCATCTTCTTCTTCTTGTTTCTTTTTCTTTTTTTTCCTACTTCTTCTTCTTTCTCAAAATATCCTTCACCTACACCTTGAGGGACGGATTAAGAAAAATTATAGTCAGTATTGACTCACTTTATATGTAGAAATGACATCCAGAAACATAAATAGAAGTATCAAAGTGATGGCTAGCATTAAAGTGTCAATGTGTACAGTATATATTTTTACATAAGAGTTTGGGCTAGCCCCATTTACCTTCTTCACGAGGGAAGAAAAATCTTATTCTTGGTCAACAAATTCAACCTCTATCTGGTTAATCTTATCCAGAATCAGTTTCTGGTTGTCGGATATAGTCTTCATCTCTTTGAAGACATTCTCAAAGTTTGCAGCAACAAAATTGTATAGATCATCAACCCTGTCCTTAGTGTTTTTGATTCCATAAGTTGATGGTTTTCCAGATGTTGATGGTTTGCTTGCAGCTGCTGCCCATTTTCCAAACATTCGAGTGAAGGTTATTTTTCTCATGGGGCCTTTGTTTTTAATATAAACATCCCCTGCTAAGCTTGGGACAGAATATTTATTAGCCATCGAGCATACAAATCCTCCGAAGGGAGAGTTGTCCTTGCAGTTGGTTTTCCCACGAGATGCATCATTCTACTGAACATGTAGGAACCTATATCCATCCTTTTTTCTTCTCCATATAATAAAGAAATTTTACTCTCTCGGGATGGATGGAAAACTCATGTCCAGTAGGGTTGAGTATTTGAGATACGTAGGCATGCAACAATTTATACAAAGTTTTTAATTGATCTTTGTATACATTTTGAGGGGTCTTGGCACCCATCGAAACACCTGTAATCTCATGAATTACATCCGTCATGGAAATATTATTAATATCTTTCATATCAAACTCAGGAACTGGATCAAATCCATAAAATTCGTTGATGACAGCAGCATTTACCCTAATCAGTTTCCCTCTCAGAAACACCAGTGGTTGATCCTCTTCTTTTTCTTTAATTTCAGCCGGAAGATTTGAGTAAAATTCTCTTACTATTGTTCGGGAGATTTTCTCAAGACAGGATTTGTTCAGTTTCTCCAATTGATAGAATTTTAATATATCCAGGAAAGCTTCGTCTTCGACATCATCCATCTTAATTGATCTTTCAGGCATAACAGCCTTTTTCTTAAAATATTTAATGTAAATCTTCTTAGTTTTAGAGTCTTTAAATTCTTTTTACCTCCTCTCCAGCCTGGGACTTATTGATGATTGCTCTTCCTCTTTATTTTCCTCTTCTGATGAGGATTCAAAATCTACAAAGTACGTTGATGACTCTGTATCCGTTGCCACCTTAGCCTTCGCTTGAGTACGCCTTCGATCTTCATAAGTTGAGTCTTCCGACGACTCTGTATCGAAGATAGATTTTCCTGTCTTTGTCGAGCAATAAGTGTTTTTAGCCTTTTTTGCACGTGGATTGGCTGCCGCCTCCGCCTTCATCGTCGCTGCCGCCATCGCTGCTTCCGCCGCTGCCCTTTCGGCCTCTGCCTTAGCGACCATAATCTTGGTTTTCGTCGCCCTTACAAGTTCTGCCCTTCGGGCCTGTATCGTATCCCTTTGTGGATTCTTCCCCTTCGACGACGGTCGTTGTTTCTTCGACGGCATTTTGATTAGAAGAGGGTTTGGAAGAGGGTTTGGGAGAAGGAAGAGGGTTTGAGAGAAGTAGTGGGAAAATTCGACCGTCTTCTGTGACCTTGGGAAGTGGAAAAAATTAGAATAGTTTTGAGTCTTAAATTAAATTTATTACTATTATTACTAGTATAAGACGGTCGAATTTATTACTATCACTACTAAAATATGATCTATTAGCGACGTAATTTAGCGACGGCGTAAAATTACGTCGCTATATATGGAAGTCAGCGACTCCTTTATATAAACATCGTAAAACGTCGCTGAATAGCGACGTTCAGCGACAGGTATAAAATTACGTCGCTGAATAGCGACGTTACGTCGCTGGATTATTAAAATATGTCGCCAGTTTACGACGTTTAGCGACGTCCTCATGTGACGTCGCTAATATTTTTACTTAGGGCACAGCGTTTCATTTTCCCACTCACTCGAAATTTCCAATTTTTCCCACTACTCCTTCCCCCCCTCCGGCGATTCCTTCGGCGACCCCTTCCTCCCCCCCCCCCCGGCGACTCCCTCCCTCTCCGGCGACCCGTACCCCCCGTCGAGCTCCTCCTCCTCGAGCTCAGGTAAACCCTAACCTAACTCCTCCTTCTCCTCCTCCTCCTCTCCCACGGACACACACACACACACGGAGACACACGCACACACACACAGACACACAGACACACACACGGACACACACGCACACACACACAGAGACACACACACACACACACGGATCACACGGACACACACACACACACACTGGACACACTGTGTCATGTTGTGGTGGACACGAGACACTATGTTGGACACGTATACATAGCCTAGATCCTTTACCAACCATTTATTTTCCATTTTAACATGTTTTTATATATCAATTTCTAAATACCCTATGTTGACTGATACCTTGTTAATTTATTGTATTTTCTAATTTTGAAAACCCAGTTTTGACAACCATTTTAACCTAGTTTAATGCTTTAATTTAGATGTTTAAAACCCTAGTGTAGTGTATCTATATGTGTGCTGACTGAGTTTCAAGTTTGGGGTGATTTGGTTAGAGTTTTGGTTCTCGATTTGGGTTTGAGGTAAATGGGTCTGAAATATGTTATAGGAGTATGTAATGTTGTGTGAAATGAACTGATTTCCTTTCTTTTCCTTTCATATTTGACTGAACACAGTAAATCCCCTTACTATCCAGATTGGACTGACCTATAGTTTATATCACTCACTCACTCACTCACTCTTGCCTAGGTACACACACGCATATAGCCTAATACAAGCATGTTAGCCTCCCTCATATACACGTATATGTGACTGTCACATGTAACAGTCAACACACTCACCCCCCATTCACATGTGCATGTACACACACCACCCACTCTCTACTTCTCTCTCTATATATATATATGTTTGATAGATGGTATTGTATACATATATACATAACTATATCATGTAACTCATATGTGATATAGGCATATAGCCTATGTTAGAGTGTCTAAATATATGAATGCATGAAAGTTGCCTTGTCTTGTAATATAGGCATATAGTATATACATGCCTATATATATATATTATATGTATATATCTATATAGATATTACTTGTGTGTATGAGATAGCTTGAGTTGACTTTGGTCATTATTGGTACTTGAATTGATCGGAACAAAGACCCCCAATGTCGGTATCGGTCAATATTTGGTATCGATTGGTATCGGATCGGAACATGCCAACCGTATCGGTATCGGCCGTATCGGATCGGTATCGGCCGATACTTTAAAATTATATGAAATAGTAGTCACCCCCAAGGTTGACTATTTTTACTGAAAGTCAAAGTAGAGTAAATATCTGACCTAGATTGGACTAAGAGTTGACAAAGTCAACTATAGGTCAACCCTTGACCTAGTTTGACCTTGTTTGACTTTGTTTGACTTAGCTTGACCTTGTTTGACTTTGTTGTCTTCATGTTTGTTAAATGACACCCAGATACTAGTTTTAGTTGTTTAAATGACACCCAGATACTAGTTTTAGTTTCAGTTTGCTTTGGTAACTCACTATTGCTCATTACTTGGTACTAGTTTTAGTTGATTGTGTTTTTTTAAGACTAAACAAATGACACCCAGATATTACTTGTGTGTATGAGATAGCTTGAGTTGACTCTGGTCATTATTGGTACTTGAATTATAGGTTAGGCTTGTATAGCCTTGAATGGTGTGTGCTAGCTAGTATTGGGATACCAATAGCGATAAGGTAAAGGGTACCTTGGTAGGTCATGACTAGAAATAGGATATTTGACTTAGATTTGACCTTGTTTGACCAAGGTTGACTATTTGACCTAGTTTGACCTTGTTTGACTTTGTTTGACTTAGCTTGACCTTGTTTGACTTAGTACAACCTAGTTTGACCTAGATTGCATATCATTGTTATTAGTAACTGTCCGCTACTAATGTGTGTCCCATAATAAGACATAATATACGAATTTGTGCCTGTTGGATAATGTGTGTCCATCTTTGCAGAATTATTTCCAAATGGATGTGAATTACTACTTGCGGAATCGTTCATGGATGTACAATCGTCGTCCTGATGATATGTGTGGTGTGCGGGATGAATACATAGCGGGAGTAGAGCAGTTCCTGCAGTTTGCTAAGGCGTTCCCTCAGTACATGGACGGCACCAAAATTAAGTGTCCGTGTGTGAAATGTCATAACGTAAAATATTATCCAGAAGTGGAAGTGATATATCATTTGTACTCGAGGGGTTTCACGCCTAATTACTATCAGTGGACCGCACACGGAGAACTTGTGTCTTTAGCATCAGAGCCGGAGCCTTATGTTGAGCCGTATATGCATGCGGGACCTAATTTTGTTTCAGATAATCATGCATACGACGACGGGTGCGTGAACATGGTTTTCGACGCTGCGGGGCCTAGTTTCGTTCATGATGCACCTGAGGAGGCACCGAACGCCGATGCTGCACAGTTCATGGAGTTGTTGGAGAATGCAAGGACTCCATTGTATCCTGGTTGTGAGGATCATTCACCGTTGGAGGTGGTTACAAGACTGTTGAGCTTTAAGTCAGATTTTAACATGTCGCAAGAATGCTACAACCGAGTGTTGGAGTTGATTATAGAGATCTTACCGGCGGGTGCTAAGTTGCCTAAAGACTTCTACCGGTCTAAGAGGATGGTGAGATCGCTCTGGATAGGATACGAGAAAATCGATTCCTGCCGCAATGGGTGCATGCTGTACTACAAAGACGACAAGGACGCAGATGTGTGTAGATTTTGTGGTGCTGATCGTTATAAGACAACTAGTACAGGAAGGTCTACCGGTGCAAGAAGACCGACCGATTCAATGCACTACTTGCCTTTAACGCCGCGGTTGCAAAGATATTTATGGTGAAAGAGACGGCCAAAAATATGAGTTGGCACATGCGAGAACAGATTGAAGGAGTGTTGGATCACCCATCCGATGGAGAAGCGTGGAAGCACTTTGATCGAGTGTATCCAGATTTTGCTTCAGATCCGCAAAATGTCAGGTTGGGACTATCTTCTGACGGTTTTACTTCTTTTGGTCTTTCGGGATCCCAGTATTCATGCTGGCCTGTGATTGTCACTCCGTATAACCTACCGCCTTGGATGTGCATAAAGACTCAGTACATGTTTCTAACCGTTATAATTCCTGGTCTGAACAATCCCAAGAGGAACATTGACGTGTACTTACAGCCTTTGATAGATGAGTTGAATCAGTTATGGGAAGTAGGCGCTAACACGTACGATGTTTCCAGGAAGCAAAATTTTCAGATGAAGGCAACCCTTATGTGGACCATCAACGACTTTCCGGCCTATGGAATGTTATCTGGATGGAGCACTCATGGCCGTCTCTCATGTCCGTATTGCATGGACCGTAGTAAGGCTTTCCGCTTGAAACACGGCAGAAAACCGTACTTCTTTGATTGTCATCGGCAATTTCTGCCAAAAGATCATCCGTTCAGAAGGAACAGGAATGCTTTCCGTGCCGGCGTTGTAGAGAAGGGTGATCCACCGCCAAGGTGGTGCAGAGCCATGATATGGGAGGAGGTTAAAGATTTTCCAAGTGCTATAGAAGATCCTACAACTAGGTACAAGTGCGATGGATTTAGTAGAGTTTATAACTGGACAAAGAGGAGCATATTCTGGGATCTGCCATACTGGAGTACCAATCTGATCAGACATAATCTTGATGTCATGCATATTGAGAAGAATGTGTTTGATAACATAATTAATACTGTGATGGACGTAAAGGGAAAACGAAAGACAATCCCAAGGCCAGGTTGGACTTAGAAGAAATATGCAAACGCCCTGCGTTGCATTTGATACAGCAGAATGGAAAACAGTTCCTGCCGAAGTCAATTTTCTCGCTGGACAAGGAGGATAAAGTGAGACTTTGTCGGTGGATCCAGGGCCTAAAATTTCCAGACGGATATGTGTCAAATCTGAGAAGATGTGTCGATCCGAAGGAAAATAAATTGACGGGTATGAAGAGCCACGATTGTCACGTATTCATGGAGAGGTTAATTTCGATTGTATTTTGGGAATTCTTACCACAGGCAGTTTGGGATCCATTGACGGAGCTTAGCATATTCTTCAGGAATCTTTGTTCTAAGAAATTGCTCGTTGATCGTCTAGAAAAGCAAGAGAAGGACATTGCGGTAACACTATGCAAGCTAGAGAGGGTGTTTCCTTCTGGATTCTTCGACTCTATGGAGCATTTGCCGATTCATCTATCCTATGAGGCACGTGTTGGTGGACCCGTCGAATATCGATGGATGTACCCGTTCGAGCGACATTTGAATCACCTAAAAAGAAAGGTGAAAAATAAGGCACGGGTCGAGGGTTCTATTTATGAAGCCTATGTTCTCGAGGAGATTACAAACTTTTGTTCGATGTATTTCAAGCCTCATGTTGCAACTAATAGAACGAGAGCTTCCAGAAACGACGAGGGAGATCATGAAAGTAATGATACAATACTGAAGGTATTCAATGCTCCAAGAAAGCCATCGGGTAAGATGAAAAAGAGATATCTGAACGATGATGAGCTAAGGGCTGCTCAGGTGTATGTATTACTCAACTGCGACGAGGAAGAAGTAAAGAAACTGGAGGGGTAAGTAATTAATACGTCTATATTATTTTAATAGTGTTAATTATTATACTATTACATTAATTGAACGATATTGTTTTCAGCATATTTAATGATGATGTGAGGTCGGATAGGCCACACATAACAGAAGAAGAACTAGAACAAGAAATGAGGCATTATTTTCCATCATGGTTGAGTGCATATGTAAGACTTGAGAACTCTGTAATTACCTTTTGTATACGCACTTGATTGAGAATGAGCTTAATTGCTTCTTTCGTGGTATTTAGGTCGATCGTCCATACGCAAGACTTGAGAATGAGTCTATTAGAACGCTAGCCAAGGGACCAATTTATGCTGCAAAAATATGGCCAAGCTACTGTGTTAATGGATTTAGGTTTAAGTCAACAACTTGCCCGATCAGAGACAACTTTGTGGATCTCGATTCCACCAAAAATAGTTGTTTGTGTATCAGATCTTCAAACTACAAAGATGTTGATGCGGGCAACGATTTCTATGGCGTGTTACGGGAGATCGTGGAGCTGACATATAGTTATGGAATAGAGCCTGCTAAGATTGTGTTATTCAGGTGTGATTGGTTCGATCCGATTGAAGGTCAAGGTTGGAAAGTAGACAAGCACGGTCTTGTTGATATAAACTATCGGCGTCGATATCAAGCCTATGAACCATTTGTCCTATCAAGTCAGGCTCAGCTCGTGTACTTCGCAAGTTATCCTAAACGGGGAACAACAAGGTCGGACTAGTGGGCAGTATGCAAGACCAAAGCTAAAAATACCTTTGAGGTTGACGATATAGCTTATCAACAGGATGAACTACCTCTTGTAACAAATATTATAGAAGTGGACACGACGGAAGTTCCCTATTACACATCTAATTGTGTAGAAGAAGTAAAATTATCTGAAGAGAAAGATGCAGATGAAAGTGAAGATGTAGAGGAGAAAGAAGAAGAAGAAGAAGAAGAAGAAGAAGAAGTAGATGAGCTAAACGAACTAGATAAATTTTCAGAAGAGGATTAAATCTGTACGTTTGTTTTATCATCATATTTGACACTTTAGCGACACTTCTATAATATAAATCTGTGACACTTCAGTGACACTTTATTGACACTTTTATTGACACTTCAGTGACACTTTTTGACTATGATATTTTTCAAAAATCTGTGATGTCTATCATATAAATATGTTTTTTGTTTTATTGTCATATGTTTATTGTCAGGTATGACTAGACCATTTGGACGACGCGGAGGATTATATATTAGGCAGCCCCGTCAGCCTCGGGCTGGGGATGGAGAGGGCAGTTCCGTACCCTCATCCTCATCTCCGAGCACGCCAGTGTACCGTTCTGTTCCCGGTCCATTACCGGGACAGTGCAGTTCTAGCAGGTTGGCGACTCCTCCCTCGTCGTCCAGCCTTCCTGATCCCGCGTCCAGCATTCCTGATCCCCCGTCCAGCATTCCTACTGTCGACGGCTCTATGGAGGGAGCCCACACCGATCATATGGAAGACGGCGATCAGACTGATCCTGCCCAGGCAGGAGGTGAGAGCGACCCTCCATGCGCTCCTCCGGGCGAGACACGTATGGAGATTTGGACGGACGGGCCTATAAAGTAAGTTAATTAATTATTATATATTTCTCAAATGATTATATGTACATATATATTCATGAAAAATTATTATTGTATAGATATCGGCCTTCTGCAGTACAGAGACAGCTGGGAACATTTGTGAGGCAGAACAATGGTGGGCCTTGGCTCAACTACTCAGATGCTCCCGCAGATAGGAAGGCCTTTTGGTTCGCCCACTTCAAGGTAAAAATTTGTTTATTTTTTAAATTTTAATAATCATTTGTGTATATTATACAACTTTTGTATTTTACTTCTTGTAGAGGACCTATTTCTATCCACCACACTGGGCGGCGAGGATCGAGGGCCAATTTTCTGCCGTCATAGCCAAGCTCATCCGTGATGCGATCGACGACCAGAAGCATCGTGATCGCTCCGGACAGCCGATCCAGGGTTGGATTACGACAGAGCAGTGGACTGCGATGAAGGCTAGATTCAGCGAGCCCAAGTACCAGGAGCGGTCTGAGAAGGCCAAGGTGGCACGGTCGAGCGCCGGTAAGTGGTGTGGTGGCTCCATTCCGATGACGGAGCATTTTCGTCGTCTGGTACGTTTCCTATGACGGACATTAATTTATATATAGTTCGATATAATGTTTAATACTAATAATAGATAATATATTTTAACAGGTAAAGAAGGGTGAGGACCCGAACATGTTGACCGTCTTCCTGGTCATCCATCGGAGGGCTGGGGACTTCATTGACGAGAGGGCGACGCAGGCATATGTACGTTCTATTCTTTATATTAACTGACTATAATTTAGAAAACAGGAAAATAGATATCAATATAGAATTTAGTAAATACTTACACGTTAGCAAACATGTTCTAGGCCGAGTTTGTTCGGCTACAGAAGGAGGCGGCTGATGCTGCTGCTGCTGCTAGTGCGCAAGCAGAGGGAGGGGCTGGTACTTCCTCCCAGCCGCCTGCAGAGCCATCGCCGGACGAGCTCTGGATGACCGCCGTTGGCGGTCTTCAGAAGGGTACGTACTACTGTACGGGATCCTACGGCGCGTATTTGGCTTCGGAGTCATCCCGGGCCCCCTCTGTCAGTACGCAGTCTCCGGCTACGCAGGCGTCGTCACGAGCTGAGGATGTTCGTCGTCAGATCGAGGAGCTGCATCGCGAGTTGCAGCAGCAGATTTTTGATGCGGTCGAGCGACGATCCGACCCTCCGATCGTCACCGGACGATTTGATGCGGTCGAGCGCAGTATACAGGAGCTGATGAGTCTGCATCAGGCTGCAGCTGCCAACTTGCAGATGCTCACCAAGTCTACGCAGCACACAGAGCGTAGACATGTCGAGCTGGAGGGATCGCAGAGGAGCATATCTGCCTCACTCGCTCAGTATACTGAGAAGGTGGTGAGTACCCTTGCTGCGCATGGTGAGCGACTGCGAGAGCTGGAGCAGGTACATCCTCCCGGTCCATTGACGGCGCCGACTCCAGATACTGCACTGCCTCCGGCGCCGACTCCAGACATTGTACTGCCTCCTACTGCCCCTACGGTACAGCTCACCCAGGAGCAGTATGACTACATTCTATCCCAGTTGCGCGACAGGGGTCCGCAGTAATTTTATTGGTTTTTTTATGACTTGTATGTATTGGCCCTATGGGCAAATTGTTTATTCATACACTATTGTTTATACACTTGGTGGGAGACTTTTTATCATCTTTCATTTTTATTTGACTCTATTAGATGTTTGTGAGGATGTGTGTCTGTGATATTTACTTTGCACTGCCTCCTATTTTATTGTGATATTTACTTTGTGATATCTGCGACGGGATGACAAATATACCTACGCTGGGTTATAAGCGATGATCTGATATACAAAGGAGGTGCTGCCAAAATTTTAAAAAAATATATTGTGTATTTTTGTTATGATGTGTGTCTGTGTTTACAGTGAATGTGAAATGCAGTGTTCGGAACCATCGACAGTTTCGATTACTGTTGTATGTTTTATCTTGGATAGAAATAGCAACAGTTCAGGGTGCACTTCTAAGAGCTTCATTTTCACGTCCTTCACTTTCTCGGACGTCGTAAAGGTTCCCGAGAAGGTGAAGGACGTGAAGAGGAAGCTCTGAGAAGTGCACCCTGAACTGTTGCTCTTTCTATCCAAGATAAAACATAGAACAGTAAGCGAAACTGTCGATGGTTCGAACACTGCACTTTACACACACTGTAAACACAGAAACACAGCATAACAAAAATATCAATTATATTTTTTTAAAAAAAAATTTCACATTAGCGACGTATAGCGACATTCTGCGACGTACTGCGACGGCAAATAGATGTCGCTATACGTCGCTAACTAGCGACGTTACGTCGCTCGATGTCGCTAATATACGTCGCTACGTTGCCCACGTGGCCACGTGGATGCCATGCCTCGTCATCATTTATAAACTTTTGAAGCGTCGCTAGTGGTCGCTTTACGTCGCAATGTTGGCGACGTACTGATACGTCGCTCTCTGTCGCTCATTTGGCGACGTCTAGCAACAATGGACGCCGCGTCGCAAATAGCAACGTTCGACGACGAAAGTATCATCTGCGACTTGCCTATAAGCGACGTAAGTTTTTCGTCGCTAAATACGTCGTAAATCATTTTTAGCGACGTATTTTCTGTATTTAGCGACGTCTCCTGACGTCGCTAATCTGGGTTATTTTAGTAGTGTATTAAATTTAAAAAACTACTTTCCAAAATTAAATTTGTTACTATTATTACTAGTATATATCCATGTGAAATCACTACATAAATCTTTAGGATTTTGAGACCCTAATTTTAAAAAATACTTTTCAAAATTAAATTTATTACTATTATTACTAGTATATATCCACGTGTTCCGTATAAATTACTGAAAAATTTGGCAAAAAAATGTGGTGGAAACATGTTTATTTAAAAAAAATTGACAACATATTTAAGAATGTGAAGTTTAATCTCAATATTTCCATTTTTCGAATATTGATTAAATTTTTGAAAATAAGAAGACTATGTACTCGAAAAGAGTAAAATTGAAACACTCAAAGTTGTCCTCTATTTTACTTTATAATCATATTTAAGATGGATTTGACGGCAAGATTGACGCTGGCAGCATAATCAATTCTATGACGTAACAAGTCATTGATGGGGATATCATCGCTGATATATGGATTTGACGTAACAAGATTTTTTAATTATAAAGAGCAATGCTATAGTTAGCAAATGGGTGTAAGTTGTAAGAAGGTTGTAAAAGTTTGATTGTAGCCGAAAACAAATTGAGTTAACAAAATATTATATTTTATTAAATTCCAGCTTCGTCGCCGGAACATTCTCTGGAGAAGTATACAAGAGGAGGACAAAAAACTGTAAAAAATGAAAAAAAAAGTCTATCCCTCACTAGCCTCGCAGAGGATCTCCGCAAAGTCCTGCAGGGTGCGCACACCCGCCCTATGGCACAGGCGGCGAAACGCTTCCCTCTTCTCCAGAGAATCCCGTTCCTCCGGAGTAATCGGCAACAGGTCAAAGTTGGGCGCCGAATGAAGAGGTCGAGCGATGACCTCCAGTGACAACCCGCAGGAGGTCAGGAAGTCCGCAGCCGCTGCCAGCCAGTCATGGGCAATATGCGGCGCAGAGGGTGCTCCATGTGGAGAGGCTCGGCGACGACTGGAAGAAGACTCTGGCAATGGTTCCCAACCAGATGATCTTTTTGGAGCCATGTTAAATGTGCAACCTACTCAGATGAATGGGGACCCCTATTTATATATATACACGTTCCAAACCCACTCTTCCTATTCTTTATTGGAAGGTGGGGATATAATGCTACAGTTACAACCAAATGCTTACAACACTTTTACAACCTTCATCCATTGCTGACATGTGGCCCACATGTCAGCAATGGGTGAAGGTTGTAAGAGTGTTGTAAGCATTTGGTAGTAGACTTAGCATTATTGATGTCTTTCCATGCTTAGTTGGTTGTGCTGTTTGGCTTTTACATGGAAGGCCTAGGTTCGAGTCTGGTGTTTGGGTTCTGTAGAATTTTTCTTTTGTTATCATTTTTTGGGTGCTATTATATGCTTTTAACTTAGTATGGAACAATTTTTAGGACTGTTAATGGCCATTCTCCGTTCCTCTAACACGGAGAATGGTACATCTAGGACGGAGAATTGTACATTTAGGACGACGAATGGTACATTTAGGACGAAGAATGGTAAATGTAGGACAGAGAATGATACATGTAGGACGGAGAATGGTCCATATAGGACGAAGAATGGTACATTTAGGACGGAGGTAGGACGAAGAATGATACATGTAGGACGGAGAATGGTACATATACGACGGAGAATGGTACATTTATGACTGTTCTGTAGGGTTGTGAATTTTAAATAGTTTGGCTGTTTAGGTTTGTTTTGAATCTATATAAATTGGTTTTGAAGGCTCGTGAAGATGAATTAGTTTGCCTGTTTGGCTGTTAATGGCCATTCTCCGTTCCTCTAACACGGAGAATGGTACATTTTGGACGGAGAATTGTACATTTAGGATGGCGAATGGTACATTTAGGATGAAGAATGGTAAATGTAGGACGGAGAATGATACATGTAGGACGGAGAATGGTCCATATAGGACAGAGAATGGCACATTTAGGACAGAGGTAGGACGGAGAATGATACATATAGGACGGAGAATGGTACATATAAGACGGAGAATGGTACATTTAGGACTGTTCTGTAGGGTTGTGAATTTTAAATAGTTTGGTTGTTTAGTTTTGTTTTGAATCTATATAAATTAGTTTTGAAGGCTCGTGAAGATGAATTAGTTTGGCTGTTTGGCTGTGTAAATAGATTTTAAAGAGTTGTGAAAAAGAAACCAATATTTTCGTATCGATCACCATTAATTATGGTGAATGGCACTGATACCACTAATATGAGTGGAATTTGCACAGCCAGAATTTATTTTGATAAGGTAAAATCTGTGTTGGGAAATGGCAAAATCTCTTGGATATGATTACACTGAGATGTTGTATTAATGGTAAAATCTGTGTTAGAAAATGTCGAAATCTCATAAGTGAGCCGTCTTAGGCGTCATTATATCACAGTCCATTTTATTTATAAAAAAATAATCATGTAAAAATTAGTATTGAAAAAAGTAAAATTTGCTCAAAATGGAGAATCGAACTCATAAAAAATATCTTGTATGTAGACTAGTGAAAAATATATATAAAGAATGCATGCATGCATGCATGCTAATATTTTCACCATTCACCCCAGGAATGATAGAACATATCTAAATCATTATACCACTCGTACACAGGTTCTCCTGGTACTGGGATTACATTATCAAAGGGTTTTTTAAACGCCTGTATTGTAACAAATTTTCCAGAGTTCGTCGTCGAAGATCACGTTGAAGCACCCACGTATGTCGAGCAGGCGAAGACCCTTGCAGTTGCATATGATAGATCGTAGCGTGTCTCCATTGAACATGTCGAATCCCATATGTAGGTGCTCGAGATGCGGCATCCAATCAGCCACGGCCTTTCCCTCCGCCTCATTTTTCGTGTCCAGCACGAACATGTTCCTGAGCATGAAATCCGGAGGGGGCATATTCCTACTCAGCTTGACCAGACGGCGACAATACTTTCCTGCAGAAATTATTCCAGTCGACGTGATATAGAGGCATTAGCTAATGTCGAGTTCTTCCAGCACAGGAAGAAACTCCAAGTGTCTCAAGAAAGTTTCATCACTCACGTCGCACTTCGAAATGTGCAGCACCCTTAGAAATTTTCTACTGTATTATAAAAATGGAAAAACATCAATAGAAATTAACAAAAGTATACGTAAAATTTTGTAATAGAAAAAATAAAGTATTAGAATAAGACCAAATAAAATTTTGTACTGGCCTTAAACATGCAAAAGAGAAGGCTGCTTCGTCGAGCTTGCACGCGAAGAGGGACCCTAGATATCCCTCACTACGAGCCACGAGCTTTATTACGGTCAAACTAATCTCAGCGGTTTGCTGGGTCCTCCGGCACCACTGTACCAAGTCGATATTAGACCAATAGTCTAAGGGACCGTTGAGCGCCTTCCACCACAACGGCAAACTGGGGCCACGTTGCACATTACCTCGTCCGTCGGCATCCCCGACAGTACCAGTATCATCGAGAGAATCTCGGTAGGGATGACGGCCCATCCGCTGCAGTTGATCTTGCTCCTCTCCATTACGACTGTTCTTCTTCTTCTTTCCTTTGTTTCTCTCTAGTCGGATGGGTTCCTTCTTTGGAAAAGGCTATTTAACCCTTCGTTTAGGCGGGTGTATGTAATCCGCTCGTGGAGGGGTGTGACCGAACAAGGCACGAATCTATTAGGAAATAACGGTAATGCCACTGTATTAATATTAGCAATTAGTCGTTTGGGCTCCCAACATATTTGGGTGATGCCATCTTCCATTATGTGGCATCTGACATGGCAGATGACATAACAGCTGACATGGCAGATGACATAACAGCTGACATGGCAAATTTTAACCCCAAAAATTAATTACCCAAATTTTTTTAATGTTAATGTTAATGTCAATATTAATATTAATGTTAATGTTAATGCTAATGCTAATGTTAATATTAATGTTAATGTTAAGTTAATGTTAATGTTAATGTTAATGTTAATGTTAATGTTAATATTAATGTTAATGTTATATTAATATAATATTAATGTAATTTAATGTTAATTTTAATGTTAATTAATATTAAATTATTTATTTACTATTAATGTTAATTTTAATTTTAATATTAATTTTATTGTTAAATTTTGTCATGTCAGCTGTCATGTTAGCAACCATGTTATATGCCACATAATGGAAGATGGTATCACCCAAATTTTTTGGAGCAAATAGCATTTTCATAATATTAGTTTTAATTATATTATAAATTTTAAATTAACAGAAAAGCCAATGTAGATTTAATATTAATGCTACTGTAAATTTTTCCTGATCGTGCCTCGATACTTACGTTTGTCGACGAGCTACCGTCTTCATCCTTATCAAGTTTTCACCCGAATCATCGTCCTCGCTGGGGCGTGATGCCGTATTTAATATGGAGTTGCGCTCGTGCAAGGCAAGATAACAGATTCACAATAGTGTTTATAGCTCAAATTGATAACATAAGCAGCGGAAGGAAAACGTAGTATACAACAAAAATCTCTTTTATTGATAATAACTGAAGGTTACAATGGCTCTGAATAGCCCAACTTAACATGCCAATTGGCTACAACGCTCATGATCTCTCTAGCTCACAAAAGCGTACATTGTTCCATAGCCAACAAGTAGTCTTCGGCTGAACATCTCCATGTCGCAAGTTCGAACGCCAATGCGGTAGCTCCTCTTGAATGCTAAGGACTCCATGCCGCGGCACGTCCAAGCCGAGCCCCGCCTCGAACTGAACATATCCTGAACTTGTCCACTACCGTGTCCCTACGGCAGATACAGTTAGACATAATCTTAACATAAACATAGTGATCGTGCTCATCTAGTCCCATTTCGCCTAGCCTGCAAGGTTAGAACTTTACATAAGAAATCATATCATTTCACTCAACCAACCAACCGTAAACTTAAACATATGCATAAGGGTGGCAGGCCATGCGCGTGCACCCAGCGCTAATCTCAGCCTACCGGCCCTATCTATATGAAGGTCACGGTGTTTCGCACCGTAATGCATCTTTAGCATCCTTATGTGTAAGACTATGATCGCTTCGATACGGGATGCTAGCCCAATCGAAGGATCCCAAACTTACTGATATCATAGCATTTTCGTAACACTAGATGGTCACAACCCGTCCTAATGATGTGCACCATAAATACCATACATAATTCCTTCTTTGAACTACTCGGTTGAATTAAGATAATGTGCACCATAAATACCATACATAAATACCAACATTGGACGGTCGCAACAATATAGTAGCTTATTGGGTATATTATATTGACATTGCTTGTCCTCCATTCGGAGTTGACCGTTCACGACAGGTTTTAATATTATAAATGTTGTCAGATAGTAGAACTAGACAGCGTTCTACTCGTTTCTGCGGTGTAGGCTGGGACGCAAGTCTAAGGCGAGTGGCTCGTTCTACGTCGTTCTACGTCGTTTCTGCGTGTCGTCAGCGCAGCCAACCAGTCGCTCGTTTGAAGCAAGTCTAAGGCGAGTGGCTGACCTCCTTCGCCTCGTCCCTCTTCGACGTCACTGGCATCATAAGCCATCCTGGACGTATGGCTTTGTTAATCGGGGTCCTTTCAACGCAAGTAGCTAGCTCCGATGCAAGTCCCCGCTTAACCTGTGCTGAAATCTTATGCACGACTATACCCTGTTTCCGCTTAACCATGGCCCCGGGTTGCTGATCGAGGAAACTACCGCCTTGTCGACAAGTTGTCCATAACCGTGCGAAGACATATTTTCCTTTTAGTTAATAAGACATAGCCTACATTATCTTTGAAAACTCATCCCTTTCCCGTGTTTGTGCCCTTGCATTTATCCTTTCATTCGCAACAACATTATCGATTTACCTAGGAAGAGGGTCGAGAAGAGGAGGGTCAGCCACTCACCTTGAGTTTACTTCAGGCAGAGAATGGATCTTAATTCAACCGTTCCCGTTCGATCGAGTCAATCGATCCCGACCTATCGGTCCCGACCGAATCGATAGCGACAGTGTTCCTTTCTCGCGTACCCTGTAGACGGAGTACGGGGCATGTAGGGACGGGGCACTACAGCTATAGACTAAGATGTCGTCTATGAACACTATCACGAACTGATCTAAATAGTGCATGAAGATACGATTCATGGGGTCCATGAATACGGCTGGCACACTGGTCGCTCTAAATTGCATAACAAGGAAATCCCAATGTCCATACCTCGATCTGAATGATGTCTTCTGGATGACTTTCTCTCTGACTCTGATCTGATGGTACCCTCATGACCGTAAGTCAATATTCGAGAATACAGCCGCTCCCTTGAGCTGATCAAATAAGTCATCAAGTACGATAATCAACACTAATCTTGACGTACCATCCTTCTTCTTCAAAGAATCATCGGTGCTCCCCAAGGCGATCCACTAGCATGAATGAATCCTTTGGTTCTGAGTTCTTCAATCATCTTGTACAAGATTTCCAACTTTGAAGGTGCCATCCTGTAGACTCTCTCCGGTCCTGGTGCCGTCCCTGGAATCAAGTCGTTGGTGAAATCTCTGCCTCATCAGAAAATGAAAACTCTGTCTTACCGGGAATACCAAAAATAATCCTTCCAATATGGCAGTCTATTCTTGTGTATTGCTCCTTCAACCAATCCATTCCTAGGCCAAGGGACCGATTCGGCCCGCAACAAAAGGGTCGTCTAACCAGCTATAGTCCGTGATGGCTTAACATTGCCAGTGGCCTTCACACCCTTTCACTGCTTAACAAATGCACGTGACACGGGACGGTGCTTGCTATACTTCGATAGCCCAACAAAACTCTTTTCTAATGTGTTCGTGCAACGACTTGACAAGCAAGGGCTACGTCAAGCCTTGCATCGAGGGAACGTGTTGTGCACGCGTTCGACTTGAACAATCAAGTTCTTTGGGTGCATAGACTTAAGCAAGAAGCAGTGAAATACGACTTAAACTACGGGACAAGCGAATGTTAATATTAATTGTAGTTCCAATTACATTTTAAATAAAAAAAATGCAATTTTAACTTTAACTGGTTTTAAGTAAATGTTAAATCAAAAACTATTTTAAATTTAGTATTAATATTAGTTTCAATAATATTGTAAATTTTAAATTAACAGGAATACCACGGTATTAGAAACATAGCTAGCTGATGTCACGTTACTCGGGGCTCGGTTAGTGTTCGTCTAAACTCGTACGTGCGAACTAGTTATTAGTAATGATAACCAAAAATTGAATTTTACGTTTAAAATCTAGTCATCTCCCACACTCTCTCTCTCTCTCTCTCTCTCTCTCTCTCTCTCTCATCTCTCGGTTCTCCTCACAGGTTGTGTTCCTTACACAACAGATCCCGTAGCATTAAATGCTCTGCATGCGTTATCCTACACAATTTAATAATAAACACTGATACCATATCATTAGAAGAGTAAAAGTTGTCTTGGAAGTCGTAAAAAATTACTTTGTATTGTCTTCTCATACTTTTTTGCATTGGAGATGACTTTTTAAACTTATTGTCATTTGTGAATATAGCCGCCTATGCAAGTTATTGTCTTCTGCCTCATGCCACATATGATACACAACACATAACAAGACAATAGGGTTTTGTAGCATTAAATGCTGCTGCATGCGTTATCCTACAGAAGAGGGCCACGTGGAGTTGCTGTTGCATGCTTCCTCATGCGTTATTAGATACATAAGAGGGCCACGTGGAGATTGTTGTTGCATGCTTCCTCATGCCTTAAAATTATGCTTGCTCCTAGAATCACTCAAGATTTTTCATGAGCCATCAAAAGAGGGCCACGTGGCGGAGTACAAGGAAGACGAAAAGGTTGTGTTGTTGCCTTGCTGGAAGTTGTTTCTTCTGAATAATGCTTTTTGTACCTCCAAATTGTACTTTCAAACTGTCCATCCTTACGTGGCAGCTGACGTGATATGTTGATCTGGCAGCTGACGTGGCAATTTTTTTAAATAAAACTAAAAATAAAAATTAACATTAAAGTTAATATTAACATTAACATTAACATTAATATTAATATTATCGTTAATTAACAATAATATATATTAATATTAACATTAACCTTAACATTAATATTAACATAATATTAACATTAAATTAACATTGATATTAACGTTAAATTATTAGTAAAATTGGTAGTTAACTTTTTGGATTAAAATTTGCCATGTCATCAGTCATGTCAGATGACACACACTATTATTTAACATGCCACATCAGATGGGAGGGCTATATTAGAGGGACAATTTGGAGGTATGAATATAGCATTACTCTTTCTTCTTGTATTGTTTCTTGTCCTTCATTTCTTGCTGGTTTCTAACACATCTATTTTCTTCAATGTCGACGTCACATGGAAAAGTGATGAACGTGTGGAAGATTTAGTCGATGAAGAAAGCTTCCTTTCAAGAGGACTGTCAGATGATTTGGATGATTAGCAAAGTTTGGAAGATGTTAACTTATGAGACAGTAAAGAACAAGATGAAGAAAACGATGGAAGAATGCATCATAACGACGACGACGACATCAACGCAAATAACGAAATGTTATTTCGTATCACCCTTTCTAATGGATTTAAGAAATGCATTATATTTTTACATCTATTTCTCATGTTTATTTTGTTTTATTCTGTTCTTAGGGACGACGGTGAATCTCCATTGGATTTCGATGCAGTGACGATGAAAAAATATTGCAGTCTGCCAACATTAACAAAGATCTAAAACAGCTCTTAGAAGAAGATATTGTCAGTCTACAGTTCAACTCTATTGAAGAAGCAGAGACATTCTACGGATATATTCAAAAGCATATGGTTTCAGTATTAGAAAGAACGAGGTAAAGAAAAACAAATCTGGGATGGTGATGATCCGTAGTTGGTGTTGTTCGAATGCGGGATTCAGACACAAGAAATACAAGGAAGCTCCAAACAGGGTTCGTGAGCCAAGAAGTGAAAGCAGAAGTGGTTGTAAAGCAATTTTTCGTATTGGGTACACCCATAAAACAAAGATGTGGTCCGTCAAAAAATTTCATGTACATCACAACCATAACCTGGCGAATGATTATGAAACAGTTTTTTTGAGATCCCATCGTACGATATCACCCGCAGAGTTGGAAGAAATTAAGCTTATGAAGCAATCAGGTATGGGGACTGGACAGATATGGAATTTAATTGTCCAGAAGAAATGGCTGGGATAAGGTTGGATGGACGAGAAAGGATTTATACAACGCTCTAGCTCAAGATAGTAGAGCACTAGACGATGTTCATGCTACGACACACTTACATTTCTTCAATCTAAGGAGGGCAGTGACCCAGATTTCTTCTACGCATACAAGGTAGACGAAGATTCCAGATTGACCCATCTCTTTTGGGCTGACGGTGCATGTCGATTCGATTACGAATTATTTGGAGATTCACTAGCATTCGATTCTACATATAAAACAAATAGAAGTCAAATGCCGTTGGTGGTTCTAGTGGGTACAAACAATCATGCGATGACTGTGTGTTTGGGTTTGCAATGATCCATAATGAGACTGCAGAGACATATTCTTGGGTTCTAGAAAAATTCCTAGAGTGTATGAATGGCAAATTACCAGTGACAGTTCTCACGGATGGTTGCAGATCCATGAATAAAGCAATTGAGGATTTAATGCCCAGCGTAGTTCATCGAACGTGCTCATGGCATATCCTAAACAATGCTGCCAAACATGTACACCGAGAGGTTTTCACAATAAACTGAGTCTTCTGATTAAAAGGTACATCGTACACTTGCTACTTTACTTTGAAGTATGTTGTTGTTATAATATCACAACTTTAGTTACTGTCCATGTTTTCTAAACAGGTACTATTCAGTCGATGAATTTGAAAACCGTTGGCAGCAGATGCTAACAGATTATAATGTAGAGAACAATGAGTGGACCACTACATTGTACAGAACGAGGGAGCGATGGGCGGACACATTCCTACGTGGAAATTATTTTGGCGGTTCTACTGCAACAAATAGATGTGAATCTATGAACGCATTTCTGAAAAGGTTTTTGAATGAGAAGCTGCCACTATGGAAGGCCCTTCAAAATTGTGACTACGCTTTGGCGGCCTTACGTTACGGCCAGATGGGTAAGCATGTCAATGATAAACTCTCAACACCAGTTGTGAATCAAACTAGCATGGCCGTAATAGAAGGTAAATTTGCCGCAATTTGCACTAAAATGGTGTTTTTAGATGTAAGGAAGGAAATCACCCGTTCTGATGCATATACTGTTCTCCATCATCACATCATAAGAGAGTCAGAAGTTTGCACTGTCCAAAAGTATATGTCGCCAAACAGTGTCAACCGGAAGGTTACATTTGATCCGGCCGAACATCATAAATTGTGAATGCTTGTGGATGGAGACCAAGGGGATTCCTTGTAGGCATATTTTTTCAGCAATGAAGAGTTTGCAAATTAGAGATATTCCAAAGAACTTGATAAAATCTCGTTGGCTCAAGGATTGCAAAGAGAGTTATCTCTCCGGACCTGGCTCAGAAAGAAGATTCATCCACCCAGACACTATTGAGAGCAGAAGGTATGGTGGTATTCATGAACAAGTTAATCTGTTTATATACTATTATAAAAATCAAGCAAAATTCAAGAGAGGGGAACGGAGTTGATGTCGTCTGTTCTGATGGAGTTGAAAGAAATGGTGACCGATATTGGTGAAGAAAACAAATGGTAGCTGATGCAGTTCATGGAGTGCATGAAGCTTTAAAAGAGCCAAATCCGGTAGCCACAAAAGGAAGGCCTTCTCAAGGGAAATCAAGCCAGCCTACAGAAAGTCAGCCTATCCCGAAGCCTAGAGTATGTAGATTTTGTAAAAAATCGGGTTACAATTTTGTAATTGTAAAGTACGAAAGCGAAATAGCGACAAAGAGCAAATGGAATAAAATGAAACGTCGTTGACTTAAGACAATGTCTTTCTTATGTGGCAAGATGTCATTCACCACGAGACAATTAGATAAAAATATTTTCTCCAATGCAAAAGTTTGAGAAGACAATTAGATAAAAATGGAGAATATCAAATTCCAAGTTCAAAACGGAGAATATCAAAATGGAGAAAATATGTTCTCCGTGCAGTTCAAAACGGAGAATATCATTCTCCGTTTCAAATGACACGGAGAATATCATTTCCGTTTCAATTAAAACGGAGAATGAACAATCTAATGTGTTTTTAATACTGGGAATCTTATCTCCGTTTCAAATTAAACGGAGAATGCCGTTCTCCGTTCCAAATTAAACGGCGAATAATCCTCAATCGTTTTAATACTGGGAACGATTCTCCGTACAGTTCAAAATGGAGAATATAATTCTCCGTTACAAATGAAACGGAGAATATCATTCTCCGTTTCAAAATAAAACGGAGAATGAACATTCTAATGTGTTTTTACTTTTTAACACTGGAATGCTATTCTCCGTGTAATTCAAAACGGAGAATTCTATTCTCCGTTTAATAAAACGGAGAATGAACATTCTAATGTGTTTTTAACACTGGGAATGTTATTCTCCGTGTAATTCAAAACGGAGAATTCTATTCTCCGTTTAATAAAACACGGAGAATGCTATTGTGGTGTCGTGGTTACAATGCTAGACTTGTATTTAAGAGGTCATTGGTTCAAATCTTGACTATAACAAAATTTTGTTTTATTTATACTTTTTTTGTAAGTTATGTATGGGGTCCATTTAAAAGGGAAAAAACTTTGATACAGGAGAGAAACATTGATACAGTAGGGGGTATCAAAGTTTTGATACCCCCTATGTATGACATGTGGGCCATCTCAAAATTTATGTATATATATATGTTTACACGTTTACAAAGCAAGAGGGGACCACATGTCATACATAGGGGGTATTAAAATTTTGATACAGTAGGGGGTATCAAATTTGGATACCCCCTATGTATGACATGTGGGCCCTCTTAAAATTTATGTGTATATATTATATGTACACATTTTATAAAGCAGGAAGGGCCCACATGTCATACATAGGGGGTATCAAAACTTTGATACCCCTACTGTATCAAGAAAAAACTTTGATACAGTAGGGGTATCAAAGTTGGCAGAATTCGAAGGGGCAGATTCATTGGTATTAATGGCATATAAATGGCAGTAGTTTGAAGAGTTTGTTCTAGTCTTACTTAGCTTTACTTGAGAAGGGGCAGATGCATTGGTATCCCCCGCCTTGGCAAAATGCTTTCCAAATGAAATTTGATCTCCTCATTCGAAGAAGCTTTAGTGGTGAAGTCCTTCAGAAGCTGAGAAGCCAGGGTTTGGATTTATTGCCATCCCACGCTCTGTCGAAGCGCCCGCACGTTGATTGGCTCGGACTATGCACGATGTTCCTTTGCAGCCAGGAGTTTATTTCTTCTACGTTTCCATGGGTCCGACGATGCACGGTGGTGAAGTCCTTCAGAAGACTGAGATGTGCATGGGTTTGGATTTAATATCGTTCCACGCTCTGTCGAAGCGCCCGCCATGAGTTTATTCTTCGACATGTTCCATGATGAAGGATGCCTTTGCACGGTGCTCTGCCTCAAGGAATTCCTTTGCCTCAGTGAGTTTCTTTGCTCGGAGGATGCACGATGAAGTGACTTGCCTCAAGGAGTCATCCAACGGTTCCTATGCTCTGACGATTACGATGAATACCACGTGGACACGAACTGAAAGACGATAGAGAACAACACTCCTTCACAGTCGAAGCTTTCAATTGAATTCCTTAAGGCAAATCACTTCATTGTTCATCATCAAGCAAATGGATCTCCCTGAACAAGGAACTCCGTGCATAGTCAGAGCAATGGAACTCCCTGAACAAAGAAATCTGTGCATAGTCGAGCGAATCAAAGTGCGTGCGCTCCGACGAGTGTGGGTTTGGATTTATTGCGCTCGCACTTTTATTCGCTCTGACTATGTACGGATTCCTTTGTTCATAGAGTTCTATTGCTCTGACTATGCACGGAGTTCCTTTGTTCAGGATATCCATTTGCTTTGACGATGCACGATGAAGTGATTTGCCTAAGGAATTCAATTGAAAGCTTCGACTGTGAAGGAGTGTTGTCTCTGTCGTCTTTTAGTTCGTATCCACGTGGTACATGGTATTCATCGTGCATCGTCAGAGCATAGGAACCATAGGATGACTCCTTGAGGCAAGTCACTTCATCGTGCATCCTCCGAGTAAAGGAACTCACTAAGGCAAAGGAACTCACTGCCTCAAGGAATTCCTTTGCCTCAAGGAGTTCCATTGCTCTGCGATGCCCGCACGCAGCTCACATTCAACTTTTTTCTTGATAGTAGGATTTTATGTAGTATTTCAGACTTTCATATGTAAATGTAACTGAAAAAGTCAACTTTTTGTGGTTTTCACAATGTAAATGTACTCAAAAAGGATTTTATTATAAAAGACAGCGAGCAGACATTATAAAAGATAGAAGTTATCTTGAAATCTAATTCTTAGCCCATACCAACCTCATCATTGTAGTCTTCTTAGCCTATACCAACCTTGTCATATTCTCATCAAGCTCATCTTCATTCTTCTTTTCAAACTAAACGGAGAATAACATTCTACGTTTTGAATGACACGGAGAACTTCATTCTCCGTTTAAATAAAAACGACGAATGAACATTTTAATGTGTTTATTATCCGTTTCAAGACAGACGGAGAATGTTATTACCGTTCCAAAATAAACGGTAAATAGAATCCTCAAACGATTTAATTTAAACGGGAAAGTTATTCTCCGTTTCAAGTAAACGAGAATTCCATTCTCCGTTCCAGATAAAACGGAGAATATAATCCGAAGGGGCAGATTCATTAGGAATAAATTGCATATAAATGGAAGAATTCATTGGTATTAATGGCATATAAATGGCAGATTCATTGGTATTAATGGCAATAAAATGACTGCCACTTGGCGCATGAGTTCGAGTTGTTAAATTTTGCCAATAAATGGCAGAAGTTGGAAGAGCTTATATAAAAAATGACTGCAACTTGGCACATGAGTTCGAGTTGTTTCATATGTAAATAAAAGTCAAACTTTTCGTGGTTTGACCATGTAAATGTATTCAAAATGATTATATTATAAAAGCAGAGCTTATAAAGACAGAAGTTCCTTGCCCAATTACATCATAATTATATTGTTGTTTTAACAATGTCATTACTTGGTTCGTGTTACATATTTGCTTGAAAGCAACTCCTTAGCCCATGCCAACCTCATCGTTGTCATCTTCTGGTGAGTTTTTATTGTCATTCCTCCCGGTATTTCGAAGGGGGAGTCGTCAACATATTCATATAATATGCCGTGTACAAGAGGCAGTTGGGTGCCCGTTGTTGTGTGGCAATTTAGAGAACAATTCAGCACTTTGTTCTCATACTCCTTCTTCGCCGGGCATCTCTCCCCTCATCATATCAACTTTTCCCTGACGATAGGCTCTAAGGTTTTCTTCATTAATTCTGCATCCACCTTGCACGTATCGTACGTGTTTTGCCTCAAAGAGTTGTAGTGTGTCCAGTCGTAGGAGATAAAGTTGAATGTGAGCAGAGTATAGTATTTAATGGATGCATTAAGAGTGGGATGAATAGCAACTCGTCGTCCTCCAAACCCATGACGAAGTCTACTAAATCTGTTTGGATGTCTTCAAAGGCGCCGGCTTTTGCGTTTTCTTCATTGGCACGTTGAACGATG
>JANAVB010015000.1:961409-962629 GCA_029216955.1 Iris pallida | reverse complement strand
TGGCAATGCAAAACCATCAAAGTATAAATGAACTGCCTCCAAAATATCGTTCCCAATAATGTCCCACGCAGCTCAAAAGAATCGGCCAGAAAAACCATCTGGCCTGGTGTACTGTCTTGATCTAGACTTTAAGAGTATCAACTAACTCCTCCATAGTGTGCTTAATCAAAAGTTGAGCATTCTCATCTATAGTAATAGAAGTAGGAATCGATCTAAAAAGTTGATTGATGAACAATATGAGGAGGAATGAAGAGCTTACTATAGAAATCATTAGCTTCAGCTTGAATGTCCGTCAAATTGTTGAGCAGTCTTCCACCCTCTGATATAAGACTATGAATATGAAGTCTATTTTGCTTGGCCGAAACACAGCATGAAATATTTAGAGTTCTTATCCCCTTCCCCATCCCATTTAGCTCTAGCTTCTGTCTCCCAATAAGAGTCTTCATAAAGAACTCTCTGCTTCAACTGAGCTTTGGCATGCATCAGTTCTCCTCAATGAATCATCAGCCTCATAAGCAAGTTCAGCAGCCAAGACCTTATCTTCAGCATTTTTTACCTCCTGGAATATATCCCCAAATGTACTATGACTCCAAACTGACAAGGCTTTCCATACTGCAGCTAAACGAAGGCCAATCCGGACCATACTGTTAGGGTTCGTAACAGATGTCCATGCTTGACTCACAATACTGTTGAAATCATCATGGGTAGTCCAAAAATTCAGGAATCGAAATAATTTCCTGTGCGAGTCACTCTTGCTTGTAATATTAATCAGAATCGGGCAATGATCAGATTCCATTCGGTTTAAATGAGAACAAGTAGATAACTGAGCCCATTCATGCCAATCAGTATCAACCAACCATCTATCAAGTCTCGAACCTTGTTGATGAGGACCTTCGTCACTCTTCACCCGTGTGAAACAACTACCAGAGAATGGAACAGTGTATAGACCAGCTCCAAGTTGAAAATTCAGAAACTCATTAACCCCTTCCGAGCATATAGGAGAGCCTCCAAACTTTTTATCAGCAGACGCAACAACATTAAAATCCCCTCCGACCATCCAAGGCAGTCTGAACTGGGATTGCAAATTAGTCAGATGACCCCACAATTCTCTTCTTCCTTTCTTCTTATTGTGACCATGAACTACTGATAAAAGAGTTCTAAAGGGGAAGACTGATCCTGAAACAATCACACTTAGGACCTGATTGTGAGAATCGATCTCT
>JANAVB010015000.1:267695-287116 GCA_029216955.1 Iris pallida | reverse complement strand
ATCCCCCGTGTCACTTAGCAAAATAATTGCAAAAGAGAACTCCCCCGCAATCAATGCATAAATCAATCAGTGAAGAAACACCCAAAAAATGAATAAGAGATATTACTTCTAACATTATTTCAACACAGGCATGGTGTAAACATCATAGATAGAATAAGATAAACAGATATGGTATAAACAACACAGGCATGGTATTAGTTACAAGCAGTTTATATAGAAGCATAAAGAAAGATAATGCTATAATAAAGCTGAAACAAATAAAATGCTAAGCTGGATAATAAACTAAAGTGAGTCATATGCCAAACCGAGGCATAAAAACATATGTCTATCAAAGTCACAAATTATATCCAAAAGAAAAGAGTACTGATAATATCTTGAAATATCAGAGCATTTCTAAGTAAACATAAGACAAAGTCATCAGTCTCAAAACGTAACATCTCAAAATCATCCTCATCCTCATCATCATCGACTGCAGTACAAGCATGTCCAGATGGACCAGCTCCAGAAGTGTCGGCTCCAGAAGTATGTGGAGTAGCTCCAGAAGTATGATACCAATCATATGTGTTCCATGGCTGGAACATAGAGTGGACTGCCTCATCATTAATGTGGTAGCCAGATACAGAAGGGTCTCGGGGAAGAGAGCTAGCAGAGTGACCCGTCTGTGCAAATCTCAGATCGGCAAAGGAGTTGGCAATAGCCTGGAACCGAGTCACGTCACAGAACTCATGTTCTCTGAAAGTGTCAACGAAGAATGTCTACAGATCTGATAGATGCTGGTGAATACCCTCAAAAGTCATAGGGTAAGACTGAGGAGGACCAGGTGCTGTGGGAGCAGGTGTTGTAGGTGGAGGTGTAGGAGGTGGAGGAGCAGTGGCAATGCTGCGACGAGAAAGCTTGAGGAACTTGGGCTCAGGGTCCAGAACACAAGTGGATAAGTTAATATCAAATATCTGAAAGATGCGTGGGATGATCATCGCATAAGAGAGGTTACGGTCTCTTCCGTAATATCTACTCATCATCTGAATAATAGTCTTAGGGGCAAAAAAAGGAATCCCCTTAAGAATGTGATATAAAGCAGAAAGCTCGAGTGCAGTGACATCATCTTTTGAAGTAGATTTTGGAAGTAGAGTGGAATAGATGATGCGATGTAATTCGTAGTTAAACAAGTTCAAGTTATTGGCCTTGAACTTTCCAGGAAGAGCACGTGCGGGCGCACAAAGCTCATTCTTGAAACTAACAAGAGTCATACCATTGGGAAAATTGAAATCAGTGATGTCATCGAGCGGGGCACCTTCGTTTAGAAGTGCAATGATTTTCGCTAGCGATTTATCATTGAACTCGATATCTATCCCTCCGACACGAGTTCTCGCGATAAAAGTGTCTAACACGAATTACAGTAAAATAGTCTAATGGCATTAGTAGCTATAGGGAATTGTAAAATAGCAAAGTGATGTAACCCTAATGCCTCAAAGTAAGGATGGTGGTCAGGAAATACAGTCTATTTGATCAGAGATCCGGTACATATAGTACGCATAATAAAGTCGCCATACCAAAGTAATGCTTGGTCGGGAGTTTTGAAATAAAACTCATCCGATGCACTGCCATCCGATTGGACCGGAGAAAAGAGGAAATCCGTATGCGGATCAGAAGACGATGCCTCTTAACTGGCATGGGTCTTCTTCCTCTAGAAAGGATTAAATCCCTTAGGCATTATATCCCAAAAACTAGAAACCCTAATAATTTGAAAGTGGAGGAAAGAAGAAATTATACCTTCTGAGAATCAGGTATGCTAAAGAGAACACAATTCTCCGCACGAATCCAAAGTTTGGACGAAGATCTCCATGTAGATTAGATGAAGGACGGTGGAGAAGAACTAGGGTTTTCGGGGAGCTGCTGCTGCTGTTGATGTAGTTTTGGAAGAATGAAGAAGATGGGGGCCTCGGGTTCTAACTGATATGTATATATATCCAGCCGAACTCTGGTCGAATTCGGACCGAACTCGGGCCGAATTTGCCAAGGGTTCTCCTGGCTATATATAAAAAAAAATTATGGGCCACATCTTCTTCATCAATTCATTTCAAATATTTAATTCAAAGTTTTATAATTTTAAATTTAAAAAAATATAATTAATATTATTTTATAAATTAATATTTTTTGCTCAGCGTCTGTTTCAGATTAGCTGTAGAAGTACTGTCCCAGCTAATGGAGGTTCACCGGGAAACTCTTAAATACTGCTTCGCTTTGACCAAAGTCATGGTGACAGACAGACTCTTTTTAGGCTTGTCTCAAAAACAGTTATTGAGTATTAAATAAATTAATTAATAAAACAAAATTAATTAATATTATTGATATCTAAAATTCCTAATTCTCGACGTAAATAATTGAAACGATCTTCCGCTAGAGGTTTTATGTGTACGTCAGCTAATTGATTCTGTGTGTCTATGTATACAAGGTCTATATCTCCATTTTGTTGATGATCTCTAAGAAAGTGATGTCGAATCTTGATATGTTTGGTACGAGAGTGACATACTGGATTCTTAGTCAAATTAATAGAACTAGTGTTATCACAGAAAATAGGTATGCGTGTAAAATACAATCCATAGTCTTCTAAAGTTTGCTTCATCCATAAAATTTGTGCACAACAACGTCCTGCGACGATATATTCAGCCTCAGTTGTTGATAATACGACAGAATTTTGCTTTTTGCTAAACCAAGAGACTAGAGGTTTTCCTAGGAAATGACATTTGCCGATGGTACTTTTTCTATCTACTTTGCATCCGACAAAATCAGCATCAGAATAACCGGTTAGGTCGAATGACGTGGTTTTGGGATACCATAAGCCGACAGAAGAAGTGCCTTTAAGGTATCGGAAGATACGCTTAACTGCGCACAGATGTGATTCCTTAGGATTGGCTTGAAAATGTACACACAAGCAAACACTAAACATAATGTCTGGTCGACTAGCAGTTAAATACAGTAAGCTACCGATCATACCTCGATACTTACGTATGTCGACGGGTTTGCCTTGTTCGTCAATATCAAGCTTGGTTGAAGTTGCCATTTGAGTGCTAAGTGGCTTGACTGCTTCCAAGTCGAATTTCTTTAATAGATCCTTTGTGTACTTTGCTTGATCTATGAATGTCCCATTATTGGTTTGTTTGATTTACAGTCCGAGAAAGAATTTCATTTCTTCCATCATGCTCATCTCAAACTCATTCTTCATACACTTTGAAATTTTTTGACAAAGAGATTCATCAGTAGATCCAAAAATGATATCTTCTACATAGACTTAAATCAAAAGAATGTTGTTATTCAAAGATTTTATAAATAATGTAGTGTCAACCTTTCCCTTTGAAAAACCGTTATCAAGTAGAAAAGAGCTTAGACAATCGTACCAATCACGAGGGGCTTGTTTCAAACTGTATAAGGCTTTCTTCAACTTGAAAACATAATCAGGATCTTTGAAATTAGTAAAACCGGGAGGTTAAGCTACATAAACTTCTTCTTTTATAAAATCATTCAAAAATGCGCTTTTGACATCCATTTGAAATAACTTGAAATTATGAAAACATGCAAATGTACATAACATACGAATGTATTCTAATCTCGCAACTGGGGCATAAGTCTTATCGTAGTCGATACCTTCTTCTTGATTATATCCTTAAGCTACGAGTCGAGCCTTATTACGAGTCACTAAACCATTCTCGTTCAGTTTGTTTCGGAATACCCAACGGGTGCCAATGATCGGATGATCAATGGGCTTGGGAACAAGTTCCCAAACTTGATTCCATTCGAATTGGTTTAATTCCTCTTGCATAGCATCTAACAAAAAATTATCACTACATGCTTCTTCAATATTTTTGGGTTCAAGCTGTGAAATAAAAGCAACACAAGAAGCTATATCTTTACTAGAGGAACGAGTACTTACACCTTTGGTATTCTCGCCAATTACCAGGTCCTTTGGATGATCTGCCAAGAATCTCATCTCTTTTTGCGTATCCTCAGGATTGCTAGTTCCGGCTTCTTTGCTTGAAGACTCAGCTGGTGCTTGGTGTGAAGGTTCTGTATCTTTGTGTGAAAGTTTTGCAGTAGCTGTACTTGGTGTGATTACGTCTTCATTATCGTCATCGTCTAAATGTTGATTTAGCTCATCAAACTTTACATTGATTGATTCTTTGATGATCATGGTTCTTTTGTTGAAGACTCTGTATCCTTTGCTCTTTGCTGCATAACCTAAAAATATACCTTCATCGGCCTTTTCATCAAATTTACCTAGATTGTCTTTAGTATTAAGAATAAAGTATTTACAACCAAAAATCTTGAAATAAGAAACAATGGGTATTCTATCAAAACATAGTTCATAGGGAGTCTTCTTCGATATAGGTCGAATTAGAACCCTATTGAGAATATAGCATACTGTATTGACAACGTCAGCCTAAGAGTATCTGGGTAGACTAAACTGGTTTAACATTACTCTAGCCATTTCAGATAGAGTCCTGTTCTTACGTTCCACAACTCTATTTTGTTGTGGAGTCCTAGGGCAAGAGAATTCATGCAAATAACCGTGTGTGTCACAAAATTGCTTGAATTCTGCATTCTCAAATTCGTCGCCATGATCACTACGAATGCGAGTAATCATGAACCCTTTTTCATTCTGTACTTTCTTGCAAATGGTGACGAATTCTGATAATGCATCATTCTTGCGTGCAAGAAAATATACCCATGTATATCTAGAGATATCATCTACAATGACAAATGTATATAACTTACCACCTAGACTAGCAATTCTACTTGGTCCAAATAAGTCCATATGCAACAGTTGTAAAGGTCTAGTGGTACTTACAGCGTTCTTAGATTTAAATGCAGATCGGGTAGCTTTGTTCTTTTTACATTCACTATATACCGTATCCTTCTTGAAAGATATGTCCGGTAAGCCGCGTACCAACTTCTTTGTAGATAGTCTTGAAATTGTATCCATGTTTGTATGACCGAGTCTCATATGCCATAGTTGACTCTCAATGCTTTTAGCCATCAAATATCTACCTGCTTTGTTAGCATCTTCTAACAAATAGAAAACATATAAGTTGTCTTCCCTGATACCTTCAAAGATAGTACTACCAGTTGAATTATCAACTATAGTACACTTGTCTTTGACGAAGTTAATGCCATAACCATGATCAGCTAAATGGCTTATGCTGAGCAGATTATATTTTAACTCGGTAACTAGACAGACATCTTTAATCACAGGATAGGGAGCCTTACCAATGTCATCGATACCGATTATGTACCCTCTTAAATTATTACCGAAGGAGACGTATCCTTCTTTATTCTTCTTCGACAGTATTGCAAATAATGAAGCATCACCGGTCATGTGCGGTGAGCAACCGCTGTTGAGGATCCATTTGCTCCTAGCATGTAAAAGGCATTCCACCTATAAAATAATTTGCAGATGAAACTCTTGGTACCCATTTCTTGTAGGGTCCTGACTGGTTAGTTTTTGGTATCCATGTATAAACATTTAAATCTACTAACTTTCTGATTCTACATGCAGAGGATATATGACCAATGAGGCCACAATAATGACATTTTGTATGTTTAGTGTTGAAAGTTGTGTGAGGTGCATGATTGGTAGGTTTTGGTTTTCTAGTATAGAAGAATGCATGCCTATTAGTCTTCTTGGGCATAGGTTTGGTATGGTTTGGTCTGACAGTGTTTGGTTTGGGCGTGTTCCGATGATTCGGTAATTGACACGTGTTAGAATAGGAAGCAACAACTTCAGGCCGTTTTCCTAAACTAATTTTCAACTTTTGGAAGTGTCATATAATCTAATGTAGTCAGATGTAAGTGTTTCTATTCTGACTTGTGCACACTGGAGACTCTTTCTCTCCTTAGATAGGTCTTCCTTTAGCTGGATAATGGTTTGGTCTTTTTCTTCGGATAACTTAATAGTCTCATGTAACAACAACTTCATAGATGAAAGCTCACCAGACTCAATTGAAGAGTCATTATTTCTAACATGATCTAGTTGGTCGGTAATTCTTCCTATTTCACCTTTGTACTCTTTGAGTACCTTCTTAGAGGTTTCATATTTATTATGCAGTTTTCTATAATCATTTAACAAGTCATTGAAAGCCTCTCCTAGTTGCTCAAAGGTGAAATTATGATAAGGATCAAATAGAGGATTAGTGATTACATGATCACAAGCCATCAAGCATACATTTGCAACGTCATCTGATTGTTCGTCTTCTGAGTTGCTGGCTTCACTTTCATGTCATATGCTTGTATTGGCGTACTTCCTTGATGTAGATTTCTTCAGGTAGCCTTTATCATATTTGCTGTTTTTTTGTTGATGATGATGCTGTTGGACAATCTTTCTTCATATGTCCTTTTTTCTTGCATCCGTAGCAAATAGGATCTTCCTCGTTGTTGTTGCTGTTGCTATCTTTTGTTCTCCTGTTAAATCTCATGAACTTCTTGAATTTTCTTACCAGAAGAGCTTGATCTTTAGAGTCAGAGTCGCTGTCGTCAGAATCATCTTCAACAATTTATATGTTGAGCTTTGAGAGTGCTCGACTTCTGTGACTTCTTCTTTGGTGTAGCATCTTCAAAGTCTTGAAGTTCTAACTCGTGAATGAGTAGCTTACCCATGAGTATTTCCGTAGACATTATTGAGAGGTCGTTTCCTTCAATAATTGTTGTAGCCTTTGGAATTCAGTTCTTTGTGAAAGCTCATAGAAGTTTGTGAATCTTTTTATGGTTACTGTATTCCTTGCCTAATGAAGACAAAGGATTTACAATATCCAAGAATCTCGTAAACATCTGAGTGACTGATTCACTTAGCTTTATTTTGAACGCCTCGTACTTCTGAGTAAGTCTGCTGATCTTTGACTCCTTGACTTGTGTTGTTCCTTTGTGGGTTAGTTTGAGAAGTTTCCACACTTTGTTTGATGTTGTGCAAGTAGACATCTTGTTGAATTCAGTTCTGTCTAAAGCACAAAATAAAGCGTTAATAGCACGTGCGTAAAGACTGGCCTTTTTTTTCATCCTCTGTATATTTGTCATGAGGTTTTTCAACTAAAACTCTATCAATATTAATGCGATGAGGCTTTTTGCAGCCATCAATAACTACAGACCATAAGTCAAAATCAAAAGATTTTAGGAAGAAACACATACGTGTTTTCCAATAAGTGTAGTTTGTGCCGTCAAATAATGGAGGTCTGTTTTTGGCTTGGCCTTCGCTTGTGAATTTCACAGTTGCCATGTGTAATTCTGTGATCTATATAACAATTAAAAAATAACTGAATATAGCTACAATTTTACCTTGCTTTACCTGTATAACCTGCTCTGATACCAATTGTAGAAACGAAATCGTAAAGCAGAATACTCTAGAGGGAGGGTGAATAGAGTAGGCAGCGGAATATTTCTAATTAAAAACTCGTTAGCAGTTAGATCAAAGATATAATGATGATCAGAAAAATAAATAACAATAATAAAAGAGTGATCAGAAGGCAAACACAAATACAGAGATTTATACTGGTTTTCCTCTTATGAGGACTAGTCCAGTCGGAAGAACTCTAGCTTCCAGTTGAATCCACTACTGGAAAATCCTGCAAGTTTTCATACGAAGTCCTTGTAACTTCTACAGACGCGAGCTTTGATACGAAGAACTCGACCAACTTCAATTGTCAAGAGTCAATCTTCAATCTAGCCTCTGATTACAATCGCTCTGAAACTTCTAGACCGTACCGCACTGGCAAATCGACTAGAGGATTGTAACTGGCTTGGGATTTAAAAATGGAAGCTTTTTAGAACTCTTTGGAAGAAATGTAAGCTTTAGAAGAGAAGAGATTGAAAGTGAATTGGTGTGTTTAAAATGATCGAAAACCTTCTCTATTTATAGTTTTTCTAAAGACAGAACTCTGATAGAATTCGGGCAGAATTCGGACAGAACTCTTTGTAACAAACCGCAACTGAAGGGAGACCAAGTTCAAAATCAAACGTTCACATAACGTTCAACTTGGCCGAACTCTGGCCGAGTTCTGTCAGGGTTTGCTCAGTTGATTTTATGAATTTTTTTTGGCTTTTTGAAAATTCTTTAGAAGCTTTTTGTAAAACTGATGTTTTTCAAAAACATAGGTCATTTTAGAAAGATAGGTCTATTTTGAAAAATATTTTTGGATAGCCTATTTGCCAGTACGACTTGGTGTACAATGTATTCCTAGACTCAATAAAAATAAAAAATTATATTGCTTTAAGGAAATACATTGTTGAGTGGCAAACAGCTTCGATCTTGAACTGAGTATATATCCATCTTTGATTAGTGCCCAAAATGTCGTAAGTAAACATCTGAATTGATTCGTATATCGAGAAAGAGTTTGATCAATTATTAAAATCAGGTTTAACCATGACCAATGGGCCAACACTGCAGCCACTAAAGTCTTATTAGCAGAATGGTATCTTGTTTAAAGCCACTCAACAGAATGGCGAGACAAGATTTTACTATATTGTGTTTGATAAAAATAAAAAGGATATGATTATATGTTTTCTATAGGATTGAGACTTTTTATGTTTCAGAAGCTATGAAGATTTGAAAACTTTGTATTAGAATATTAATTCCATCTCTCTAAGGTGGGTAGAATAGTTTAATCATTTTGCAAACCTAATATTTTATTTTTCAATCACGAGGATAGAAATATTCTAGGATTGGTAGAGTGTCATAACTATTTCCTAAAAATTTATTATGTTATTATTATTTATATGAAAAAATATTTTGATTGAAAAATAAGTTCTACGAATTTATTTATTTATTTTAATGATATAAGTCTTACAACCTTTCGAGATTTTAATATAATAACAACAAAATTTTGCATAAAGTTTTTATTATTATTATATTAGTGGTGCTATCTTGTCATCAAGTAGCTTAATTAGTAACTAGATTAGTCACCTAATTAGCCTAAGTAGCTTAATTAGCTAACTAGTTTAGTCGCTAAGTGAATTGGATTAACACTAAACTAGTTCCTTAGCTAAATTCCTAAACAACATATTACCTACTCAACCAAACCACCTCATGCCTTACATAGCCAGCGACCTCCTCTCCCTCTTTTCTTTTATCCTTCAATCTTACTATAGAAGTGACGATGAATCACAAAGTACATAGAATGAACCTTGAAGAAGTGAATAGTTATCCAGTCAGTTCTGACATGTCTAGAAAAATCACTTTTCTTTCCTACTGGAGATATATTTCTTCCAAGAATTGACAATAGAATAAATGGCTACCTTTACTAAAGTCGATGTTAATTTTGTGATTCAACAGTTGTGTCAGCACAATTAACTACTATCAATCCACAGGGACTGAAGAAACATAACTCGTAATGGCTGACAATATTTTGATCAGGGCAGTCAAATCTGTCTCAAAGGATGATAAGTCATTTCTATAAGAAGAAACAGTTTTTCTCTAAATGCTCACCAGCAGTTAGGATACTTATACTCCAATAGAATCCTCGGTAAAGATAGTTTTCGCCCATATTGTAGCTTATGTCGAAAGATGTGTATAGTCGTAAACCTACAATCTTCCTACGCCCTGTGCCAGGGGCCTTAGTTTGTTGCTTATGTAGAAAGACATGTACAGCCGTAAACCCATGATCCACATATACATTATTAAAAGCAATAGTTCTCTAGTTATGTAGGCATACATGTAAAGTCGTTAACCCATGATTTCCTTCCAATATGATCTCGTAGTCTGAAAAGCTATAATAGCTTATGCCATATGGCATTATCACCTTATTTCAGGAGAACATGCCTCACTTCGTGTTTAATAAGTGGCCACATTCATACTCAATAATTGTTCAAATGTGGGACACGCAACTCCTACTAAGAAAACTGCTTTCACTAGATGGTAACCCCACCTGCAGTTTCTTTCTATAAGACAACATTTTTTCGAGGAGAAGTTGAGTAATTACCATTTGCATTGCTATAAATAACTGGTTGTTTACAAATTTTAAAGGAGGCTACCAATGATACATTAGAAGTGATAAAAAAGACACAAGTTTTTCTTACTTGGTGTTCTTGCACTTTTTGAAGCTTTTTTAATTCGTCAACAAAGCATAGGATTCACATGTTGATTTGATCTCCATCCCCATCTCTCCAGAATCTCAATTTGGCTCAAAATTTTTGTATTTGACATTCTTTTTGCAATAAGTTCAACATGTTCTCTTCCGAGAAGATAGTTTTTTCCATGCTTTCTTTTTGAGTGTCTAAATGGCAACTACTGGGGTCGTCTTTCTCCTTCCATGAGAAAACGGTAGCGTAATCTGACACTTCACTAATAGGAACCTTCACCGCCGTACTGCTCGGTATGAAGCGGTAATCTCGGAGGGCTCTACTAGCCCATCCATTGCATGCCATCATGGGAAGATTTCTCATCAAGCTGGCATTGTACATAAAGTTACTGCTCCAACTCGCCAAATTGGGGTGCTAAAGCCACACACCTTCTCTCCTGGTGCCAAGTTTAAAGGAAAGTAGATTGCAAAGTATAAAAATTAAAGTCCATGAGCTAAACGATTAAGTTTTGAGCAAAGCCAAAGTCGAGCCTTAAGCGGCAAAGGGGCTACGAAGGTGAAAAATCCTGACAGGCTTGTTGATCCAAACAAATCATAAAACTTTGTCAGTATAAGAAAATATTATGATACCATAAACGTCTGTGGCCCTGAATCACAAGCGCAGTATAGGAACAAACAAGATACTATTACTGGCATGAGTTATAATTCCTACCTGGCAGATGTCACTACCGCGCTCGCATGTTCGGGTATGAGTGCGTGAGGCATGTCCAGCCTATGCCACAACATCGACGGTAGAAAACTGTCTAAACTATCATTATATGATCAACCATCTCAATATCATCTAAATTACAATAATGATATATATCCAGAAATGGAGTCAAAAAATGATAACTAATATTCAATCACAAGATCTAATAGTGTAATCCCGCTTCCCCAACTTTCAAAATTGTTATCTTTTATTTATTTTAATTATTTTGTGTTAGAAAATAAATTTTTATTTGAATTCCTATAAAAGAAATTGTGGGTATTTTTTATGACAAAATTGTTTCGCCAAATTATATTTAAAAAATTAGATTTTTGGTTTATGACAATATTATTGTATTATTTTGATAATATAAAATATTAATTTGAATTAATATTGTAATCAAATATTATATTTAGATTTGATTAATTAAATTTTAGAATTATTGACAATTATCTTTGACCAAAAAAAATCTATTTAAATTATTTAAAATAAGATTTTTGATTATGCAGATATATTTTGAATTATTTTTGTCGAAACAAATATAATTTTAAATTATGTATGGCAACTAAATATTGGATTAGATTTAACTGATAAGTTTTAAATGTTTATTGATTTAAATTTATATAAAAGATTTATTCTTCAGATTTGATGCTTCCTTAATTAGTAAATTGGAATCTAATCCTAATTGAATAATTTCTACCCGTTATATATACCTATTAAACTTATGAACATCTATCATATTTTATTTTATAATTTTTTTCTTTTTTTCGTCCAAAATAGGCCAAAATTTGTCATAAATTTAGCCTCGTTTTTCAGAAGATATAACAAAATCGCGAAGCCGTTGTAACCAACTCCAAACTTCATTTCACCTTCAGTTTTTTTGTTTAAACTGTATTGAGTTTAACTTCGATAATCTATAATTTATATTAGAAAATTTGTAATATATTTCCTATAAAAAATTTTCAATGATAGTTGTCCGAAAATTGATGCGTCATACTGTTTTTAAGATTTCGGGAGATCCAAAGCTTGTTTTTACGATCTGTTTGATGTTTCGAAATGCTGACATAATGATCTACAACATATTAAATTTCTAGAATTTAATAAATTTATTTTATATTCTGTTTGAATTATAGAACATATGAATAACTAGTAAACCGAATCGAGGACTTTGGACTTTCTCTATATTGGGCTTATCTGGGAACCATTGGATGTTATGGATCTCGACATTATTATCTTTTCAGACAATGTCTATAGCTTTTGACCTGTTCTGTGCCAACATGATCATGTCACACACGTCGACTGTAACTTAACTCGAGGCAAGTACACTATTGCTTAATTTTTTTAGTATATTATAATGTTATTCTTCATTGTATTTTCATTTATTATCCCGTTGAGTCACGATTGTGATAGGATATGATTGTTCTACCGTTACTCAGTTATTGATATTTAGCAAGTCGGAAGGGAAAACTTTTAGTAGGTATGTGAACAAACATAACTAATGTTGATGTGGATATGTAAGTTATACAAATCATGTATGGGTTAGTCATACCTTATAATGTGGATAGCCATCTATATGATGTGCTGTATTAGCCTAGCCATTCATATGTCGAAAGGTATTTCATACACACATTGTTTGTTAGTCTTACTTGTTTATGTTCATTGTCTAGTTATCTTGTTTATGCATTTTCTTATACATGTTTACTACTTCCAGTTCATATTCATGTTTCCTCTATTGTTATATTTCATCTCTATTTATCTAGCTTCATTTTGTACTGAGTTACATTATGCAATAAGGCTGTACTTTGCTCCTTTCCTGTTGCAAGTGACTTGTTATTTTGCACCATGGACCTTTCTAGGAAGGTAGAGTCATTTCAGTAAAATCTTAGATTATAGATAGAGTAGATAGTTCATGGATTAAAACATTTAGCGAGTTTGTTCCTAAATATTATTTTGATGTATTATTGGATTTGAAGGTTAACTGAATAGTTATTGTGAACGAGCAAATATATAATTTTGTGATAAAATATTGTTTATTTGGTTTTGACATTTATATTGAGGTCTAGACAATGTACTACCACCGATGCTGTGGCATAGACTGGACTTGGCTACGTACTCGTATCCCGAAAAATAAGTGCGGATCATGACAAGTTTTTTTTGGTGGCCCATTCAGGTCTAATTTTGCAAAATTGTGCGAACTCGTGGTAATACCTACATTAGTCGTACTATAGGAAGCCTGCGACTAAGAAGTGCTCATTCACCATTAGGATTGATTTGATTTTTAGAAGAATGACTACGATTAAGTATACAGTAGGAAAGCCCTTCATTAATTTGACTGTTTTGATAGCTAAGGTTGCTACATAGGCTATGTGGTTAAGATAGGAAGAAACCTTGAAGTTTAGGTTACATAAATTTGAGATATTTTCCAATGAGGATATGTTATTTTGTTTTGATAAGATAGAGGATCAACGGTGGGTAGACTTCTATATTGGCAAATTAGATCTTCAAGAGTGATCAATTATTGAATTTTAGAGTTGTTAAATTTTTTTATGCTTTGAAATTTAAATTTTTATGTAGATTGAGGAATATAAATTTGTTGCTAAGGTAAGGTTGAAATTTGTGAAAGGAAATGATTTTCGATTTAATAAATTGTGACAAGAATTGGACGATCTATTAAATTTTAAAATTTTGAGAAGATATTGTAAGAGTGGATTTGAATTTAAAATATTTTGAAGAATTTAAATTTTGTGAAGTTTACATTTCTAAGATTATGATAAGATTGGATATGAATTTAGAAACTTGAGCCTTGAATTATTGATTTAAATTTAATGATTGGAATCAAGGATTTTTTTAAATATTTTTGAGAATGAACGATTTATAGGATTGATAGAATTTTTAGATTTTGACCAACGGAATAGGCTAGGACTAATGGGACATTATATAGGCCGAACTCCTCTAACTGTATTCCTTGATCATATTTTTCCTATTTATCTAGTTATCTAAAAATTGTTTGTTTTAGAACCTTCTAGGATTCAAGCCCTAACCTTAATTTGTTCAATTTTTTTGCCTTTTCTAACGTCATCATACTGTAAAGATCGTATTAGTTATTTATTTCCCATTGGCCATAAGGAATTATTTTTCCTAAGGGTCAATATTATTATTTTCATTTATCGAGTTTGAGCCCAACCTAACTTGATTCAATTAATCCACATATTAATCCCGATTCAGTTTTGATGAAATTCATGTTTTCCTCTCAATCCTTGAATATCAGAGAAGTAGGAATTTATAAATTTATACTTCTCTAGGCTTCGGTTATTTTTTTTTCTTCTAATCGATCATTTGATTATTAAAAATTGATACTAACACTTAAAGGGCAAACACCTACACATTTTTTCTATCATTATCAACTTGGAACATGTTTAAATTCTAAAGGTTCATTTGAATATTCTTATGAATAAAGTTAAAAGAATATCTGGCAACTTACTTTGGAAAGGTAAATGCGCACTACAACCATTTACCTGAATCATAGAGACTGCGAATTCACTGCAGTCAACAACGCACTGCCAAGGCAAGACCCTAAGTTGAAGTAATTTCAGCTATGCGTAGTTTTCGAATGTTATTAAAACTATGTCCTAATTTTATCATTTTGATCACTTGAGTTATTATGTCAATATTGGATAAAGTTGATAGAATATTCATACCCTATAATTACTTGAGTCATGAAACCAAGATATTACTGCAGCCAGATATACACTAGCGGGACATGAATTTTTGGTAATGTGAATTCAGATATATACATACGGTTTACAGATACTATAGAGACTATATCCTTTTCGGCATACGATTATTGATTTTTCATTGTCCACAAATCTGCATTCTCACTTAAATTTGATTTTGTATCCTATTTCTTATTAAACATCTTCTTAATAAATCTTGTAGTTTCTTTCTTACATTTTCTATTCTCGAATTTTCATTTGGTTTTCTCTTAGTAATCATTTAAAACCTATTACTAAATTTTGATTCCATTCCACTAGATTAATAATTCTACCTATATTTTGATTATCATACCTAAAATATTTTGGTTAAGTAGTTGATCGTGCCAAAATAATTTCAATTTTGATTATTCTTGAACGAATTTTAATCGTGACTAGAACATTTTGACTAAATTTCTGATCATATAAAATGCATCTTTTCGTAACTTTTGATTCTATTAACGAACATGCCTAACCGATTTTGATCATTAATCGTGTCATTTTATACTTGATTATGTTCTTAGTCGTGTCTAATTGCACCATTAAAACTTCGAGGAGGAAATCTTTCTAAGCTGGGTAGATTTGTAATCCCTCTTCCCGAACTTCCAATTTTTTACTTATTTTAATTATTTTGTCATAGAAAATAAATTTTTATTTGAATTCCTATAAAAGAAATTATAGGTATTTTTGAATGATGAGAACGTTATGCTAAATTGTATTTATAAAATTAGATTTTTTGGTTTACGAAAATATTGTTTATATTATTTTGATGATATTAAATATTAATTTGAATTATTATTGTAATCAAATATTTGATTTAGTTTGACTAATTTGGTTCTAAAATTATTTATTATTATCTTTGACTAATAAAAATCTATTTAAATTATTTAAAATAATATTTTGGATTATGCAAATATATTTTAAATTATTTTTTATGGAAACAAATATTATTTTAAATTATGTATGGTAACTAGATATTGGATTAGATTAGATTAATTAGTTTTAATATTTATTGATTTAAATTTATGGAAAGGTTTTGTTCATTAGATTTGATATCCCTAATTAGTAAATTGAGTGAATCTCCATCTTTTAAGGAAAGCTTTTTCCCCTTCCAATCTAAACCTAAATAAATAATTGCTATCCATTATATATACCTATTGTCAAATCCCTATTTTTAAAATAGGTATATGACTGTATTATTGTATTTGGGGGATTTTAAATTTGGGTATTTTTAAAATTTTATTAATATTTTCTTGAAGGTGAATTTTATTCATGTTATTATTCTTGCTACTATTGTTACTAATGTTACTATCATTTTTATTATCATTATTATTGTTATAATCCCTATATCTACCCCCCCAAAGATAACCCTAACCCAAACCCTTACTCCCCTCTCTCACTCAACCGCCACCACCCCTCACCTTTCTCTCACCCTCACTCTCATCTCTCTCTCCCGATCCTTCTTTCTCCCCCCACTGGACCAGCCCGAGCTCCCCCACTCTCCTTCCTCACTCTGATCTCTCTCTCTCTCACCCTCAAAGCTCTCTCTATCACTCCCTCTCCCCCTCACCCTTTCTCTCGACCCCCAGCCCGACCGGCGCCACTGCCTCCACCGCCATGGCAGCCACCACCATCGACCTCCAGCCCGGCCCCTCCTTTGCGACCATCACCCACCATCATCATCGTCGTCTCCCTCACCACCATCATCGTCGCCCCTCTGGCCTCAACTGCGATCGCCACCACCAGCACCACTACCACCGTCGCCATCTCCACCACCACCATCTCCTCCGCGGCCTCCGGCCCCTCCGTCGGCATCACCCCTATGGCCGCCACCACTATCAGCCAGCACCGCCATCATTATCATCTTCATCTCCTCCTCCGCCCCTTTCTTTTCCCTTTGGCCGTCGTGCGGCCTTCTGCCACAATGTCGCAGACCGCCGTCGCTGGCGCCCTTCCTCCGCCGGCGGGCCATCCCGACCTGGCAGCGCCAATGGCCGGCCAGCCCCGCTTGGATGAGTTCCTTCGCCTCCCTCTCTATTCTTTGGGCCGTGAGCCTCGGGTCGCGCGCTTCGAGCTCCGTGCATGCCTCGAACAACGGAACACTTTGGGCCCCGTGCTGTTCGGGCTTTGTGCTACCTCGATTTGCGTGTTCCCTCTTTTTTCGTGCTTTTCGGGACGTGAACCTCAATTTGTGTGCAATCTTAATTTTTGAGCCACCTCGATCCATATGCTACCTTGGGCAGTGGGAAGCCTCGAGCCCCACGCTGCCTCGGGTACCGTGCCATCTTGGTTTACATATTGCCTCTTTTCTCGTCTCGACCTTTGTGCCTATATCATGATCCGTGCCACACCGATTTGGGTGCCGTATTGGTTTGCGTGCCGCCTTGGACCTTGTGTCATTTTGATTTACGTGCAAGCCTCGATTTGTGTATCGTGTTGATTCGTGTGCCATCCCGATATTCGTGATCCCTCGATCTATGTGTACGTCTCGGTTTGTGTGCCCGTATCGATCTGCATACACGTCTCGATTTATGTGTACATTGTGTTACCCATTCGTCTCGATTTTCATGTTGTCCCAATTCTCGTGCGTGTATCGATATACGTGTACATTTTGGTTTGTATGCCCGTATCGGCTCGCGTGCGTCAGTTTCTGTACCAGATCCTTGTATTGCTTACGGGACCTAGACGGTATAGCCTCCTGCCATCCATCGTGATTTCCATTATTATTTTATTATTTATTGCTAATGATTATTTATTATGTGTTTCGAGGACCTCGATGGACATGCTACCTTGGATTCCGATCGTCGAAGACTTGCTTACCTAGCTGAGCCCTCTAGGCAAGTATCCCTTGCTCAATGACGGCTCTTGCCCTCTCTCTTAGAATTTATTGTATTTAATTCATTTGTAATTGTAAAGGTATAACCATGATTAGTGTAGCTTAGCAGTAGAACTGCCATGATAACTTAGGATAGCTTGGGTTGATACTAGTTTATGACCGTATCGGACAACTCGGACGGGTCATCCACACCTCCGAGGACACGAGCACGACTCACGAGTATGTATTGTCCCCATATGCTCCATGTTTGACTCGCGGTCGGGTGACGGTTTTGGCTAGCTATTTCTGTGACTATATTTGTAGCTTGGATAGGACTGTGGATCCGTGATGCGCCTTTCATGGCGATTCTTGTTGCATGTGTTGGCTTAGCTTCCAGTACGCATCGTAGTACTGGTGGAGGCCGAGACTTAGTGTTCTCGGCTATGGTTTGGTTTCCAGTACGCATGATGGCGCTGTTGGGAGCTGAGACTTAGTGTTCTCAGCCTGTGATTCTGCGACGGGTTGTGCCGAGTTGATTTAGCCCCAATTCGCTAGGTGCTCCCTTCCAGAATACAGAGGAGACTCTGCCAAATTTTTCCATAATTCCCGATCGGGAATTTGTTTCGAAGAGTTGGGCAGAACCGTTCCTTTGGTTTGCTGAACCAGACTCGTACAAATTTATTATAGTACTTTGTACCCGATTCCGGTACCTGCTAGGTAGACTCATGACTAGATTAGTCGCCTACTTACTTGACATTTTTTGTCCGTCAGATAGCATAAGGAGCGCGATTCCACTCGGGAAACAATTTGCAATCCTGGTCCTTGTTTGGTTTAAGGGTTGTGGATCCACTTCAGAGCAGTTAATGCAATCCTTACCATTTTCTGACGACATAATTAATAGACTCGTATCCCCCGACCATTCTTTCTAGGAGTTAGCCTAGTCTAGCCAGCTAGAACTGATAGTTGTCCTATGTATCGGGATTTAGGATTTTTGGATACATCTAAAGATTGAGTATTATGGAGAGTATGATCTCGAGATATTGATTGATAGACTCATGTGGATTCTGGAATAGTGTTGCTATTTCTTTTGATGATGTTCTAATTTGATCATATGTAACTATGTGGATTATTGGACTTTGATGATCGCGAATATTTTGCGGAATGAGGAGAATATCGAGGGTATTATTATATATTTTTACTCAACTTTCTAAACGCCCAAAACCTAGGTTGATTGCTATGTCTTAGTAGTTGAGAGGTTTGTTTCCCGATAGCTTGTGATCGTTGATTCAGAGGATTTGTGTGAGCCAGAGGGCCTAACAATGTTTATAGTGAGTAGCTTGGAGTTTGGTGATCGTCTTTCCCGACAGGATATTTATTCCATCGTAGATGGAAGACTCCTGATAGATTGATTCGGTGGATGATCCGACTTGGTGATTTGAGCTGTAGGCTCCCATGCATGCTTGAGATGATATTCCAGTAGAGATCCCGACCATGTACTTGACCTGATATCCATGCCACGACGTGGGCAGATGATTTTATATGACTGACAGATTTGACCTTGTCCCCGATATGACTACTTGTATCCGTGCTATAAGTCCAGTTTACCCCTTGAGGTACTGGCCCTAACTTTGCACTGAGGTGCTCCTTGGCAGCGACACCTTGAGGTGCTATCCCCTTGATTATATCTATGATTACCTGCACGGGTATCTGGTATTTGGCTTATAGTCTTAGCGTGGTCAGGATTGCTTACTTGCTTGTTGCATAACACTAAGGATGGATCACAACTGGGACTATAGGTGCCGAGGTGGATTCTTACTTAGCGTTCTCGTACTGAGGTACGACATCTAGAAGGACGATCATGTGACCACGACATGTGATTCCGGATAAATGTATGGATAATCTAGGCAAATTAAACTGGTAGAAGCATTGGGAGGGAATGGATCTCGAGATCGTGCAGTACTAGCCGCTTCCCAGACATTTAGTCATGGAGTGCAGGCTGGCCGCTACGGATATTGTTACCATCCGTATTAGTGGATAGAAATATCCGGCTACTT
>JANAVB010015000.1:77695-262695 GCA_029216955.1 Iris pallida | reverse complement strand
AAGCTTTAAGAAGAGAAGATTGAAAGTGAATTGGTGTGTTGAAATGATCGAAATGCTTCTCTATTTATAGATTTTCCAAAGACAGAACTCTGACAGAATTCGGGCAGAATTCGGACATAACTCTTTGTAACAACCCGTAACTGAAGGATGACCAAGTTCAAAAACCCAACGTTCACTAACGTTCCAAATGGCCGAACTCTGGCCGAACTCGGGCCGAGTTCTCCTGAGGTTCTGCCAGTTCATTTTTGGAGAAAATAAATTTTGGCTTTTTGAACAATCCTTCAAAGGCTTTTTGTAAAAAGAATATTTTTCAAAAACATGGATCATTTGTAAAAGAATATGATGGTTTTGAAAAAATGTTTTCGGATAGCCTATTTGCCAGTACGACTCGGTGTACAATGTATTTCTAGACTCAATAAAAAGAAAAATTACATTGCTTAACAGGAAGTACATTCTGAATGGCAAACGGCTTCAGTCTTGAACATTGTTGATAACCATTGTTGAGTAGTGTCCAAAACGTCACAGGTAAATATCTGAGTAGACTTGCATTTATATCGAGACAGAGTTTGATCAATTATTAAAATCAGGTTTGACCATGACCAATGGGCCAACAATCTCCCCCATTTTGATAATTGACAAACCTTGCCGATATAACATCTAAGCTTGGAATCAATTCAAAATAGTAAAGAAAAATTATTCATATCCTGTATTTCATAAACATGTTAGATCCTTATTTCTCCCCCGTTGTCACTTAGCAAAATAATTACAAAAGAAAAAGCTCCACCGCAATCAATGCATAAGTAACAAACAGTGAAAAAACACATGAAAAATAAATAATCATGACAGATGGTAGAAACAGTAAGAGAAATAGAATAACAACACATGCATGTATTTGTCTCAGGAAATTTGTAAAGAATGAAGCAATAAAAGATAGATAGTGCTACGATAAACTGAAACAAATAGAGTGCTGAAGAATAGACTAAGATGCCAAAACTGAGGCATAAACAAAAACAACCATGTCGATGAATAAGGAAAAAAAATTACTGATAATAACTAAAAAAATACTGATAAAGTCTTGGAATGTCGGAGAATTTCCAAGTAAACATAAGATAAAAAGTAACAATCTCAATAATCTAACATCTTAAAACTCATCATCATCAACAACATCATCATCAGTTGCAGCTCCAGCATGTCCAGATGGACCAGCTCTAGAAGTACCAGCGCCAGAAGTGTGAGGAGTGGCGACAGCGTAAAACTTACCGACATAGTCTCGAGGAGGGGTACGAGCAGTACGATACCAATCATATGCGTTCCTTGGCTGGAACAGAGAGTGTACCGCCTCGCCGTCAATGCGGTAGCCAGAAACAGAAGGGTCTCGAGGCAGAGAGCTAGCAGAATATCCCGTCTGCGCAAACCTTAGATCGGCGAAGGAGTTGGCAATCGCCTGGAACCGAATCACATCACGAAACTCGTGTTCCCTAGAGGTCTCAACATAAAAAGACTGCAGATCTGATAAGTGCTGATGGATACCCTCAAATGTCGTAGGGTAAGAATGAGGAGGAACAGGTGCTGCAGGATCAGTGGGAGTAGGTGCAGGAGGAGTAGGTGCAGTAGGTGGAGGAACAGATGCAATGCTGCGACGAGAGAGTTTGAGAAACTTGGGCTCGGGGTCGACAGCACAAGTAGATAAATCAATGTCAAATCTCTGAAAAATGCGAGGAATGAGCATCGCATAAGATAGATTGCGGTCTCTCCTGCGACATCTACCCATCATCTGAATAATAGTCTTAGGGACAGAAAAAGGAATCCCCTTAAGAATATGATAAAGAGCAGAGAGCTCAAGTGCAGTGACATCATCTTTAGAAGTGGATTTTGGAAGTAAAGTGGAATAGATGATGCGATGTAATTCGTAGTTAAACAAGTTCAAGTTATTAGCCTTGAACTTTCCAGGAAGAACGCGTGCGGGCGCACAAAGTTCATTCTTGAAACTAACGAGTGTCGTGCCATCGGGGAAATCAAAATCAGTGATGTCATCTAGTGGGGCACCTTCGTTTGGAATACCAAGGATTTCCGCTAACGTGTCATCTATTCCTCCGACACGTGTCCTCGCTGTAAAAGTGCTAACACGAAATTATAGTAGAATAATCTAATAGCTTTAGTGGTAATGGAGAATTATAAGGTGACAAAATATTGTAACCCTAATACCTTAAAATAAGGACGGTGATCCGGAAAGACAGTCCACTTAATCGGTGATCCAGTGCAAATAGTACGTATGTTAAAATCAGCGTACCACAATAACGCTTGATCGGAAGTTTTAAAATAAAACTCATCCGACGCACCATCGTCCGATTGGACCGGAGAAAAGAGACAATCCGTATGCGGATCTGAAGACGATGCCTCTTCACTGGCATTGGTCTTCTTCCTCTTGAAGGGATTGAACTTAGGCATTCTTTCCCAAAATTTCTACAAATCCTAAGTATTGAAAAGTGGTGGAAAGAAGGGATTATACCTTCCAAGAGTTGGATATGTTGTAGAGGATGACGATCTCCGCACGAATCCAAAGTTTTGATGAAAAACTTTACAAGGATTGGAAGAACAATGAGGGAGTAGAACTAGGGTTTCGGAGGGGCGGAGCTGCTGTTATGGGGATGTTGGGAAGTATGAAGAAGAATGAGGCCTCGGGTTGCTGCTATTATATATAAACACCCAGCCGAACTCTGGCCAAATTCGGACCGAACTCGGGCCGAATTCGCCTAGGGTTGCCTGGCTATATATATATATATATATAAATCAAATGAGACCACATTCTTTTTCATTAATTCATTTCAAATGCTTAATTCAAAGTTTAGTAATTTTAAATCTCAAAATAATATAATTAATATTATTTTACAAATTAATATTCTTTACTCAGCATCTGTCTTAGATTAGCTGTAGGAGTACTGTCCCAGCTAACGGAGGTTCATCGGGGAACACTTAAATACCGCTTCACTTCGACTGTAGTCGTGGTGACAGACAGACTCTTTTTAGGCTTGTCTCGAAAATAGTTTATGAGTATCGAATAAATAATTAATAAAACAAAAATTAATTAATACTATTGATATCTAAAAATTTTAATTCTCGACGTAAATAGTTAAAACGATCTTCCGCTAAAGGTTTTATGAATATGTCAGCTAATTGATTCTGTGTGTCTATGTATACAAGGTCTATATCTCCATTTTGTTGATGATCTCTAAGAAAATGATGTCGAATCTCGATATGTATAGTACGAGAATGACATACTGGATTCTTAGTCAAATTAATAGAACTAGTATTATCACAGAAAATGGATATATGTGTAAAATGCAATCCATAGTCTTCTAAGGTTTGTTTCGTCCACAAAATTTGTGCACAACAACGTCCTACGGCGATATACTCAGCCTCTGTTGTTGATAATGCAACAGAATTTTGCTTTTTACTAAACCAAGAGACTAGAGCTTTTCCTAGAAAATGACATGTGCCGCTAGTACTTTTTCTATCTACTTTGCATCCGGCAAAATCAGCATCGGAATAACCGATTAGGTCAAACGACGTGGTTTTAAGATACTATAAGCCGACAGAAGAAGTGCTTTTAAGGTATCGAAAGATACGCTTAACTGCGCACAGATGTGATTCCTTAGGATTGGCTTGAAAACGAGCACATAAGCAAACACTAAACATAATGTCTGGTCGACTGGCAGTTAAATAAAGTAAGCTACCGATCATACCTCGATACTTACGTATGTCGACAGGTTTGCCTTGTTCATCAATATCAAGCTTGGTTGAAGTCGCCATTGGAGTGCTAAGTGGCTTTGCTGCTTCCATGTCGAACTTCTTTAGTAGATCCTTTGTGTACTTAGCTTGATTTATGAACGTCCCATTGTTGGTTTGTTTGATTTGCAGTCCGAGAAAGAACTTTAGCTCTCCCATCATGCTCATCTCAAACTCATTCTGCATACACTTTGAGAATTCTTGACAAAGAGATTCATCAGTAGATCCAAAGATAATATCATCTACATAGACTTGAATCAAAAGAATATTATTATTCAAAGACTTTATAAACAAAGTAGTGTCAACCTTTCCCGTTGAAAAATCGTTATCAAGTAGAAAAGAGCTTAGATGATCGTACCAAGCACGAAGGGCTTGTTTCAAACCGTATAAAGCTTTTTTCAACTTGAAAATATATTCAGGAAATTTAAAATCAGTAAAACCGGGTGGTTGAGCTACATAAACCTCTTCTTTTATAAAACTATTTAAAAATACACTTTTGACATCCATTTAAAATAACTTAAAATTATGAAAACATGCAAATGCACATAACATACGAATGGATTCTAATCTCGCAACTGGGGCATAAGTCTCATCGTAGTCGATACCTTCTTCTTGATTGTATCCTTGAGCTACGAGTCGAGCCTTATTACGAGTCACTAAACCATTCTCGTTCAGTTTATTTCGGAATACCCATCGGGTGCCAATGATCGGATGATCAATAGGCTTAGGAACAAGTTCCCAAACTTGATTCTGTTCAAATTGGTTTAATTCCTCTTGTATAGCATCTATCCAAAAATTATCACTATACGCTTCATCAATACTTTTGGGTTCAAACTGTGAGACAAAAGCAACACAAGAAGCTATATCTTTATTAGAGGAGCGAGTACTTACACCCTTAGTAATCTCACCAATTACCAAGTCCTTTGGATGATCAGCCGTGAACTTCAATCTTTTTGGCAGACTCCAAAGGTAGCTGGTTCCTAGATCTTCTCTAGGAGGATCAGCTGGTGCTTTGCTGGGTACATTGAGATCTTCGTCATTGTCATCGATTGTCGTTTGATTTAGTTCATCAAAGGTGACATTGATCGTCTCTTCGATGATCATGGTTCTTTTGTTGAAGACTCTGTATCCTTTACTTTTGCCCGTATAACCTAAAAATATACCTTCATCGGCCTTTTCGTCAAACTTTCCCAAATTATCTTTTGTATTAAGAATAAAACATTTACAACCAAATATTCTAAAATATGAAACTGATGGAATTCTATCAAACCATAGCTCAAATGGAGTCTTCTTCGATTTGGATCGAATTAGAACTCTATTGAGAACAAAACAAGCTGTATTGACAGCTTCAGCCCAGAAATACTTGGATAGACTAAACTGGTTTAACATTACTCTGGCCATTTCGGATAGAGTTCTGTTCTTACGTTCCACAAATCCATTTTGTTGTGGAGTCCTAGGGCCGGAGAATTCGTGTACAAAACTGTGTGTGTCACAAAATAGCTCAAACTCTTCATTCTCGAATTCTCCTCCATGATCGCTTCTAATACGAGTGATCATGTAACCTTTTTCATTCTGTACTTTCTTGCAAAAGGTGACAAATTCCGATAATGTATCGTTTTTACGTGTCAGAAAATATACCCACGTGTATCTAGAATAATCATCTACAAATACAAAAGCATATAGCTTACCTCCGAGGCTAGCAACTCTGCTAGGACCAATAAGTCCATATGTAGCAATTGTAGAGGTCTAGTAGTACATACAGCATTTACTGACTTGAAAGTGGATCGAGTAGCTTTGTTCTTTTTACATTGACTGCATACCGAATCCTTCTTGAATGTAACATCCGGTAAACCGCGTACTAGCTTCTTTGTGGATAATCTAGAAATAGTATCCATATTTGCATGACCGAGTTTCATATGCCACAGATGACTCTCATCGCTTTTAGCCATTAAACATCTACCTAAAATGTTAGTATCTTCCAACAAATAGAAAATATATATATTGTCTTCCCTAATACCTTCAAATATAGTATTACCAGTTGAACTATAAATAATAGCACATTTGTCTTTTACGAAGTTAATACCATAATCGTGATCAGCTAAATGGCTTATGCTGAGCAGATTATGTTTTAACTCAGTAACAAGACAAACATCTTCAATCATTGGATAGGGAGCTTTACCAATATCACTAATACCGATTATATACCCTTTTAAATTGTTGCCGAAGGAGATGTATCCTTCTTTATTTCTCTTCGACAGTGTTGCGAATAATGAAGCGTCACCGGTCATATGCCGTGAGCAACCGCTGTCGAGGATCCATTTGCTCCTAGCATGTGAAGGGCGTCCCACCTACAAAACAATTTACAGATGAAACTTTTGGTACCCATTTCTTGTAGGGTCCTGACTGGTTAGTTTTCGGTATCCATGTATAAATATTTAAATCGACTAACTTTCTGATTCTACATGCAGAAGATATATGACCAATGAGGCCACAATAATGACATTTAGCATGTTGAGTGTTGAAAGCTGAGTGGTGTGCATGGTTGGTAGGTTTAGGTTTTCTAGTATAGAAGAAAGCATACCTATTATCCTGGTTGGGCATAACCTTTTTAGGCAAAGGTTTGATAGGGTTAGGTCTGATAGTGTTTGGTTTGCGAATGTTTCGATTTTTCGGTAAGTGACATGTGTTAGGGTAGGAAGCAGCAGTCTCAGGCTATTTTTCTAACCTAATTTCCAATCTTTTGGAAGTGTCATATAACTTAGTATAGTCAGAAGTGAGTGCTTCCATTCTGACTTATGTACTTTGAAGACTTTTCTTCTCTTTAGAAAGTTCTTCTTTTAATTGGTCAATAACCTTGTCTTTTTCTTCGGATGACTTGGTAGTCTCGTGTAATAAGAGCTTAATGGAAGAAAGCTCACCAGACTCACTAACATTATCTTTAACCTCAGCTAGTAGGTAGGTAAGTCTTCCTATTTCACCTTTGTACTCTTTGAGTACCTTCTTAGAGGTCTGATATTTGCTACGCAGTTTCCTGTAATCACTTAACAGTTCACTGAAGGCTTCTCCTAATTGCTCAAAGATGAAGTCATCATATGTATCAACTATAGATTCAGAGAGTACCTGATCAGATGCCATAAAGCATACATTTGTGGCATCTTCTGATTGTTCATCTTCTGAGTCGCTGACTTCACTTTTATGCCATATGCTGGTGTTGGCATACTTCTGAGATGTTGATCTTTTCAGGTTTCCATTCTCGTATCTGTTGCTCTTCTTGCTTGTTGATGTGTTTGTAGGACAGTCCTTCTTCATGTGTCCTTTTTTCTTGCAGCCGTAGCAGACAGCGTCATCTTGATACCAGCTGTTGCCGCCATTGTTCTCTTTTGTCTTCTTCTCATATCTCAAGAATCTTTTGAATTTTCTTACAAGGAGTGCTTGATCTTCAGCATCAGATTCACTGTTGTCTGAATTATCTTCAGCAGATCTTCTGTGCTGAGCCTTGAAAGCGATCGTCTTCTCCTTTGGTGCAGGCTCTTCAAAGTCTTGTAACTCTAGTTCATGAGTGAGTAGCTTACCCATGAGTACTTCAAGTGTCATAGTAGTGAGGTCATTTCCTTCAATAATTGCAGTAGCCTTCGGAATCCAGTTCTTTGTAAGTGCTCGCAGAAGTTTGCGAATCTTTTCATGGTTACTGTAATCTTTGCCTAGGGAGGACAAAGGATTTACAATATCCAAGAATCTTTCGAACATCTGAGTAACTGTTTCGTTGGGCTTCATCTTGAACGCCTTATACTCTTGAGTAAGTCTGCTGACCTTTGATTCTTTGACTTTACTTGTGCCCTCATGTGTGACTTCAAGAAGTTTTCATACTTTATGAGCAGTTGTGCAGATAGATACCCTGTTAAATTCAGTTCTGTCTAAAGCACAAAATAAAGCGTTAATAACACGTACGTCATGACTGGCCTTTTTCTTTTCTTCCTCTGTATATTTGTCATGGGGTTTTTCAGTTAAAACTCCATCAACATTTATACGAGGTGGCTTTTTATAGCCATCAATAACCACAGACCATAAATCAAAATCAAAAGATTTCAAAAAAAAAAACTCATACGTGTTTTCCAATAGGTATAGTTTTTGCCGTCAAACAGTGGAGGTCTGTTTGTGGCTTGGCCTTCACTTGTGAATTTGACAGTTGCCATGTGTAAAGCTGTGATCTATATAAAATTGAATATAACTGCTGTTTTACCTTGCTTTACCTGTATAACCTGCTCTGATACCAATTGTAGGAACGAAATCGTAAAGCAGAATACTCTAGAGGGGGGGTGAATAGAGTAGGCGGCGGAATATTACTAATTAAAAATTTGTTAGCAGTTAGATCACAGATATAATAATAGTCACAAGAAGTAAATGACAGAATTTAAAAGTGATCAGAAGGCAAACGCAAACACCGAGATTTATACTGGTTTCCCTCTGGTGAGGACTAGTCCAGTCGGAAGAACTCTAGCTTCCATTTGAATCCACTGTTGGAAAATCTCGTAAGTTTTCATACGAAGTCCTTGCAACTTCTACAGACGCGAGCTTCGATACGAAGAACTCGTCCAACTTCAATTGTGAAGAGTTGAATCTTCTATCAAGCCTCTGAATACAATCACTCTGAAACTTCTAGACCGTACCGCACTGGCAAATCGACTAGAAGATTGTAACTGGCTTAGAATTTGAAAATGAAAGCTTTTTAAGAACTCTTTGGAATACTGTAAGCTTTAAGAAGAGAAGATTGAAAGTGAATTGGTGTGTTGAAATGATCGAAATGCTTCTCTATTTATAGCTTTTCCAAAGACAGAACTCTGACAGAATTTGGACAGAATTCGGACAGAACTCTTTGTAACAACCCGTAACTGAAGGATGACCAAGTTCAAAAACCCAACGTTCACTAACGTTCCAAATGGCCGAACTCTGGCCGAGTTCCCCTGAGGTTTTGCCAGTTCATTTTTAGAGAATATAAATTTTGGCTTTTTGAACAATCCTTCAAAAGCTTTTTGTAAAAAAAATATTTTTCAAAAATATGCATCATTTGTAAAAGAATATGATGGTTTTGAAAAAACGTTTTCGGATAGCCTATTTGCCAGTACGAGTCGGTGTACAATGTATTCCTAGACTCAATAAAAAGAAAAATTATATTGCTTAGCAGGAAGTACATTCTGAATGGCAAACGGCTTCAGTCTTGTACATGGTTGATAACCATTGTTGAGCAGTGTCCAAAACGTCGTAGGTAAACATCTGAGTAGACTTGCATTTATATCGAGATAGAGTTTGATCAATTATTAAAATCAGATTTGACCATGACCAATGGGCCAACACCCCACTATTTCAGACTGACGCTCTAAGCAGTAATGACACGCAAAAGCTGAGCTGAAGGCAATAGTAGAGAGGGCGTCGTCGTTGGGGAGGTTCTTGCGAAATGCCCTCCAAATCAGGAGAACTATTTTTTGGGTATGGAAGACTGCTAGAAAGACTCTATTATGGGGGATGGCGCTCCCAAACCGAGGAACGTTCGTCTCGTCGAAGCTAGAGAGAATGAGTCATTGGCCGTCAGGGACCACCTCAGAGAGTCTGGGTCCGTCCCAACCCCCAAACCAGATGCGGCTGAGGCTTCAATGGCCTCCTTACCGATCCAAGACATAGCCCTCTCCCAATTCCACTCCCCTTCATTAGCCCACAAGTCTCTGATCATGCTGTTGGGGGGCATCCGGGTTAGGGGGATAAGGTCTTCTTCGGACCATCTTTTATTAAATAGGGACGATTCATCTGAGCCCAGCTGAAGTCGGATGAAGGGCTCCACAAGACGCCAGCCGATCAGGATGTGCCACCAAAAAACAAAGGATATGCTATTAGAGATAGCGATAGTCGGGTTAGTGTACTTGAAATATCTATCTTTCATGAAATGTGTCCAAATCGTTCGACCCTTTCGTAGCTTCTACCACATCTTCATCGAACAGGTGTCGACGATGTGAACCAGTCTACTAAATCCTAGGCCACTCTCGACCGTGGGTCTGGCTTTGGTGTCCCAATTGGCCCAATGATGCTTATCCTGACCGTTACAGTACCCCAAAAGAAGTTGGCAAAAAGGTTTTCAATGGAAGTGAGGACCTTCTTAGGTGGAGAGCAAGCAGCTAGGGTGTAAATCATGATAGAGGAAAGCACGTGCTGAATAAGGATCATCTTCCCACCAGGGGGATAGGATTGCATTATGCCATCCCTTAATATTTTTTCTGATTTGGCCACCAACTCGTCGAAAATACCCACGTTAGATCTGCCCTACACCAACGGGCACCCTAAATAGGAGAAGGGGGTACGTGACAGAGAAAGAAGTAATATTAGTGAGTGATGTAGAGTGGGCTCTATCGACCGAATGGTGGGCATAAATCACACTCTTATTTGAGTTGACACGTTGGCCAGCGCATCGGGAGTATCACTGTAGCATGTTGTTGACCACCTCGACGGACCCGGTGTTGCCAGAAAAAAAGATAAGAATGTCGTCGGCGTAGGCCAAGTGGGTAATAATAGGGCAGCTGCTACCAGTGTGAAAATATTGGAATCGAGGGGAGCCAACCATTTTGTTCAAATTTTTGCTCAGGGCTTCAGCGGCTATCATGAATATGGTAAATGATAAGAGATCTCCTTGTTTGACTCCTCGACTAGATTTGAAAAAACTCTCTGCTTGGCCATTAACTATAGTAGAGAACTATGAGTTACTGATAGATCTCCACATGATGTTTATCCAAATCTCTGAAAACCCAAAGGCCCTGAACACACAGATTATGAATTGCCAGTAGAGCCTATCATATGCCTTCTCTATATCCAGCTTGATGGCGATGTTCCTTTTCTAGATGGGAATTTCAAGCAGGTGATCGTCTCTTGTGCCGGAAGAATGTTGTCTAAGATGTTATGGCCACGGACAAAACTGCTTTATTCTTCTGAGATGATCCTGAAAAGGAGCACATTCATACGGTTGGCTATAATCTTCGAGATGATTTTGTTAGTGAAGGTGCACAAGCTCAGTGGGCAAAAATCTTTAAAGGTCTCTAGGTTATCCTTCTTTGGGATCAGGATCTGGTTGGCGCTAGATATCGATTTGGGATACAGTGCTCCCTGGAAGAAGGCAATCACCGCCTTGTGGATATCAGCCTTAATGATGTCCCAGCAGGATCTAAAGAAGATAATGGTGAATCATTCCGGTCCCGGAGCACTATGCTCGTTCACTACCCACACGGCTTCTTTGACTTCTAGCTCGGAGGGCGGTATCTGCAGCTGGGTATTCTCTCTCTCTTCAATCAAACGAGGGATCGCCGCGAGGAAAGCCTCGTCCTTATGAATGACCTCTTTGGTGAACAACTGGGAGTAGAAAGTTGTCGCGGCCGACTGGATATCCCGTTGTCCTTAAGGATGTGGCCAATCTCATCAGTGATCTGATGAAGGTTGAGTTGTTGTCTGCGTCCCTTGACCCAAGAGTAGAATAGCTCGTGTTCTTGTGTCCCTCGATGTCCCAGGTCTGTCTAGCTTTCTGTTTCCAGAATTACTTATCGACTTTGAGGTAGAACTTCAAGAAGGATCTAGTGAAACTGAGGGATGTACGAGCCGAGGGAGAGCCATCGCGAGCGAACATGATTTCGGTACGAGTAACGTCGTCCTTAGCCGTATGGACGACTTGAAATATATTACCGTAGGCTTCCATGCTCCAAGTAGAGAGAGTAGTCCTGGTAGCTTTGAGTTTGATGGCCACCCATTCGAGAGGGTCGATAGCACCGTGGCCACCCCAGACGGCCGATACTATATCCCTAAACTGTGTGTAGTGGCTCCACAGGTCGAGGAATCGAAAGCATTTCTTGTGCTGGTTGGTAATTCTGCTAACCTTGATGAGGAGGGAAGAGTGATCCGATTCTGTTACATTAAGGTGTGTGAGTCTATAGTTCAGAACAAGGTCAGCCTACTGCGAGTTAATAAAGGTACGATCCAGACGAGGGTATTACCGCCGAGCCCCTTCCTGCAAGTTGTACCATGTGAAGGCGTTGCCAAAAAACTGAAGAGGGGACATGTAGGCGTTAAAAATAAAGTTAACAAAGTTAGACGTCGTTAGCTTTTGTAGGGGCCGGCCCTTCCCTGCAGGTGACTGTATTGAAATCTCCGACGCATAGCCAGGTGAGGTGGGTATGATGTTGTTGGGTACAAATCAAGGAATTCCAAAGATGTTTATGCTCAGAGATCTTATAGGTACCATGAACTGCGGACAGGAGGGCCCGAGACTGGAGCACGGGGTGTTCCACCCAGCTCGAGAGTGCCTGTCTTGAGTCGTGAATGAGGTCGTGGTTCAGGTCTGTCGAGAAAAGGATCCAGATGTCATGGCAGCCGGTGATAGCGGTAGAAAAACCTAACTACAACTGGATAGACTTAAGTTTCTTGGATAGGATTTTGGGTTCTATAATCACAAGGATATCAATTCTGTGGAGTCTCTTAAGACCTTTTAATCTTCTCAAAGTGGGTTTGTTCACGAGGCCCCGAACGTTCCAAGAAAGGATGTTAATCATTTGGGTATCTGGAGTAGGGAGGGGTTGGTGAGTTTCGCGGTTGATCTAGTGATCATGGTCGTGACCACTTATGCACTTCTTTTGTTATTTTTCTTCCTGGTGGCGTCATCTTTATCGAGCCTCTTGGTGCTTCTATCTATGCTGGTGTCGGCGGGCTCCTCATCGGGGTGCAGGTAATCTTCTCCATCTATTTCGGCCAATACCCCAAAATAGTTGTCTGGGTTAGCAATATCGGCGTCAATTGCTTGTTTTAGCCTGGCCACTTGTTCTTGGCCAATGTTGTCTAAGAGGTCCATGCCATTGTCCGACGCGGTGTGGGGGTTGGAATGGGCGTCCGATGCCTCTTGTAGACTGCCCTCTATAATAGGTCACTCCCTAACAGGGTTGTCGTTGGTCGACTCCTGTTGGGCTACCTCCCTGTCAGATTTTTTTTCTAATGTAGCTCAAAGCCGATGTGAGGTCCTATATCTGCGTGCTGACCTCACTCTCTGCTATCACTGTTGGGGTGACTTCCAGGCATTCCGTATGGTAGTCTACGATGTGGTCCGTAAGCAGAATGTCGAATTTGTTGGAGAGATTTAATCCTGAGTTACGAACGGTGGCGGGTGACCTATAGTTTGAGGTGCTTATCTGGGGGAGTTCTGAGAAGGGAGGTGTACTGGCTTCAAAGCGGAGGTAGGAGTTAGGTAGGGGAGAAGGGGTGGTTTAGGGCTATTGTGCCTCGGTTGAGTGGTGGCCGCCCTCTTCGTCGTCGGTCTCTTTAGTTCAGGGTGCACTTTAAGGCAAAGTTCGATGGTGTGTCCTCTCATGTGAAAGTGCTTGCATAAGATGATGTTGTTGTCATACATAATTTGTTGTGTGCGCATCTTGCTGCCTAGGGATATCTAGATAAAGTTGGGAAGGTCTTCGACAGGTCGTGTTCCATGCAAATTTTGGTGTAGTTTACTTTGTTGAGGTTGCGAGTTTCTTCGGCCATCGCTATGAAGGTGCCGATGGAGTTTGCGATCCTATTCATCGCGGCGGGGACAAAACAAATCAGAGGCGGGTTAGGTAGCTTGACCCAGGCCGACACAATGTCAGAGTCTTCCTTAGGGTTAAAGTTCGAGAACCATTTGACGATTTTTATGGAGTGAGCATCGATCCTGCCAGTGCCTCTGGTCCAGACTTTTATGTGATCGGTCTCCGATGAGAGGTATAGAAGATATGCTTGGGGTCCATAGGGGCAACCCTGTAGTCGGTGGTAAGATCCCATGATAGGGGCAACCCTGTAGTCGGTGGTGAGATCCCATGATGCTATGGCTTCTTGAATGTGCGATATCCTTGGGCATCAGGAGGAGAATTTAAGGATGATGGTGTATTTGAATATATCTGCTAGAGAGGAGATCTCCTTGTCAGTAAAGGGAATGGTGATGTCATGCATATCAAGAGGGAGGGGATAATCCATATCCGGGAGGTCCATGTCAGGGAAGATCGGGAGGTCATATATAAGTAAAAAAGAAGAAGATGTAACTAAAGCTTACTATTCCAAAGGAACAGTAAACCTCGTAGCCCGATCCCCTCTATCAAGAATAGAGGAGTTGTTTTTTTTTTAAATTTTGATTACCAAATCCTATTCAAATCTCAACCAATCTTTAACAAGCCTTCTCCACACGCAACCCTATCCAGTTCCACATCAGATTACAGTGAATCTAATCCAATTCGAATTTAAATTCGATTAGAAATTGAATTTAAAACTCGGGTATAAGGAACTGTGTACGAACGAAAAATGGGAAAATTCTCCAACTTTCTCTCGAGTACTACTGCGCTCCAGACACCAGAGCAACCTCGACACCCTTGTACATAACCAGACCTCCTGTACACCCTGACGATCGTCGGGGCGTGTCGCACTCGTCCCAGGCCGACAACATACAAAGAAGACCCTGTTTTGACACAGCATGGTACCCCTCTTGTCAATCGAATTTCTTCCTTTATACATAGTCATTTTTAATTTCGTAAACTTTTTTGGAAACCCTATATTACCTTCTAGAAGATGTAATGATTAGTTTTAGGAAAGTCGAACGACCTGCCGGTGAAATCGACACAAAGTCGAAGGAATTCTGTTCAAAGATAGAACACGAAGACAACCCAAACCTCTAAATTGGAAGATGAATTTTGATCCAACCATTAGGAGTTTTTGGAAACCAAATAAACACAATCCTAGAAAAAATATAGGGCTTCAAAACACTTTTTACAGAAGTCAATTTTATCGACTGTGCGCCGAAAAATCGGTTTCCCAAAATTGACAAAAACTGTTTTCAAAACTGTAGAATTTTTAGAAAAAATTTCGATACGGCGTATGCCCCGATAAACTGAGCGATGTGGTCATGAACCAAAAGTATCGAAAGGTGCATATCGACTTCATGGACGTATGGGATTCGACGAAACTTGATTTCACTGCGTATGCTCGACAAAATAGAGGCGTATCGGTCGAGATATCCCGTATCGACCCCTTTGTAAACTAGCCTATAACTTCGTGCACATTCGTCATCTCGAGACAAAACTTGTGCCACTGTACTCATGTCATTTTTCTGGTCCTGTAATCTAAGTTTGGTCTGGTTCTGAGAAGGTCGATCGGAACGCTATTTTGGTAGGACCATGACCTCGTCCAACGTACAAATTTGTGTACGGCTCCCCAGAATCCAACTTTAGATATATAGTTGAGTTTGTATCATTAAAATGGACCCCTAGACATATATTTTGATGAATTTAGGGACCGTAGATATTGGGACACTTTTTGGTACAAAGATGGTCCAGCGGCAGACACCGATTTGGCACAAAATTACGATTTTGCCCATGTGTCCAGAATTGGACTAATGGGTAAGCGATCTTAGAAATTTCTTTTATGCCAAAAATATTCATAATGTTTATTTCAGCATCGAGGACGTTTGCTTTAGTTTACTTGTATTACACTTGATCTGTGTTGCTGGATATTGTCATTTGTACACCACCTCCAGGCAAGATACCTTGCTACTATTTATTGTTCTTTTATGTTATATTTTTCCTGTTATTTTTGTTATTACTGTTACCTATTTCTATCAAACTGTGCGTCCAAGTCATACTTGGGTGTGAGCGACTACATTTGTCGTTTTACTACATTAATTTATTTTTATGCATGATGACATAGTACGAGATGACCACCCATTGATGTGAGGTATTGATATATCTCATATGGCCTTGAAATTTGTTTTATCATGAGTTGTGAGTAACATGTAGGACACGAACTCGCGTAGTCTGGGGCCATCGATACGTTTGAGACGTACAACGGTTAGGAAATAACTGCTGATAGAATTTGCATGATTAGTGGACTTGCAGTTATTAGAGGTTTATAGAAAGTATAATTATCATCATGCGCTACTCATAAATAGTGCCAGAGTACAAATCATCAAATGGCGCTGGCCATCAGATGGCGCACGGCATCAATTGGCGCTGGACGTAGGTGGCGTTCGCCGCCACCTGGCTAGCTTCCTCGAGAAGCTGAAAAAGTTGTCATAATTACTGACTGCACGTTAGTCGAGAAAAATCTATTAGAATCTCGAATACGCAGTGCTCGAGAAGATTGTGTCAGATTTGTCATAATTACGGACAGCAGCCTCGTGCCATTTGTAGTTGGCACGAGATAATCAAATATCATTATTAAGCAGGGTCCGTTAAACTGCAAACAGTGCCTGGCGCCATTCAACAGTTGGCGCCATCTGATCAAATCATCCAGAAACAGCTAGATGAGGTTGCACGCATGCCAATAATCTTGAAGAACGTGCACACAACACTTCCTACGACCAAGCACATCTTTCTTACAGAATGTCGAGTGTCATATGCACTTAAGTTAACCATTCATACGACTGGGTGAATGGCACGCCAAATGTTGTTTGCGCCAATCAGGATAACTACTTAACAGTTATCTCTAAACTCTATAAATAGAGTTCCAAATCACTTTCAAATCATCACTATTGATCATAATCTCCTGATCACTTGCTGCAGCACTCTCCAAAGGCTTTCTTCATCGACATCGCATCTTCCAAGGGATAAAGTGATCGACTTCTGATCAGATTCCTACAGTTGTACTTATCCAGAAAACAAATTGTACTCTTGTACCTTTCTCAGTTTGTAATCAAACTTTTTTTGAAAACAAAATAGCGACTCTGCTGGGGACAACTTTCTCCTTCGACGAGAAATTGACAACTCAATGCGATATTGCGTCGGTCGGCACGACGCAGAAGACTTTGGTCGTGAAAGTCGACTAAACTGCCTACGAAGCCATGAATGGCACAGGGGGTGCCAAGCGTGACACTACTGATGCTGCCATGAACAAGGGGCACGCTATCTTGACTCCAAAGTCCTCCAGTGCACCAATCATGACTCCTACGCCAAACATGGAGAAAAGCTCTGTGACCACTTCTTCTTCATTACCAATTCTGAAATTGGTAGAGGTTGCACCAATTACTGCGCTAGAGCCAAACAAGGGACAGTGCCACATGGCTAATCCTCACTCCTCTCCAGTTCTAAACTCGGTAGAGAGTGTGCCAACCACTTCATCTGCGTAGAACAAAGAAAAATACCTTATGGCTAATCCCTCTTCCTCCCCAATTCTAAACTTGGTGGAGAAGTAACATATCACTGCCCCTGTACAGAATAAAGGAAAGTGCCCTATGGCCTCTCCTTATCCTTCCCCAGTCCTGGACTCGGTGGAAAACACATATGATTGTGCCTCTGTGCCAATCAATGCAAGAACGCTTCTGAGTAGAAACTTTACATTTCTTAGTAGAGACAATCAAATTGACGCCAAGAAATTAGACTCTACTCGAAGTCCGTTACCTGCTGCTCATCTGCGCCGTGCCAAACACACTGGAACAAGTTGCACAGAACAACAGGGCCTTCTGTCCACTCCGCATGGCCTGCGCCATCTAAGCTAGAGCCAAGATCTTCCTACCCTGCGTATATCAAGGACAAGACAGGGCAAACTGATGGCATCTAAATCAAATAGCCAGGTGGTGCATGACTCTGACATGCACACTTACCTTAATCAGTGCATAATAGCATCAAGTCCACATCAAGCACAATCTATGCCACCTACTAAATTGTACACGGGGAGAGTTTCTCAAATCAAGAATCCTCTCACCTATGCCAATGAACTCGGTACTACTCTATATACACAAGGAACAAAGCATCTCAAGAAACGAAATCATGTTCCTAACCTCATCAAGAAATATGTACCTCTGACTTCTCCTTATCCTGTCACTGTAACTGATCTTCGCAAACTTTTTATACAAAAGCGAGTCCACCTGTAACTCCACATCAGTAACACCACTGTAATCAGCACCATGAAGTAATGATCAAATGTTGCTGTCAATCAGCTAAACGGTCTGTCTTCGACCGTTTAAACTACACTCAGACTCCTGAACTCACTATAGTGGACGAAGATGAATTGCTATATGCTTCGGTCAATATGACATCCCGAAGTACTGGGTAGAAAACATCCAAGACGTAATGCGTCTCGTAATCCCAGTCAACAATACTTTGATCTTATTCGTGACTCCGGTGAAGGGGTCTACCAGAATACAAGATCAAGAGGCCGAGACCTACTCGGTCGAAGGAATCTTCCCTCTCCTAGTCTTGGAGATATCCTTATTCAAAGAAATCATTTTGATTCCGACCAAGACTCAATCGATCAAAGGAATCTTACTTCCAACAAAGACTCAATCGGTCAATCGAATCTTCCTTCCGATCAAGTCTTAATCGGTCAAAGGAATCTTCTTTTCGACCAAGAAATAATAGGTCAAAGGAGACTTTCCCCTCCTCATTCTGGAGGTAGTTCCTTACGTGATTTCGATGCCGATAGCGAGAGCTGTGAGCGGACTATCGTTTCCACCGGTTCATCATCGGTAGCCAAAAAAGTGACTGCTTATGTCACTAATGAAGAATAAGATGCATCCAGCTCCGGCAGTCAGGAACAGAAGATTACTACGTTAGAGGCTAACTTGAAAATCATGGATGAAATAGTTACAAGTACGCATGCTGTGATCGTAGCACAACACACTGTTCCACCGGTTGTGAATCCAATTCCAACCCAGAAACACATAACAGCATCTGCCCCTGTCAACACAAGTCTTGGGTGCAATCTTCTCACAATGCTACCGTGCCATCTCAGGCTACTCCAAGTCAGTCTGGTACGGGGGGTGGTCCATATCATGCAGTCCTTCCTTCCAACACATCGAATCAGTCTACTGCTCCCCAAGTCCCAGGAGATCCCCTTGAAGCGGTGAAGCTTCTGCATAACCAGTTCGAAGCCTTCAAGCAAAATGATGGTTTGTAGAAGTTGGGAATCAAACAACTTTATCCTGCAGAGTATAAGGAAGTCCTATTTCCACCTAAGTACAAGCTACCAACCATCATATTGTTTGACGGCAGCTCATTCCCGAGTCAGTATCTCAACCATTTTGCGGTAATGACTGATCAGCTCCAACCGAACGATAATCTACTCACTAGAGTATTTGTTAGGTGCTTGACGGGTACGGCGTATGACTAGTATCATAGTTTGCTTGATGGTTGCATAACATCTTTTGCAGGATTTAAGTAAATATTCCTGGAATAATTCTATGAGGGAACAAATGACTTGACTATGTCGGCCCTCGTTAAAATCAAACAACGGCCCAATAAAACTGCTGAACGTTTCATCAAGCGCTTCCATCGTGAGGCACTCAAAATGCCTCTGGGTACTCCAGATACATTGACTATAGATACATGCAAATCATACTTGTTATCTATAGTCAGCATATGGACCGGACCTACATAATTCCAAGATTGGGCCTCCTTCAGAGTAAGTGCCAGGGCAGCTGAGGACAGTACTGATAAATTCAAACAATTAGGCATCCAGATGCCTAATCTTGACAAAGACGAACATTCTGCAACCAATAATGGCGATCGTCAGAACAACCGCAAAGGCAAAGAAGCTTAAGTCATCAATGTGAAAGGCAAAAAATCTTTAGTTGTCAATGTGGGTCAGTCAATACCTACTACGACAACACCCCCACAGAGAGCACCACATCCTAAAGAGGAATATTCTTTTGACAAGGATGGCATCATGAGTATATTTGATTGTCTGATCAAAAGTAACAAACTTCAACTGTCCGAAGCAAAACGTCCAGATGAAGTAGGTAAGACTGACAATCCCAAATACTTCGTGTATCATAGGATCTTGGGACATCCAACCAGGACGTGTTATATACTCAAAAGGAAGATCCAGGAACAGATCAACGCCAAGGCAATTACTCTTCAGCAAGATGAGAAGATCGTGACTGCCAATGTCGTCTCTCTACAATTTGGTGACTTTCCTGCTCAACTTGTGCTGGACGGATTCGTCCCTATTCTAAAAGCTAATATGGAGATCGTCAACTTTTCGCCAGCATTAAGTGACGGTCTTGTACCCTATCAACTGACAAAAGGGAGATCATCTGGATTCACCCTGCTTTAGTGGCTGACTTTGAATCAAAGACACCTGCTTCCTCTACAAAGTCAAGAAAGGCAACCAAGTAAAAGTCATGTCATATGACATCATTAGTTGGCTATCTCCTACCTTTGGATGCTATCTTCATCCCATCAACGACTTCACTTTCTTCTGCCGAAACGGTAGTACCGAAGCCATAAATCAATTACCAGCAAGCATCTCATCTATACAGTCAACATTCCCGTGAACTGAGGACAAAGATGGGATATGATCTATAGAAAGCCTCTGGCTTGAATGACAGGAAATGGTCTCCTATACCTCTTTCCTTACGTCTTTAAAACATTCAGTCTCGTGTTGGTCTGGAATTCTGGACAGATCCTTCATCTCTCCAAAAGAAGGCTTCCAGAAGCAAGACTCGGATAAAGAACTGTAACATAGTTTTCTTCGCACCAATTCCAGAAGAAGAAGCTATGACTAGTACTCGATCTGGGAGGCTCTATCTCAGAGACTATCCAAAGGGACAAGAGAATGCAGTCACTCCTCCTCCAGTATCTGATAACGCTCTAACATCTTCTTTTGTTATCAATGTTCTTTCAGTATCATTGCCTCAAGTGGAACCAGTTCCTCTCAAACCAACAACGACTGACAAAGGCAAACAACCAATTCGCTTTGATAAAATATTAAAAAAAACTCTACCTTTTGGACTTGAAAAGCCGTATAACTTTGACATATTGGCTCAACTAGCCAATATTCCGACAAGGTTATCGATTTTTGAACTCCTACGTCTCTCGAGGGAAACTCGGGAAATGTTAAGTAAAGCTTTAATGCAAGCTGACGCTTGTCTGGCCCATCTTAAGAGACCGAATGAAGAACCAGTAGCATGTTCCTACTTTAATAGTGTGATGGAGCTGATTCCCAATATTACCTTCACTCAAGAAGATATGCTTCTGGAGGACAATCGACATGACCGACCTCTCTACTATACGGGATATGTCAATACTATGAAGGTCGATCGCATTCTAGTTGACCAAGGGTCTGCACTCAGCATTATGCCAAAAACTCTATTGGATGTACTGAAGATCCCATTTCATAATCTCTCTACGATAATCACGACTATTTTTGGGTTTAATTCCGGGAGAAGCAAACGTTGGGTAAGATTCGCCTGAATGTCCAAATAGGCAATCTCCATACGATGGTCACCTTCTATGTGATTGACAATCACGTCTCCTATAATATCTTATTGGAAAGACCGTTGTTGCATGAACATAACATCGTGCCATCCGCTCTTCATCAATGCTTTAAGTATGTCGATGACAACGGAGAAGTCCGAAAGGAAGTGGCTGATCTTAATCCCTTCCGAGGTATCGAGGCATATTTTACTGACTCCAGAATATACAAAGAGGAGTTTATGAAAGTCGTATTGGCCATGGACACTGAAGAAGACCATAAAGAAAGTCTGGATGACGTCCTGGTGATTCTGGTCAAAGGACGCACTTCTCTTCCTTTGTCTTCTCAGACGTTGACCATCAATCTCTCTCCTTCTATCAAGCATCCTCCTACTGAAAAGATGGAGTATAGGGAGCTCACCTCTTCTGAGCCCTTTGTTATCGACCTTCATCATAACAAGCCTTCTCCTCCTCTTGTTATCAATCTTAGTAAGCCACCGGCCAAGGTCAAGATCATTGTTGTAAATGATGATTTAAATATCAATAAAGTAGCATCTCCTTCGCTGTATATTGATATCAATTATTACACTCGACGTTATCTAGAAATCCTAGATAACTTTGAACCCCTTACATTGGAAGAAGTTTAACCCCTTCAAGATGAAGTATCACATGAATCAGTACAAGATTCATTCTTTCTGGTTCCCTCCTACAAGAAGGATAATCATCCTATTATCTTCAGCAAAGGATTGAATCAAAAGTCTACATCCGATAGCGATATTGAAGATGACGATAATGGACGACTTCAACTACGTCGTTACAGTCAATAATCGAAGAACATCATCCAAAAGATGGGTTACAACTTCAAATTTGGCCTCAACGGTGGTAGGGGAAGGCGAACTCCTATTCGTATACCTGCTCCAAAAGGAAAGTCACTACAGTATTATAACAAAACGAAGCATGGGTTAGGCTACACTTCGCCGATCGTGACCCCAGATGCCTCTGAGTCTGACAAAGAAGAGCGATCTAACTCTTTTAACTCTGCCCCATAGGATTCGAACACCAGCACAAGGCACGTCTATCGAATGACCCTATTTTTCAATATGGTGACCGTTGAGTTCTCAGAAGATGACGACGACTTCGCTAAAGTACCTGAATCTGATCATTGGACACAAAGGATGGATACCCAATAGGAACTTTGTTTCGAGCAACGTGAACCACCAACTGAAGATCAATTAGTCTAGGTCGATGTCGGAGATGAAACTTCTTCAAGGCTAATCTTTATCAGTAAAAGTCTTCCTGAAGCAGATAAACAAGAACTGATCCAGCTCAATCGGGAATACATTGACGCATTCACCTAGAGCTATGAAGATATGCTGGGATTAGATCCTCAGATTGCTACCCACTAGCTCAATATTCTGCCAAATGCTAGGCCAATCAAACAACAACAGCATCATTTCTGACCTGATATGATGGATGCTATAGAAGCTAAAGTCAAGGAGCTCTTTGCTTACGGCTTTGTCAGAAATGAGCAGCATCCGAACTAGGTGGCTAAAGTTGTCCCAGTTATGAAGAAAACGTGGAAGGTCTTAGTCTGCATCGACTTTATAGACCTTAATAAAGCTTGTCCCAAGGATGAGTTCCCTCTTCCGATCACTAATGTCATGATCGACAACACTTGCGGTTTCGAGCAGATGCCTTTCATGGACGGATTCTCCGGATACAATCAGATCAGGATGAACCCGAAAGTTAAAAAATATACATCTTTTCGTACTCCTCTAGTAGTCTACTATTACACAATCATGTCGTTTGGTCCCAATAATGCTGGTGCAACTTATTAGTGAGCCATAAACACCATCTTCTGCAAACATTTACGGAAGACAATCGAATACTATGTTGACGATATTGCTGTTAAAAGTCATCTAAAGGAAGATCATATCCAAGACTGAAGAACTATCTTCAATCTAATGTGCTAGCATCAACATAAGATGAATCCTACCAAGTCTTCTTAGGAGTCTCTAGTGGAAAATTCCTCGGATTCATTATTATCTCTACGGGAATACACGTTGACCCCGAGAAGGTCAAAGCCATTTAAGAGATGCGTCCTCCATGCAACCAAAAAGAGCTATGAAGATTCTAGGGACGACTTGCGTATATCAGAAGATTCATCTCAAATCTCTCTGGACGCTGTAGACCATTCACTCAATTAATGAAAAAAGGTGTGTCTTTCTTTTGGACCGAAGCATGCCAGCAAGCATTTGAAGACAAAAAGTGGTACTTAATGAACCCTCAATTTCTAGTGCCTCCAGTCACAGGAATAGCCTTCCTGATGTATGTTCGAGCAATGGATCATTCTCTTGGTGCCCTACTAGCCCAAAATAACAAGTAAGGTCATGAGAAAGCCATCTATTATCTCAGTCGTATGATGATCGTGCTGAACATCGATACATTCTAGTGGAAAAAGAATGTTTAGCCCTGATGTTCATTGTCCAGAAAATATGACAGTATATTACGGGCCAGACAATTCATGTCATTTTCAGAGTCAACCCTCTCCGAGTCTTGATGAAAAAACCTAGTAGACTCAATTCTAGACTCACTACATGGGCTATATTGCTAACATTAATATGATATGGTCTATGTCCCATAAAATGCTGTTAAGGGTCAATACCTGGCTGATTTCTTGGCGGCACATCCAATTCCTGAAATATCTAAACACTATGATGAAATTCCTGATGAAACTCTGGAATCTAATATGACTTCAGAGGAATCCTTGCTTGGCATCTATTCTTCGATGGTGCATCCAAAATCAAATCTAAAGGCACTATTGTCGCTGGAGTTGGAATTGTTCATGTATCTCTCGAAGGATTGACCATTCAAAGAGCCTATTCCCTAGACGAGCCATGTTCTAACAATGTTGCTGAATACAATGCCCTACTTATCGGTCTCCAATTGGCAAACAGTTGGATATCGAGTACCAGGAAGTATACAAAGACTCTAAACTAATTGTCAATCAAGTTAGAGGCACATAGGAAGTTTGGCATCAAGATCTCGTTCCATGCCACGAAGCAGCAGTCAAACTAGATACTTCATTCAAAGGCTTTTTCATTGAACATGTACGCCAAATTTGCAATATAGAAGCTGATGCACTTGCTAATCTAGTAGCAGTATTAGAGATCCCTGTAAAAAGACAAAAGATGATCGTCATCACTAACAGAGAATTATTCTGTATCAAGAATAATTTATACCTTGAATACAGTAATTCAGTTGAGATTTGCATTACTAGCGAAGACTGGAGAGCTCCTTTCTTCGACTTTGTGGTACATGACATCCTACCTGAAGATCCCAAAGAATCCACAATAATCCGTCGACGATCACTCAGATTCTACTATAATCATACCTCCAAAACACTATACAGGCGATCATTTGACGGGATACTCTTACGTTGTCTTGCGGGAGATGAAGCAAAATAAATATTACGTGAAGCCTACGACGGTATCTGTCATGCACATCAGCTTGGTCCTAAGCTACAGGATCGGATCCGACGCATGTGATATTATTGGCCAACCATGGTGTCAAATGCCATTGAATATTCATAAAAATGCTGAGCATGCCCAATCCATGCGGATTTCATCCATCAACCATCAAAATTCCTGTATTCGATTGCAGCATCATGGTCCTTCGAAGCTTGGGGCAAGGATGTTATTGGTCCTATTAATCCACCTTCACGAGGACATCGGTTTATTCTAGCTATAACCGATTACTTCTCAAAGCAGGCCAAAGCTGTACCCTTGGCTGAAGTCAAGACAAGCAGTGTCATCAACTTCATTAAACCTCATGTGATCTATAGATTCGGTGTTCATCGGTGAATCATCCATAACAATGGACCTCAATTCATTAGTCAGAAGTTCACTCAATTCTGTGATGACAATTGGATCAACAATATTGCTTCTACAGCCGACAATCCTGCCGCTAACGGTTTAGCTGAAGCATTCAACAAAACAATGATCAAGCTTCTTAAGAAGTTCGTTTCCACCAATAAATGTAACTGGAGCAAAAAGCTTCGAGAATGTCTATGGGCCTATCACACTACCATACACACTCCAACTGTTGTACACCTTTATCTATAGTGTATGGATGCGAAGCTGTCCTACCATTAGAGATTCAAATCCCTTCTCCAAGGATTGCTATAGCCAATGAGCTCATAACAAAAAATAATGATTGTCTTCGACTTCAGGAGCTTGAAGCACTTGATGAGAAGCGACTACTAGCTCAACAACACATCGAGCTATATCAAGCCCATATTTTAAATGCCTTCGACTGTAAAGTCAAAGTACGAGCATTTTAAAAAGGTGAGCTAGTTCTCACCGTCAGACGTCCTATGATTATGACACACATGAGTAAGGCAAGTTCGAACCAAAGTGGGAAGGTCCCTACATTATAAGCAAAGTTTTATAAGCAAAGTTTTCTCTAACGGAGCCTATCAAAATAGTCGAATCGCTATGATGCCAATCAACGATAAATTCCTGAAGAAGTAGGATGTTTGAAAGTGTTTACTATATTTTCTGACAAATATTATACATACTTCAAAATCTTTGAAATCCCAACGGAGTCTATCTAAATCTTATGATACATCTTTATTGATCCACAATATCTACTATATCATTACAAGCATCATCTTTTGAAACCCAGCTGTTTTAAGAGATATCCTATCTTTGAGTCCCAGTTGACCCAAAGATAATCAATAGACATACAAATTCACGTCCATGTTACCTATGAATTCTATTGTCTACATTAACGACTCGTCACGTCCACATTACCTCTGATGATGTCGTCTCAGAAATGACAATATTTCATGTTATATTATGTCATGTCCATATTACCTCTGAACAGATGTAATAAGTATTGTTATTTTCAAAAGATATGTCATGTCCAGTACCTCTGAACATATCTCTTATTCCTATCTATTGCTTATGTCTCAAACAGATACGTAATAAGTAATAGCCACAAAAAGATCATCAGTTTTCATTTAATGACGTAAAAATTATTATATTCATCAAAATGTTCAAAACAAAAAGTTATCACAATCTAATAATTTCATTTCGAAGGCTGGGTACTAAGATCAGTGATAAACCTTTTCAAGGATTTAGCTAGCTCTACTCTGGAGTCAATCACCCTTTGCCTGGCCAAGTTTCTTTCGGACTCTGGGTCAAAAGGCTGCAGTGAGCTAACTTGGCGTTTAATTTCTGTACCCTGAATTTGGACGAATTTATCTCGCTGCCACATCAGATCATCCAGATGAATTGCGGCAACTTGATGTACTTCAAGCACTTCTTCTTCACGCTTCTTGGCTGTTGTGATTGCCTCACAAAGCTTGGCCATCTCAGCTTCCATCTCTTTAAGATGAGTTTGTCGTCCAGCTCCTTCTTTTTCTTTCTCTACGGTATTAGTCTTGTAACGCTCAACGGTAGAGGTAGTTTCGGTAATGCTCATCTCCATTTATCTAGATTGTACTATGAAGACAACTATAGAATCTTTCAAAGCTACCTGTCGTACTTCATATTCATGAGCCATTGCCTCACATTTTGCATCTACGAGTCTCTAGATGTTGCCTCTTATCAAATCTTGATAAGATTTGATAGGCTCTTCAAGTGCATCTAAGATATGCTCTAAAAAGCTCACTATTTCAGTATAACCGATATTACGGATGGCTTCACTAGCAAAGGAAGCAGTTCTCCTTACTGATTCATAAGGGAGGCTTTTTTTCCTAGGCCACCTGAATAAGAGTATTTAGAGAGAGAAAGAAGGCACTTATATAAGTCTCTACGAGGCTATTTATCATCGTCGATACGCCAGGTGTCGCCACTTCGCCAACAACTCCTCCTTCTGCAGAAGATGGATTGATTGCAGCTTATGCACCAGGAGATTTTGGCATAGGCATCCTTGAGGAGCTTCCTTCTACAGTATGAGTCCCCATGTCTAGGGGAGCCATGGTGGAACTGAAGCTAAAGGCCGTAGACGTCAACAAGACTGCAGCAATAGTTCCCACGTGACCCTCTACAATCAAAAGCATAATTATTATACAATATATCAAACAAGATTAAAGTGCAAGGGTAAATAAAGTCATAAATTTACCTGAGTCCGGCAATACATATAGAGTCTCGCGAGGCGTAGTGACTCGTTCCATAATGAGCCTCGCCATGGTGTTCTCAGAGACGGCCACTTGGCTACTCCCAGCTTAAGAACTGTCTGACATGAATTCAGCCTGGTCACCTGGAGCTACGACTTCTGCCCCTTCTGTTTCAAAGAATTGTTCAGTTGGGGTCTGGATCTTCTCAGCATTAACTTCTTCAGGGTTTTTGTCACCCTTAACATTTTCAAGACCTTTGGCATGGTCTTTATCATCTTCATCATCTGGGCTTTTATCACCCTCAATATCAACATCAGAATTCCCATTGCCTTGTGGTTCCTCGAGATTCTGATTATCATCTTTCAATTTCTGGTAGCTTTTATCTTCATTCTCACCAGCAATAAGGACATCATTGACCGTCGAGTCCTGATCTTTCTTGGTCTCTTTTGTACCTTGTTTTACTCTACCTTTATCAAGATCAGAAGAAGCATCTATAGGTTCTTCTTCAATCAGATTGTCATCAAAATTGCAGCCATCTAGCGCTTCTATCATGTCCTGGTCTTCTCGAAAGGGTATAGGAGTTTGGGCTATAGAGGAGCTGGAATGTTCGGAACGTTCTACGAGGGCAATGTTTCTTCCGGAGTCGTGACTTCCGAAAGATCACCCGTAGGGGACGGTAACATTATTTCGGCCGCAGCAAGTGTAGTCACTGGAATGGTGATCTTTACGAATGCTGGTTCTGAAATAGGGACCAAAGGAATATCTGCTTCAATAGTTGAAGCAAAGATATTCGTTGTTGTAGTCTCTACAAAGTGAAAACATACATATCAACACAAATACTCAGTAAATTAGTTTCTTGAAGGGCAAGAGTATCACCTTTTGGGGACTGTGGGTCCTGTGACAGTAATGACGATTCCAGTTGACCAGAAGACTGTTCCAGCAATGAGAAAATAAACGAAGCTACAATTTCTTGTTGCACAACTTCGGTTACCAATAATTTTCTTCTTGTTTTGCGCTTAAGCAGTATTGGAGGAGATCCCTCGGATCGAGAAGGTTCATTCCGTACATCCGGCCCTCTACGAGTCTCTTTGGTAGGAATTCTGCTTTCTTTTGGGATTGGACAAGGAGTTGTCCCCGTTCCTCCAGAAGAAATCCCTATTTCAACCAGTCGCGTCTGGGATCTCATCCTCGTTGCGGGTTGTTCAGTAATAACAACTATTTTTCTTTTTCTTCCCCCGAGCCTTCGGAGGAGAAGGAGGTTTAGCTGGGGCAGATTATGTAGTTAATTCCCTAGCTTTTCGTCTTTTACTAGCCCTTTTTGCAAGAGATTTCTCTTTCCCTTCTTGAGAGAGATTTCAAGCGGATCATTCACTTCGTCAGGGAGGCTGACAAGTGTAGCTGCAAGAGGTTCATCAGCAGGAGCATTTTCCTCAGCCTCTCTGAACTCCAGGTTGGTCTTGGCCCCTGCTCTCGTCCGTTTGACACTAACAAAACTATCAGACAAATTGAAGCCTATGAAGAAGGTACTGGCCGAAGTATAAAAGTTCGTGTATGTATATAACATACACGGGCCCACTTCAGGAGTAGCAGAGGGCATTGAGAATGTAGCGTTAGTGCCCCTGGCACTATAATATCTCCACCCTCTAGCACCATCGATCAAATATCTGGAAGCTTTTAGATAGGTGATTGTGTTGCCGACGTACATTTGATCATAGCCGAACTGGCCGACAAATCGGCTAGGCAGATACGGTTCTAGATAACACTCACCCCATAACTGATATATCATGTGAGAGGGTCTGATCATCTTCAACCACATAAAAGCAGCTGGCGGTGGACGAGCACCAATAGGCTCTAGGTTAATGAGAAAATGAGAAAGATTTTCAGTTCCAGGAGGTGGAGGAACGTAATAGAACCTTCATTCAGAACCCTTATTTAATGCTTTTGGACAGTCAGTAAGAGTGTTTACTTTCCACTGAGATGTGGCATATCGTCTGATGAAGTCTCCACCTACGACACCTAGAGCAGGATCCATCAATATGGGATTGTGTAGCAACAACCAGCCGAACAAATAAGTATACGGCATCTCAGTACGAGGAAACCCGTCACGAGTACTGGGATCCATTATCATGGCATCTGTGAAAGAACGAAGACCCGCGCTCAACTGGCAAGTCATCGTAGAAAGAATGTCCATCTTGTGTCCGAATACAAAACGTACAACAGCGAATAGTACACCTCAGTGGATCCTATCAACAGCACTGGCTCCGGGGACCACGAACCGTCGCAGCCATAATAAGAGGAAACCTGCCAGAGTAGTCTATCGAGACATCTGTCTACCACCTTGTCTTATATAAGTCTCGATGGGAGTACCAGCCATAAACTTATGCCAATCCTCCTTCAGCTCGTTGTCAACATGCCTTGACTTTCTATCAATTTTTGGATAGTACTGCGATTAAGTGGTTCAAAAATACGAGCCTCACAATCTAGGTGTTCCTGCACCTTGTCTTCCTGGATGTGGCCCAAAAGTAGATACAACAACCATTTGGACAAACAACACGTCCCTTTTGCATGACTCTTGTATAGAATCGTGCAGATCATGAAGTGATAGAACAATTCGTTGAAGATTGCTACCATTTTTGAGGTTTTATCGGCTAAAGCGTCCAATTCTTCATTAGTTGGCACATACTCTTCATATAGGTTTTCACCCATTGGCAGATGAGAGATGTATTGCATTTCGTGAAGGGCGAAGCCTATCTCTACCAGAGGGGTTACAAAAGTGCCCGTCCTACTGTTGTATCTTTCTACCAAGGCTAAAAACAAATTGGAATTAGTATAAAAGCAGGAAGTAGTCCAAATGGGTTCATAAAGCTCTAAATCAAGCAGCTCGTCTCTAAAGTTGTTTAAAGCCCAGATTGAAAGCTGGTTCCAGCGTTTGATATCTAGATTCATCAAACCCGTCAATCTCATATTCTGAGCTGGATACTTTCCTTTAGCCTTAGCAAACAGGTTCACAAAGAAATGTATACTAACTGGAATCATCAGAGATGAATCCTCAGGAGGCATGGAGCTTGGTTTTAGACCTATCAAATAGGTGTTATTCCTCTCCGACGAACTGAAGAATATGTCTCTACTTTGAGGACCTAGTCTATGGCATATCCTTCCAACTCTGGCCTGTTGAAAAGGAGTGAGATCCCATACCATGTTTTTAGGATAACTGGTATGGACATAACTGGATAGGGATAGATGTCTCGTCATATTAGTGAAATATATTAGTCTGTTTTCGCTCTGATAGACTCACTTTTTCTGCTTTGATTTAGGCTGAGAATCTTTTTTGATAGCTTCGCCAAACAAGAAGGCTGGTTTCTTATGGGGAATCTGATTCAAGCTTATGAGAGGTTCACCATTCATCAGACATAATAAAGCCTTGTCATCCTGAGACTTTGGCACAACTCTCCTGGTTTGAAGAAGATCGTATTAAGGAAAAAGGACATGAGAGAGATCTTATTGATACTTAGATACCCAGAAGGCAGAAGCTAATTCCTCAGCAAAAGGTTCTTCTCTCAGATCAACTACAAAGGAAAATTCAGAGTTAAAATCTTGAAAAGATTGTTTTCATAAAGAAACACCATGCGCTAATCATGAATGGCACAGGATGAGAAGAACAGTCCTCAATTGGCGTATACAGAGTGACCGTTCTCAAATCCGATGACACATTAGTCAGTCAGCACATGATTTGCGCATCACATCGAATGGCGCATCATGCTTAAGATATGACAAATGGCGTAGGGCATCATTTTTTATGATTGATTTTAGCCAACACTCTGAAAGAGGTGGCACGGGTTGCAGATGGAGCAAAGCATTGACCAACACTTTGAAATAGGCATTGGATGTTGGCCCTTGATCGCGCTACACACGAGTGGCATGAGTGTTCTGTTATCGTCTTCTCCGATTGATTTTTTAACCTTCTAGAGCGGGGTTCGCCTCCTCGGCTCTCGCTGACGGCATGACGTGCTGCGACACCATCAACGGAGGGATACGGGAAGTGGCTCCGGCCACTTTCTTTCCTTTCTTAGCTGCAGTTCTCTTTGGGGCCATTTTTGATTGAATAGAAGCTTCTAAAGTTGAAGAAAATGAAGAGCCTGAGAAGAAGAGAATTCGAGTAAAAGTGTTTTCTCTCTATTCTATCTGCTATTTATAGCCTAAAGCTATCTATAACAGTCGCACAATCCGACCCCAAAACTCGGGGTCAGTTTTGAAAACTTTGAAGGGGGTCTTATAGAAAGTATAATTATCATCATATGCTACTCATAAATGGTGCCAGAGTACAAATCATCAAATAGTGCTGGCTATCAGATGGCGTATGACATCAGTTGTCGCTAGACGTAGGTGGCGCTAGCCGTGTAACGCCCCAGTCCCAAAATACGTAGAACTAGGAACGTAGACATGCCAGCTGTATACATACGAAGTACATGGGCCTCGTATGAATACATAAGCTATAAAATGTAGTAAACCACAACTAACTAATCTTATCCACAAAATGTAAGAATAAAAGATATCATATAATCAACTATGAATTGTCATTGGTACATGTAGTTGGACGGAGACAAATCCACTACCAACTATGAAAAGAAATACTTGATATACAAAAGAATGATTTTTGGCGAGCGAAGCGAAGACGATCAAAGTGCAATCATCCTCGAAGAAATAGAAATGATCATTGCCACGGCTAGAACACCTGTGAAAGACAAGAGCACACACCTGGCGTGATAACCAGGTCTTCACAGGGACGTAACAAGACACATAATATTATGCCAATATAACTGAATATAAATTTCTCAAATAAATAAATCAATTGAATTATAACATGGTCCAATACACACCTATTGAACTAGCGTACCATCCCTCCAACAAAACAGGGACAGAAGATGGTAAACTAATTCACGATGATGTATCTCTCCATGCTATGAATCCAATATGGTATCCGGACCCCAATAAGGTTCAATACCGTCTCATCGAAGTAGTAAGTTACACCTACAACCAAACAAGGACAAGATGTGATGAACTAATCCGCGATAAGTTATTGTTCCAAGCCACGGTCAGATACAATCACCCAAGCCAAAAGTACTCATACCTAACGGACAAAGGTGCCTAACCGTTCTAAGTGAAATGTAGTTAAGAACAATTCTTCCTACGCATGGGCCCTGGCTAAATGGGATCAGCATGGTCCCCCCTTTGGGCACCAGAGGCCCAATCAATAAGAGCATAACGTTCCGCAGAACGTCAGTGGCCGTCAGTAATCATGGGTCATCAATCCCGTATCTCCAGCGGAGCTTTCGGGTCATAAGGGAAAGTGTATCGAAGCCCATACGCTAAGGAATTGTCCTTCCCGTCCAATGCCTACTATATTGTATCCACAACAGTAAACCTCTATAACCGCTAAGTCAAACTAGCATGCAATCCTATTAGCGGTTAATCCTATCGCACGGCTTATACGTACCGGTGGCCAGCCAGTCACGCATGTCCGAGTTCTATATGTGACTCACAACAACGTGGTACAAATATGTCAAGGACTATGAATGCAACACACAAAGGTGGTCCCCTAAATATAGGTTTAATATGTAAGAAAAATAATATATAGTAGAAAATATAACTGAACAGTAAGTTCTAACAGGTTATGCCATGTATCACAGTTTATTACGCATAAAGAAAATAATGAATAATGCATAAAATATGAGCTAAATAAATAAACATCAAATGGCAATGTGTCTTACCTAGTAGGACGCCTGGTGTGCTGTAATGATCAATGTGGCACGAACTGCGACTTCGGTGCAACAACTAAGCAAGGTGACCTCTGATGGTGGCACGGACAGTTCCATTGGGTCCAGAAGGGTCAAATTCGTTAGGGTCGATAGGAGGAAGGACAGAATTGGTAGGAGGATAGGAATAATGGGCTTAGTCTTGGACCGAAAGATAATCGAAGGAATAATATACTCTATTTTTAGAAAATATCTATAATATTAGATTTTATTAGTAAATAAATTTCAGATAAAGTACATGCTTGAAAATAATAATGTTTTTAGGCTAAACTCCAAGTTTGTCAAAATACTATTTTTAGGTAGAAATCTATATTTTTGTTAGTTACAAATATTTTTAGATTAAAAATAAAATCTGCTAAGATAAAAAAATTTATAGTCCAAAGAGCAACAGTTGAAATAACTTGTAATAATATTTTTCATAAATATATTACTATAATTATTTTAGAAAATTTACCAAAATATTACTACTATATTAATAATGGCAAAATATTACAATACCCGTTTATGAGTCATACCTATATGTTTTATCAAATAGAACAACCAAAATAATAATAATAATAATACTGGTATTAATAATAAATCAATAATACTAACACTTATCAAATATTTTATACATAAAATTTTAATCAATATAACTGCTATTAATAAATCACAACACAATAAAACACAAAAAGAAGATAAAAATAAATAAATACAAGTATGCATCATAATAACATATGTCTCGAGAACAGTGGCTTTCTATTCCTGTTAGAAATTTTAGGAAAAAACAAAAAAAAACAAACAGTACTTATTAAAGAGGGAGAAAAAAAAGAGGAGTGAGATTTAGAGAGCGGGAGAGAAATGAGGAGAGAGGGAGATGAGAGAGTGAGAAAGAGAGAAAAGAGGGCTGGAGACTTACCAAGCTCGCGCGGTCGCGGCGCTTGGTCGAAGCTCGACCGTGGGCTTAGGGAGAAGGTTAGGGACGAGAGAGAGCGGGATCGAGTCAGGGGGAGAGGTGAGCGGTCGTCGACCACACGGGTGATGCGGCGGCCGGAGAAGGAGGATGGGCGCGGGGGCTAGGCGATGATAGCGGGAAGCGGCGGTGCGCTCACGAAGGGAGGCGGAGGTTCAAGCACGATCGCGAGAGCTCGGGCACGATGGAGGGTTTTGGCGGTTCACGCTGGAGGAATTGGGGACGCGACGGTGAAAACCATGCCGGTGCGGTCGACGGAGGGTCGCTCGCTCGGCCGGAGACGAGCGGGGGTACGACGGACGGCGGTTCGTGATGAGGGCGACGGATCGGTGAGGAAGGGAGGCTGACTCCATGGGCGACGGGCGGCGGATCCGGCCGACGGCCACGATGAGCTTAATTTCTTTTTTTGTGGTATTTAGGTCAATCGTACATACGCAAGACTTGAGAATGAGTCTATTAGAACGCTAGCCAAAGGACCAATTTATGCTGTAAAAATATGGCCAAGCTACTTTGTGAATGGGTTTAGGTTGAAGTAAACAACTTGCCCGATCAGAGACAACTTTGTGGATCTCGATTCCACCAAAAAATATTATTTGTGTATCAGATCTTCGAACTACAAAGATGTTGATACAGGCAATAATTTCTATGGCGTCCTACGGGAGATTGTGGAGCTGACATATAGTTATGGAATAGAGCCTGCTACGATTGTGTTATTCAGGTGTGATTGGTTCGATCAGATTGAAGGTCAAGGTTGGAAAGTAGACAAGCACGGTCTTGTGGATATAAACTATCGGCGTCGATATCAAGCCTATGAACCATTTGTCCTATCAAGTCAGGCTCAGCTCGTGTACTTCACAAGTTATCCTAAATGGAGAACAACAAGGTCGGACTGGTGGGCATTATGTAAGACCAAAGCTAGAAATACCTTTGAGATTGACGATATAGCTTATCAAGAGGATGAACTACCTCTTGTAACAAATATTATAGAAGTGGACACGTTGGAAGTTCCTCATTACACATCTAATTGTGTAGAAGAAGTAGAATTATCTGAAGAGGAAGATGCAGATGAAAGTGAAGATGTAGAGGAAGAAGAAGAAGAAGAAGAAGAAGAAGAAGAGCTAAACGAATAAGATGAATTTTTAGAAGAGGATTAAATCTGTACGTTTGTTTTATCATCATATTTGACACTTTAGTGACACTTTTGTGACTATGATAATTTTCAAAAATCTGTGATGTCTATCATATAAATATGTATATTTGTTTTATTTTCATATGTTATTATCAGGTATGACTAGACCAGGAGGACGACGCGGAGGATATTCTGTTATACAGTCCCGTGTGCGTCGGGTTGGGGAGGCAGATTCTGTACCCTCATCCTCATCTTCGAGTACGCCAGTGTACCGTTCTGTTCCCGATCCATTATCGGGACAGGACAGTTCCAGCAGGTTGGCGACTCCTCCCTCGTCGTCTAGCATTCCTCCTGCCGACGGCTCCATGGGGAGAGCTGACGCCGAGCATATGGAGGACGGTGATCAGACTGATCCTGGTCAGACAATAGGTGAGAGCGACCCTCCATGCGCTCCTCCGAACGAGATGCGTATGGAGATTTGGACGGACGGGCCTACGAAGTAAGTTAATTAGTTAATATATATTTCTCAAATGATTATATGTACATATATATTCATAAAATTTATTACTGTATAGATATTGACCTCCTGCAGTATAGAGACAGCTGGGGTTTATTCTCAGGCAGTACTATGGTGGGCCTTGGATTAACTACTCAGATGCTCCCGCAGATAGGAAGGCCTTTTGTTGGCCCACTTCAAGGTAAAAAATTTGTTTATTTTTAAATTTTAATAATCATTTATGTATATTATACAACTCTTTCTATTTTACTTCTTGTAAAGGACCTATTTCTATCCACCACACCGGGCGGCGAAGATCGAGGCCCAATTTTCTGCCATCGTAGGCAAGCTCATCCGTGATGCGATCCACGACCAGAAGTCTCGTGATTGCTCCGGAAAGCCGATCCATGGTTGGATCACGCCAGAGCAGTGGACGGCGATGAAGGCTAGATTCGGCGAGGCCAGGTACCAGGAGCGATCTGACAAGGCCAAGGTGGCACGGTCTAGCGCCAGTAAGTGGTGTGGTGGCTCCATTCCTATGACGAAGCATTTTCGTCATCTAGTATGTTTCCTTTATCGGACATCATTTTATATATAGTTGGATAGAATGTTTAATACTAATAATAGATAATATATTTTAACAAGTAAAAAAGGGTGAGGACCCCAACATGGTGACTGTCTTCCTGGTCACCCATCGGAGGGCTGGGGAGTTTATTGACGAGAGGGTGAGGCAGGCATATGTACGTTCTATTCTTTATATTAATTTACTATAATTTAGAAAACAAAAAAGTAGATATCAATATAGACTTTAGCAAACACTTAGACGTTAGCAAACAATGTTCTAGGCCGAGTATCTTCGGCTATAAGAGGAGGCGGCTGCTCCTGCTAGTGCACCAACAGAGGGAAGGACTGGTACTTCCTCCCAGCCGCCTACAACTCCATCACCGGACGACCTCTGGATGACCGTCGTTGGTGGTCTTCAGAAGGGTACGTACTACGATACGGGATCCTACGATGCCTATTTGGCTTCAGAGTCATCCCGGGCCCCCTCTGTCAGTGAGCAGTCTCCAGCTTCGCAGGCGTCATCACGAGCTTAGGATATTGGTTGTCAGATCAACGAGCTGCGTCGCGAGTTGCGACAGTAGATTTCTGATCACCATACCGCAGAGCGACGATCCGACGATCCGATGATCACCGGACGATTTGATACGATCGAGCACAGTATACAGGAGCTGATGAGTCGGCAGCAGGCTACAGCTGGCAGCTTGCACACGCTCACCGAGTCTACGGAGCGCATAGAGCGTAGACAGATCGAGCTGGAGGGATCGCAGAGGATCGTGACTGCCTCACTCACCCAGTTACATACTTCTCTTGAGGAGAGTACTCAGAGGATGGTGCGTACCCTTGCTGCGCATGGTGACCGACTGCGAGAGCTGGAGCAGATACGTCCTTTCGGTCCATAGACGATGCAGACTCCAGACGTTCTACTGCCTCCGGACGTTGCACAGCACACATAGGAGCAGTACGACATCATTTTAACCCAGATGCGCAGCCGGGGTCCTTTGTGATTTTTTTATCATATGTTAGTGATACACTTGTTTCTCTGTTTGTGAGACTTTTATTGGTTGTGAGACTTGTATTGGTTGTAGACTGTTATGATGGGAGACTGTTATTCATGTATTGGTTGTAGACTGTTATGATGGGAGACTGTTATTCATGTATTGGTTGTAGACTATTATGATGGGAGACTGTTAATTATGATGATATCTGCGACGGGGATGAAAAAAAATACCTACGTTGGGTTATAAGAGATGATCAGATATACAACGGAGGTACTGCCCAAATTTTAAAAAAATATAATGTGTATTTTTTTGATGATGTGTGTCTGTGTTTACAGTGTATGTAAAATACAGTGTTCGGAACCATCGATGGTTTCGATTACTGTTGTATGTTTTATCTTAGACAGAAAGAGCAACAGTTCATAGTGTACTTCTGAGAGCTTCATTTTCACATCCTTCACTTTCTTGGGACGTCGTAAAGGATTCCGAGAAGGTGAAGGACGTGAAGAGGAAGCTCTGAGAAGTGCACCCTGAACTGTTGCTCTTTCTATCTAAGATAAAACATAGAACAGTAAGCAAAACTATCGATGGTTCGAACACTGCACTTAAAACACAGTAACCACAGACACACAGCATAACAAAAATACCAATCATATTTTTTTAAATATTTTTCATAATATCTGCGACGTATAGCGACGATCTGCGACGTATAGCGATGATCTATACGTCACTAATTAGAGCCATTACGTCACTATCCGTCGCTCAGTAGCTGACGTGGCAGAGAGATGATGTCGCTAATTTGGTCGCTGTACGTCGCTACGCTGCTGACGTGGCAGGCATGTCATGTCATCACATAAAAAGAAATGACATCGCTACGTGGTTGCACTACGTCGCTGCTTTGGCGATGTACTATTATGGTGCTATATGTCGCTAATTTTGCGACGTCCTAGCGACATTGGTTATGACGTCGCAAACAGCAACGAAAAGCGACGAAATTGTCATCTGCGACTAGCTTTTCCGCGACCTTCATGTTTCGTCGCTAAAGTCGTCGCTAATTCCTATTAGCGACGAATTTCCATTATTTAGCGACGTATCCTGACGTCGCTAATTTGCTTATTTTAGTAGTGATAATAGTGAGGTTTAGCAACAATGTACTTATTGAGTCACCAATATTTTTAATATTGACGATGTTTAGCGATGTCTATAGTTGGAGTCGCTAAAGTTTTAATAAAGCTGATCAGCTTTTCTCTAATTTCCTATTCGTCCAAAATTGAATCTTTATCCTAAATTCTCTCTCCCCGACCGCTGCTACCCCTCCTCATCAACCACAGCTCCTGCTCCTCTCCCTACCAAGATCCCCTTTGACTACTTCTCGGACTCCCCCTCTGGTCACCAATCCTGCTTCCCTTTCTATCGGGCTCCCTCTCCATCGGGCTTCCCCATCCACCGGGCTCCTCCTCCTCTTCGACTTCTACCTCATCGGTCAACACCCCTCCTCTCCAACCTCCCACTCCTTGGACCTAACCCTAAATCGGACACACATACACACAAATGGAAATGTACAGACACGCCACACATATACACGCACATATGGACACGCCACTCCACTCCTAAACTCATCCTGATCGATCACAGCAGCCCTCACTTTAAGAAGAGGATCCAAAGTCCTAAACCCAAATTCCAAATCCTAAAAATTCTCCAAGGCTATCCCTACTTAATATCTTTTCCAATTGGTTCAATTTTGTCTATTACTCATACCTCATTTAGAACTATTATGTTTGTGAGTATAAATTTGTAAAATTTGTATATCTGTTATGAATGTATGACATAGACACATTGTTAAGATATGATACATAAACATTAACATGAGTTGGTATTGACACGATATCGAAAAATGGTTATATATGTATGACGGACCCAGAATATTGGATATATAAGGAAGGTTGTACGTATGTAACCATATGCTTAGTGTGTGTGTGTGTGTGTGTGTGTGTGTGTTTGTATATATATATATATAATTCTATTGAACAGTAAAGAAGGGGCAAATACATCTGATTGTGCTAGATAGGCACAAGAAACAATACATAAAGGAGACTATACCACTTCCTATGAAGACTTATTTCCAAATATCTAGTCTTGGCCTTAGATGCAGACCTAAGGTGCATGATCTGTTGCGGTATGATCCTTCGAGGGTTCTTGACCGTCCGGATATTCTCAACCTTTCATGGAGTCTCCATAGCCTTGGAGCCCAACTTGTCGGCATGGTCCACCGCAAGTTCGTTCTGATTTTGTGCACCCTAGGTCTGCGGGGACGGAATCCCTATTGTTCCGTCATTTATCTCTTCGCCCTGACCAACTTGCCTCACTAGTGGGGACCTGCCACACTCGGAGAGGTCCACCAGAGGGATAACCTCCATTGTACCCAAGCCAGAGCCTTCAAGTAGGGGTTTCACACTAACTGAAGCCTTCCACGCATCTGTAATTCAGTAATCCGCGACCGAACAATGGACCTCATTGTGACCTGCGACCTACAAGTGGGTGGCAGGGCAATATCCCCACCACCCTGTAAAGGAGCACCACTAAGAGACCCGCGATCAGAGAAAGCGGACATCGAAGGAGCTGCCTTACTACTACAGGGACTAGACGGATAAGAGGAAGAAAATGTACCATGCAGTAGTTCGGATGAGAGATTGAGGCAGAGAGGACCACTTCCGGCGGGGGCTAGGGTAGTAATAGCCAGGGCCGGGGACAGACGGGGATGGGCGGAAGGAGCATACGGGTGAGGAAGTACAACTGGTGACAGAGACGGATCTGGGAGTTGTGACGGATCATTAGGACCACCCAGTGGCCTCCATAGCAATAGATGACGGTCTGACCACCACTGCTGTGGGGACCTGCAACTGAACATCCGCCTCCAAAGCAAAAGATGAGGGTTCGTCTACCACCGCTGGGAATCCCTGCGACTGAACATCTACAGTCTTAGCCCTAGGGCAATCACGGACCTCGTGACCCCAGTGGAAGCAACCACTAAATATAAAGGACGATCTTCATAGATGATGTCTTGCCATATACTTTTCTCGTCAGGAAAGTTGATTCTGATATGGGAGGGACAGGACGACAAATGTCAATGTCCACGAGCACCCTAGGCCTGGACACTACTGTAGTACCTCGATCAATCACAATCGAGGATCCGATACATTGTACTAGGAAAAATAGAGCATCTTTCACGAAAAAAAAGTGCGTCAAACCATGAAACGAGATCCAAATATGTACCATAAATAGATCCTTCTTTGTATCAAAATATGGAAACCATTTGGTGACCCACATGGGCACTCGAGCGATTGTCCAGAGTTCTTTCGAGCATAATCTCAGGTAGTCTGCCTCTAGGGAGGGCCGGATGAGCAGATTCTGGAAATCGATGTCTCCGACGAAAATCGAACCGGAGAAGCCCATTTTCCCGAAGACCTTTCGAATCACGTCCACGGGCAACTACGAGTGGGAAAAATTTCCAATGAGAGCCTGGCAGAAGGGGAAGACGAGCAAGTCTACGTCCGCCTGGCCGAAGTCAATAGAGGGGATGTCCTCAACAACGGAGAAAGGCCGAGGAGGTAACCTCAGAGCGACAATGGCAAACCAGAGGCTACCTCTGCAAATGAGCGGTACGACAGATGCAGAAGATAACCCAAGTAGTACCCCGTACAACAGAAGCTGAGGGAATGATGGATGATGGAGGAGTCCCGATTATCATGGACGGAGGACCAACCGCTTGGGCCTAGGGAAATGAACACGGAGGGAGCTGAGGGGCCGCAAACACGACACGAGAGGTCGGGCACGGGAGGGGGGCGAGGGGAACGCATGAGGCAGCGGAGGAAGAAAAGGATGGGGAGAAGCCACTTGCACCCGACGAGGAGAGGAGACATCAGGTATAATGCCCTAGTCCCAAAATATATAGGATCAGGTATGCAAATACATACTAGCTACATGTCACCAATGTGCCAACCTCATAGCAAGCCCATTCGCTAGCGAAATGCTTAAGCTATAAATCATGATAATCAACCCGGATATAACAAAGTACATAGGTATATATAACTAGTTACATTCACACAGAATAATTGTCCAAGAAGTAATCAAATCCAATATGATAAATGTAGCAAATGTCCAACCATAAAGAAAATATAACCGTGCATAAAAAAGACATCCCGAAACCACGACAAAGAGAAACACAAATGATAGTTAACTACAAGTCTGCTAAAATGAAAGGAAATGGAGTAGTAAGTCTAGATAAAGTAATTACATGATCACGAGAAATCCTCTAGCACTATCTCATCCTCTTGTGATGATAGATCTTCGGTCCCAGCTCTCGAACCGTAAATATTAGGGTAGTCTTCAGCTCCGTCTAAGCTTAGAAAATAGACAGGTTCTCAGGGGACTAACACGGTACATAATATACATGCCATGGTACGGATATGGAAATATGAACTATGGCGATCTATGTATCCGATCTAGGTGCTATACAAGTGAGAATCTTTCTTAGAATATCATACTTCACTACTGAGGCTCACAAGCTCCTCGGCAGGTTATTTTTCCCAGTACCGTGTCATGGGACCAAGGACAATCAATCGCGATAGCGATAACATCTACTCTACTACAAAGCTAAAGACTCACAATAACATGCCACACGACAATAGGTCTGATACTGTAGTCAAGTTCTCCCCAACCCTATGTCTAGAATATAGCAATATCAAGTCCATACACTCATCTCAATAACAATAACAATAATGATGAACAATCTAGAATGCTACTACAAAGTTAATACCACAAATAATCATGTAAACCTCGTATCATGAACGTGTTTGTGTCCTGTGGGATCATTCGTGTCAATGAACAAGTCAATATGCACGTAATGACTAATGTCAATACTCGGTGTCATCATCCTGACATAGGTACCTGTCTTCTAAATGGACACTAAGTATCGACGTTCCTACGTCATGCAATGCTAACAAAGTAAACAACAAGAAAGAAAAGGAATAACCTATAACCACGACAAGGTAGACTTGCTTGTAATCGCTGTTTTATTGTATGTCTAACCAACTCTAGTGTCTTTATTACTTTCTCCAAGTTTACCTATAATAATATATTATTATTAATACTCTATCTTGACTTACTACATATAGACTATATTAATATCTATACCTAACCATTGTCTTGATGTCGGTACAACACCATACAACATATATAGTACCAAAATTTATTATAAAATAATCTACAAATAATATAAAATAATAGCTTAAATTCTGGAAAATACTTATAAATATCTTTATATCTTCTAATGGTGGAAACTCAAGCATAACAGGTCCATGTCAATACTATGTCATTATTACCACATTCAACCTACTAGTTGAGCCCCAAAACAATAATTAATTAAAAAATTATTAAATTCCTGAAAAATTAAAAGATTAGTTAAAATAGTGTTTTTAACATTAAATCTTGTACAACAAATAATTTAGTAAAGTTATAGGAAGTATCAAGACTTTTGGATACCAAAAACACATGATTTTCAGAGTTACAGTGTTACAAGAAATGTCAAGAATTTTAATAAGTACTAAATGAACTCAAAACTCAGTAAAAAGATATGCGTTGGAAAGCTTTTGATGTCTAGTTTCTAATAATAATTTTTAGAAAGATCAAGCTGAACAGAATTAGCTAAAAGTCTACTTGCAACAGATCTGGTACATTTGGGATACCTTGTCGTAGAATTGACGCCACGGACAAATCGTTTGAAAATGTATGGGTAGCCAATTGGACATGAAAATAGACACAAAGATATTTTCATTTGTTTTGGTTTCATTAAAAGGATGAGGTCGAAAAGTATACGAAATCCTAGATACAAAATAGCGTACCTGCTGGAACAAATTCAGACTTGGATTCTGAACTTCAGTTAACTTGTAGGGATATTTTGGTGTAATAGAAAGAATTGTGAATGTATGGGGGGTTGATAGGAATGTACAAGATTGCGTTAGCATCACAATGAATATTGGTAGAGCATCACAGGAGGTCGAAAATGGGTCAAAATTGCCGGTACGTCACAAGGTGCTGTCGGCGGCCAAGGTTGGGAGAGAATTTGGGATTGTACTTTTAGGGGAGGTTTTGTGCGGTGTTTGCGGCATTAAGAGAGGGAATATTAGGATTTTATTGATATATATATATATATATATATATATATATATATATATATATATATATATATATATATATATATATATATATATATATATATATTAGAAAGATTTGGGCTTTGGTTTGGACTAATTTGGTTAACATTTGGCCCACCAAAGTATAACTATGGTAATGGGTTTCCTACTTTAAAGAGTTGTTTGACTAAGTCTAAGATATAAAAAATATTACACATGGCTGCAATTTAATGTCCAAAAATCAATTAAATATATATCTAATCAATTTTTACAACCTTAGACTGGCTCTAACAAGTGGGATTGGTTAGGTTAGGGTCCAAACAAGTTTTCTAATCAATTTTAACTCGAAAAGTCAACTAATGGGTCTCATGTGCCATTTGCAAATAAATAATACATGGGAACTCGATTGGATGGCACATCCTAGGCATTACGTGGTAGGCTCAAAATGGGTCAAAACTATATGGGTCAAACGGTTTTGATCTAGGTCGAGTCCTGAACTCATGTTGGAAGTTGGGTCTAGAATTACGGTAAATGATCAGAATGGCCTAAGTTGATTCGAAGTTGTGCAAAGTCAAAAGAATATTGAAAAACAAATTTGGATGGGACATGATATAGCAAACTGAAGGTGGATGTGTCTAGAATGCAAATGTGGAATTAGATTTGAGGAATCGATATTTGTTGTGCTTCAAAAATCAAAGCTATGATATTTAAACATAAATCTTAATTCGAACATGTAAATCTAAAACATGTAAATCGATATAGGATCTTGATCATATAATTAGTCACTATAAATTATAAAAATACACCAAAATTCATAGTTTGTTTTGATGTGAAATTTGCCTTCTCTCTCTTGGCCTTTTTTTTATGAGTTGTGTTTCTTAAGATGACCCTAATAATGGAATTTGGATTCATATATATAGGCAAAGAGAGGGAACAAATTTCCCTATTCATGCAATATTTCATCAAAGGTGCAACCATTCACCAAAAGTTGCAACCATCCATCAAAGTTGCAAATGGTAGAAATCTTCTAAATCAACCAAACTTTTATTATTCAATAGTTATCTAATTTAACCAGGATATAGAATATGAGCCACATAGTAAAGAAATATTTATAAAATTTGATATACACAACTTTCTAACAGTCTCCCACTTGGTACATATAACAATCATATTTACGATTTTATATAGGAATCATAAGGCGCACATATATGTTGAAATAACATACTTAAAAGGTTTATCTTAATTACCTTAGTTAATTGAATCATTGATGAGAGTCATAGCGGTTCCATATTAATAAAGAACATGGCCGCTCCCATGTACCACATACCAATAATCTACTTAATCAAGTATGTACAATGAAGCAATCATAATGTTCCCTTAATATCTTAATGAAAATACTATTTATGTTATCATTTATCCATTCACATAACATGTACATAAACAATGGAAACATAAAAATTCAGAATTTTAAATAATGAATTCTCAAAAATGTCAAATTACAGGCACATAACAATCAATAAATAAGAAAAGGCTACTGTTTACCCTCAAGATCCATCTTTTCAGCATGCTGCTTAAATATCTTGGGTTCTAACCCTTTAGTTAGCGAATCTGGTATATTAGCCTTTGTCATAATATGTTCAATTGCCACTCGCTTATTTCAAATTTCTTCCTTCACGGACAGGTACTTCACCTTATGTGTTTTATCCTTTAGAATATCTATCATTCTCTGAAAAGAATACTGTTGCGGCATTATCACAATAAATTTTCAGTGGTCTGGCAATAGATTCCATAACTCTAATCCCTGAAATAAAATTTCGCAACCTTACTCCCACTGATCTTCATGTATATACACTGATCAATAATGTTTTCTATGAACCCAAATGCTAATAACGAAATAAGCATGGTATCTGTGAATATCCTATACTAGCTTAATTACAAAAATAACCAATGTTCTTATTGTTTATTTTACTAATAATATATGGTCTACCAGTGGGTAAAACATAATTTAAGTAAATAAACCAAAGATGATATTACTTAATCGAACATTCAATGCATAATTTGAGTCCACTACAGGGAACACCAACCAATAATTGAATGTCATACAATGATAATAATATAACTAAAACCACTGTGGTGATTATCAATTCAATATAATATGAATATTGTTGTTCAAACCATATACAAAATGTATATAAAATTATTCTATACGAATATATAATTAATATTTCTGTAATAGTCATTAATAACTATTATAAATCGAACCAACCAGAAATTATAATGTATCCAGAAGTCATTCCTATATTGTACATACTTATATATGGTGTATACAACATACAAAGTCTATGAAAGCTTAAAACCAAACCAATATACAATCCAACAAAGTATAAGTCATATGGCATTAACAAAGAAGTGTACAGTAGAACACAAAAATAAAAAAAAACATGTTCAATATTTGACTACACTACTAAACAAAATATCATAAATATGCCTTTAAAAAAACAGATCAAAATGATTAACAAAAACATGACAACCCCTACTTTAAAAGATAGTGTTTTCAAAGAAAAAAATGACATAGGATGTGTTCCTCAATCAGTTTTCTAATATCATTAGAGTATTATAATACCAACTCTAGGTAAAAATAATCTGACCAACTCCTAAATGACAGATGAAACTTCACTAGAAGGATACCATATATCATGCATTTGTACAAAAATTCTGCTCATCAGGATGTTATCCAACATGTTATTTTATTGATATAACAGTTGTGGTAGGAACTTGTTTGACTGTTCAATCTTATTTCATTGAGAGAATTAAAAAAAATGGAACTTGAACAAATATATGCAGATCGAACTATAGGAACTAAATCTTAATTCCTTCTAAATTATTCTTTACAAAGAACTAGAATGTGATCTAACAATGCCCTGATACCACATGTAAACATAAATCTTAATTCGAACATGTAAATCTAAAGCATGTAAATCGATATAGGATCTTGAGTATATAGTTAGTCACTATAAATCATAAAACATACCAGAATCCATAGTTTGTTTTGATGTAAAATTTGCCATCTCTCACTTGGCCTATTTTTTGTGAGTTAGGTCTCATAAGATGACCCAAAGGATGGAATTTAGCTTCATATATATATATATATATATACAGAGAGAGGGAACGAATTTTTCTATTCATGCAACCTTTCATCAAAGGTACAACCATTCACCAAAGGTTGTAACAATCTGTCAAAGTTGCAAATGGTAGGTATCTTCTAAATTAACCAAACTTCTATTATTCAATAGTTACCTAATTTAACCATGATATTGAATATGGGCCACATAATAAAGAAATATTTATAAAATTTGAGATACACAAATTTCTAACACGGTAAAGTAATACTATAGTCATTATTGACTTAAAATGTAGTTTAATACTTAAAATATCTATAAAAAATAAATATAAATAAATAAATTTCAAAAATCAAGGGGCTTACATTAGGGTTCCTCTAGAGGAAGGGTTCGACGGACCTCGAAAATCACTCCTGTCGGCTAACGCACCGTTAGGAGGATGGCGGTCGACGGGTAGAACACAAGAGAGAAACAAGGGGCCAGGAGGAGGCATTCACCCGCAGACGGAGGGGGGTCACCAACAACAAGTAGAGATCACATAAGGGGCAAAGGGCTGAAGTTGGGGGTGGGGAGAAGAAGGATAAGGAGGGAAGAGGGGAAGGGAAGGCTCCCTCCGGCGCCATGGCCATAGAACCGGGCCTTAAGATCTCTACCAGGGTCGCTCGCAGCTACGACCGACTATATATTTTTATTATATATATATATATATATATATAATAAAAATATATAGTCGGTCTCCTCCCTTCCCCCCCTTTCCTCAGCTCCTCCCCTTCTCCCCCTCCGACAGACCTTCCCGCGTCCGCCCGAGAGCTCCGCCAGCCTGGCATGGCGCGAGAAAACACGTCCTGCCCGACGTTGTCGGCTCACGGGCCCCTCTTCCGCATCCATCCGGCATCCCTATCTCCCCCGCCCGAGCCCTCGCTTTTCGGCAGCCATCGGTCGCCCTGCTCGAGTCGACGCATCTCCCACTGGTTGTCCGCCTCTTCCTAAAAGAGTGGCTCCGGTCTTGACGCCAGAGCAGCTGGCCTCGAGTCAGCTGTGGTGTCCCAGCCTCGAGCCCCGGGCTTTCTGCCCTCTCTCCTCCATCAACCGCCCGGTTTCGAATTCAAATTTAAATTCAAAATTGGTGGCGGTTCCTCTTTTCTTCCCTCGGGATCCGTAGTTGTGTCGTCATGCGTCCACGTCTTAGCTGACGGGGCATGCGTCGACTTTATGCAGCCGGCATATGCGCCTCTTACTCCTGGCCCCCGCGCCATAGCCGGGCATGATTATGCGCCCAGATTAGCGCCCATTTCTCAGGGCCCCGCACAATCAAGATATGCGTCCGGCACCTCTGCGCCCGCCCAGAGGGTCACGGGCTATGCGCCTCCCACTCCGTTCCCGCTCGGTCTGCACCCTATGCACCTACCTCAGGCACCCTCCGACATCTCTCTTCTGCCCAAGCCCCTTCCGAGCGGAGCCCTTCCGAGAAAGAGGCGTCTGTCGGTCCTTTTGCGCCTTTCCCGTTAGGCGCATGTGCCAGCATCTCGACCCTCCCGTCCCCCTCGGCGTGAGAAGATCAACTGTGGCGGGATCCGTACCGCATGGCGGTGTGTCTGGAGCATCCCCCCTCTTTAGACCCCCATCCCCCACCTTTACCCGTAGTGCCTCTCCCTGCTCAGACAGAAAGTCCTGTCAGGTCGGTCTCTTTTGCGGACGCCTTAAGGCCTGATCGCATAGCCCACCTAGACCCTCATCTTGAGGACGTCGAGCTCAGCGACGTCGAGTTCTACGCCCTATCTGTAGGGCAGACCATTCAGATCCCCTTCTCTCCATAAGAGATTTCATCCCTCGCCAGCAGCTTCGCGAAGACCTTTGTCTTGAAGTTCCAGGTGGGTTGCCCGAAGCTCCAATTGTTCAAGAGGTCATTACTGGTTGGGGGGTCGTCTCGGCTTTTCGGGTGGCTCCGTTGGACCCAAAACACTGCTTCCTTCACCTCTCCTCCGCTGTAGACTACTCTGTTGTTTGGGCGAAAGGCACCATAACCGTCGGATCACATAGTATGAAAATCGTTAAATAGTCTCCCAATTTCGATCCTAAGGTCGACTCGACCATAATATCGGCATGGATCACCCTCCCCAACCTGGCTTTAGTCTGCTTCGCCCGAGTGACACTCAAAAGGATAGCCAGCTGCTTCGGAACCCTAGTAGCCATTGCCGAAGAAACTAGAAACCTCTCCAAAGAAAACTTCGCAAAGATATGTGGGGAACTGGATCTGTCCTCAGATCCTCCAGATCATATCGAGCTCCAACTCGGGGGCAGATTACACACCCAAGCGCTGGTGTATGACAACAACATCCTTTTCTGCAAGCACTGTCTGTTGAGAGGACACCCCACCAGGAAATGCTACAAAGCCCACCCGGAACTGAAGAAGACAGTCGTTCGCAAGACACCTTCCTTTATGAATGCACAAGTCCAACTTCCAGAACCCATCCTAACTCCTTCCAACGCCAATAAGCTCTCCACAGACAACGAGGCTTCTACCAGCCATCGCATCCTATCCCACCCCACTCAGGAAATTGTGCCCTTCCATTCCCAATCCTCTCAGGAATTGGAATCATCTGCTCCCGAGGACATTCACCTCCACAACTCCTTCGGCATTCTCGCCCTTTCTGAAGACTCGGCATCGGAGGGTAGAGAAGTGAGATCAGAAAAGATACCAACTGTCGACGGCTCAACGAGGAGGTCTAATGCGGAGCCCGAGGAACCCCCTCCGAAATCTAAGGAGGTCAAACTCTCTCTACCCTCAGAGGACACCCCAGCCATACTGGGCACAAATTCAGCTTACAGGCTTTAACAAGCTTCGGAAGCAGGTTTTCTTGACCCCACAAACCCCCTCTGTACGTTGAACACCCTGGAGAAAGACTTAGAGCAAACACCGCACGGACAGGAAGAGATCACGATAGACCCATCGACAGCCACCCCGATAGGCTATAGAAAACCTAACAACAAAAAGAAAAACAGGCCAAAAAGCCCACGACCATGACCACTAGATCAGCCGTAAGCTACACAACCCCCCCACCCCCACCCCCCTTAATGCTTAACATCCTTATGTGGAATGTTCGAGGGCTTGCTAACAAACCCACCATAAATAGACTCATCAGCCTCAAGAAAATCCACAGCATTGACATCTTAGTCATTATTGAACCAAAAATCCCTCAAAAAAATACTTAAAGCTCTCAAACTCACGCTCGGCTTCCCGGACGTGGTAGTAGGGTGCAACAACATCTAGATATTCTTCGGCTCTGGCATCAATTTTGGCTCCATCCATGACTCCGGACAGGCGCTCTCTTGCTGGGTTGAGCACCCCACACTCCGGTGCAGATCCCTTATATCCGCAGTACACGGCAGTTGTGACCTTCACGAGCGCAAGGCACTTTAGGACACGCTTATAGACACTCACCAACTGAATAGCAACCTCCCATGGCTATGTGTAGGAGACTTCAACACTATTTCTTGTAGAGAGGAGAAGTCTGGTGGCCGCCCCTCTCATCAGTCGGCTATGAACGACTTCAACACCTTTATTTTCAATGCCCACATGACTTCCCTCCCTTTTTCTGGCAACAAATTCACTTGGTGCAACATGCAGAAAGGTGCCAGACATCAATATTTCCATCTGGACAGAGCTGTGTTCAACAATCGCTGGTCCAACACGGGCCTCATCTCCAACCTATCCCACCTCAACTCCACAGAATCGGATCACTCTCCCCTTCTCATAGAGATTAACAGCAATCCTAACCCTATCAAGAAAGCATTCCGGTTCCAGGACTTCTGGAGCTTCTATCCACAATTTAGGAACATCGTAGCGACCACCTGGAGCGCGTCCACAGAGACAGACCCTCTACTTCGAGTCTCCGCCAAGCTCAAAGTAACCAAGAGAGCGCTGGCGACCTGGAGCAAGAACGCTTTTGGAAACATTTTTCAAAAAATCAAGAAGGCGGAGCACGACGTGATACGGGCGGAGGCTCTGTTTGCCGCGAATAGATCGCAAGAGAACCGAGCCACACTTAACCTCACAAGGGCCATCCTTAAATCCTGGCTTAAGGTTGAGACAGAATTCTAGAAGCAGAAAGCCAGGCTGGCATGGGACTCAGAGGGAGACAGAAATTCGGCTTTCTTCCACTCCTGCATTAGAGGTCGGAGACAACAACTGAACATGCACCAAATTTCAGACGACAACGGTACCCTCCTAAAAGATCAAAGGAGCATTCAGGAGGCCACCACCAACTACTACACCAGATTATTCGCCAAAGAACCCATATTCAAAGATGCCGATCTCCTGTCCAAGATCCCTAACATGATCAGCAACAGAGAGAATGAGCAGCTTCAGGTCCTTCCAATCGCTGAAGAAGTCAAGGCGGTGGTGTGGGCCCTTGATGAACACAGCGTTCCCAGACCTGACGGTTTCTCTGCGGTATTCTTCCGCACCTGCTGGGACATCATCGCCAACGATTTCCTAGAAGCAGCCATTGCCTTCTTTCAAGGAGCGAGATATCCCAAATCCATCTCTTGCGCTAACCTCATTCTTATTCCGAAGAAAGACAACCCGGAGACTTTCAAGGATTTCTGCCCCATCAGCCTTTGCACCTTCACTAACAAAATAATTTCTAAGATCATTGCGACTCGCTTGTCTACCCTCCTACCCAAGATTATCTCAGAAGAACAAAGTGGCTTCGTCCAAGGCCGTAACATCACAGACAACATCCTTTTGGCACAAGAGATGATCACGTGCTTGAAGTTCCCCTCCAAGGGAGGGAATGTGGTCATCAAGCTGGACATGGAGAAAGCATACAATCGTATGGACTAGCAATTCATGATATGGGTGCTCAAGGCCTTTGGCTTCTCTGAATCGTGGATAGACGTCCTCTTTAGATCTATTAGCAATTCCAGGTTCTCCACTATCATCAACGGGCAAGCTATAGGATTCTTCAAAGCGAGCCGAGGGGTCAGACATGGAGATCCTCTTTCGGCTACCATCTTCATCATTGCGGCCGAAGCTCTCAGCAGAAATCTTAACAGCATAGCCAACACCCCCAGATTCTACCATTTCCATACCACCACCGGTTGTCCCTTGATCACACATCTAGCCTATGCAGACAACATTCTTATCTTCTCGGCAGGAGACAGGGTCAATAGAGGCGGTCCACAGAACGCTCGAGAGATACACCAGATGCTCCGGGCAACGTGTGAACCCCAACAAAAATGTCATCTACACCCACCATAAAGCCAACAGAAACCACTCTGCGTCTCTCACCAACCTGACCTCCTTCGCCACAGCCTACCTGTCATTCACCTACCTCGGATGCCCACTAGTTTATGGGAAATCTAACTCGGGCATTTTCGACGATCTGGTTAGGAAAGTCAAGAATATAATCGAGGGATGGCACAATGCTACCCTTTTCCCAGGGAGCAAGATGATTCTGATCAAGCATGTGCTTTCTTCCATCCCTATTTATACACTGGCGGTTTGCACTCCTCCGAAGAAGGTATTAGCATCGCTAGAGTCTCTCATTTCAAACTTCTTTTGGGGCCACAGTGACGAAAAAGACAAACACCACTGGGCCAGCTGGGACACAATGGCCAAACCCACCAGCAACGGTGGTTTAGGTTTTTGCAAATTAGCACATATTGTGGCTGCTTGCTCCATGAAGTTGTGGTGGAAGGTTCGCACGAAGAGATCGATCTGGGCTCGTTTCATAAAAGCAAGGTACTTTCAACACTCCAACCCATCGATAGTGACGGCTAACAGTAGGGCATCTGCGAATTAGCGTCGCATACTCCTCGGCCGCAGCATGGCAGAACCTTTAATGATTACTGACGTCAACGGTACACTGCGGTGGTCCCTCACAGAAGGTGGAGAGTTCACTCTTGCTTCGGCCAGAATAGCGGCTAGAGGGGTCGGAGAGCCCCTTTTATCTCTCCCTACTGGCAATCTTGCATCCCAAGCAAATGGTCGATCCTCACTTGGAGAGCTCAGCGCAGAAAGCTTCCCACCGAGGACTCCCTCACTTCATTTGGATACAACCTTGCGTCGAAATGCCACTGATGTTCCCCACTAAAGATGGAATCTACAGAACACGTTCTTCTCTCTGGCGACCTCGCCTCTCAGCTATGGACTAACCTCGCGAGTAGATGCCACCCGAACCAACAGGCTGGGGGCTTCAATGATCTCCTCGCCACGTGGAGTCTTTCCCACGGGTACCATATCGTCGCAGCCGCCGGCATTTAGGTTTTATGGAAGAATAGGAATAAGTTCAGATATGAAGGTCGCCAATTCAGTTCCTCTTAACTTTTCAGAGAGGTTCTCAGACAGATTAGCAAAGTCAGCATTCGTTGCTCTCACTCCTAGAGCAGTTTTTGGAGGATGTTGCATTAACTGAAGGTTTTGTCTTTTTGCTTCTGTAAGCACGAGTCGTGCTCTTTTGTATTGGCTTGACATTTTACGCCTGATACATCAATAAAGTTTGTTTTATAATATATATATATATATATATATATATATATATATAAAAACTCCTACCGTAAGAAGAAAAAACTCAACCTAGAGTGCTCGGTCATGACCACGCAGTCGGCCGCAAAACTCAACAACCCCCCACCCTCATTACCAGCCCAATGTTAAACATCCTCACGTGGAATGTGAGAGGGCTGGCCAATAAGCCCACTCAGAGAAGAATCAAAAGTCTCATAAAAATCTATCGTATTGACATCCTAATCATCATTGAACCCAAAATCCCTTAAAAAAACTCAAATCCATCCAGCTGCAGCTCGGCTTCCCGTCCGGCATCGCCGTATGTAACGACATTTTGATCCTCTTCGACTCCGAGATCCTATATGGAGTCATCCATGATTCTAGTCAGGTGCTATCCTGCTGGAAGAAGCACCCCACTCTCACGTCCCGCTGCCTTCTTTCAGCCATCTACGGTAGTTGCGACATCCCAGAGCACAAGCTTCTCTGGGACTCTTTGATAGACATCCACCTATAACTCAACAATCTCCTGTGGATCTGCATTAGAGATTTCAACACGATCTCGAGCAGAGAAGAGAAGTCTGGAGGTCGCCTGCCCCTCCAGTCGGCCATGAATGACTTCAACAACTTTATCTTCAACGCCCATATGATACCCCTCCCTTTCTCTGGTAATGCCTTCACCTGGTGCAACAAGCAGGAAGGCGATCACCGTCAATACTCCCGCCTGGACCGTGCCTTGGTCAACAACCACTAGTCTAATATGGGAGTTATCTCCATCCTATCCCACCTGAACACCACCGAGTCGGACCACTCCCCCTCCTGATTAAGATTAACAACAATTCCAACCATATCAAGAAACCCTTCAGGTTCTTGGACTTCTGGCAACATCATCCTCAATTCTGAAGCATAGTGGCCTCGGCCTGGAGATCCACTAACGATCTCGACCCTCACACTCGAGTGGCGAACAGACTCAAGGCTTGCAGGAGAGCCTTAGCGTCTTGGAGTAAGAATGCTTTCGACAACATTTTCCAGGCCATTAGAGGCGGAAGACGATGTCACCTGTGCTGAGTCCTAGTTCACCATGGACCGATCGTCAGGGACATGATCCGCGCTCAACCTCACCAGAGCGCTCCTTAAATCCTGGATTAAGGTGGAAACTGAATTCTGGAAACAGAAAGCCAGACTCACCCGGGACACCGAGGGAGACAAGAATTCAAGCTTTTTCATTCCTGTGCCAATGGCCGCAGACGTCAGCTCCATCTTCACCAAATCTCCGACGATAACGGCTTGGTCCTTAAGGATCAACGGGACTTCCAAGATGTCTCTGTAAACTTCTACTCTAAACATTTTACCAAAGAAGTCATCGTCAAGGATGTGGACCTTCTCGCAAAGATCTCCAGCTTGATCAATGATCGGAAGAACGAGCTGCTCCTTACCCTCCTTCCACAGAAGAAGTCAGATCCGCTGTCTGGGCTCTTAGTGAATACAGCGCTCCCGGGCCAGATGGCTTCTCCGGCTTCTTCTTTCGGTCCTGTTGGGATATCATCGAACCTGACTTCTACGAGGTGGCGATTGCCTTTTTCCAGGGGACGCAGTACCATAGTTCCATTTCTGGTGCCAACCTCATCTTCGTACCAAAATAGACAACCCGAAGACCTTTAGAGATTTTTGCCCAATCAGCTTATGCACCTTCACCAATAAAGTCATCTCAAAGATCATCGCTAGCCGCATGTCCCCTCTCCTCCCCAAGATCATCTTCGAGGAACATAGTGGCTTCGTTACTGGGCGGAACATTACTGACAACATCATCCTGGCGCAGGAGATGATCACTTGCTTGAAATTCTCGTCCAGGGGTGGGAACATGGCCATGAAAATTGACATGGAGAAAGCCTATGACCGTCTGGACTGGTAATTCTTGATCTGGGTATTCAGGGCCTTCGGCTTTTCGAAGCCTTAGACCGACATCGTCTTCCGATCCATTAGCAACTCTTGGTTCTCTACTGTCATCAACGGGCAAGCGGACGGTTTTTTCAAATCTAGTTGCGGCGTCAGACAGGGAGACCCCCTGTCCTCCACCATCTTTATCATCGCAGCCGAGGCGCTCAACAGAAACCTCAACTTTTTGCCAAATACTCTCGATTTCTACCACTTCCACACCACCACTAGGTGCCCCATAATCACTCACCTAGCCTACGCCGACGACATCCTCATTTTCTCCTCCGGAGACATTGATTCTATGGAGGTTGTCAGCAGTAAACTTGAGAGATACACCAGATGCTCGGGTCAATGAGTCAACTCCTCTAAAAGCATCATCTACACCCATCACAAAGTTGATAGGATCCACTCAGCTACTCTCGCCAACCTGACCTCCTTTTTAATCGTATACACGTCGTTCAACTACTTGGGTTGCCCGCTGGTGTACGGGAAATCGAGTTCGGGCATCTTCGACGGCCTTATGAGCAGAATCAGAAAAAAAAATCAAAGGTTGGCATAACGCAACCCTCTCTCCTGGAGGTAAGATGATCCTCATCAAGCACGTCCTCTCCTCCATCCCCATCTACACCCTTGATGTATGCTCCCCCCTAAGAAGGTACTATCCTCATTAAAAGTGCTCTTCTCCAACTTCTTTTTGGGACACATAGATAGTAAAGACAAGCACCACTGGGCCAGTTGGGAATTGATGACCAAGCCGACAGATCAAGGAGGGCTGGGGTTCAGCTGATTATAACACGTCGTTGACGTCTTCTCCATGAAGCTGTGGTAGAAACTTAGCACAGAAAACTCACTCTGGAATCGCTTCATGAAGGCCAGATACTTCCGATACTCCCACCCATCGATTGTCGTTGCCAATACCAGATCCTCCGTAATCTGGAGACGCATCCTTCTCGGTCGTCAACTCGTTGAACCCCTCATCTGCCTGTAGCTTGGCAACGGATGCTCGTCGATGAGCTACGAACGGTTGCTTCGAGATGCCATCCTTCTTACTACCTCGGCCTCCCCCACAACTGCTCGATTCGAGACTCATGGGACTGCAACTCTAGTTAGAGATGGGACAGAGCGGCAGACTGGCTTGGGCCGGGGGTGGTCAACAGTCTTATGGCCGCTAATATTCGGCTCGACGATGACCCTGACACTCTTCAGTGGTCCCATAATCCCAGCGGTGTTTTCTCGCTGGCCTCCACCAGGACCGTGGCCAGAGGCATCGGCACGCCGGCCCCTTACACCGCCCCCTTCTAGAAATCCTGCATACCCCAAAAATGGTCAATTTTGATTTAGAGAGCACAGCATAGAAAGCTCCCCACCGATGATGCCCTTACAACCATTGGCTTCAACCTTGTCTCTAGCTGTCACTGCTGCACAGCCCACAAATCCGAAACTGCAGAACATATCCTGCTATCCGCGAACCTCGCTGCACAGATCTGGACCAAACTGGCTACCAATTGCAATCTTACTCATCCGACCGGCGGCTTCAATGATCTTCTTGCCATTTGGGAAAAGTCTCACGGGCATCAGATCGTCGCAGTCGCAGGCATTTGGGTCCTTTGGAAGAACCGAAATAAATTCAGGTATGATGGGCGGTTGTACAACTATAACTCCTTGCATTGGAAGGTCCTCAAGCAGATCTCCAATGTCGACAGGCGCTGCCACCACCCCTCTGATAGCCCATGGCAGTCGTTGTGCTAGCCTTGGGAACGGCCCAGCGAGCGAGTCCGGCTTCTGGCCTCCTCGGCCTTTATTTTTGTTGACTTTTGAACGCTTTGTGCGCTTACTTGTATAGGCTTCGGAAAAAATATATATATACGAAAATGATTGTGGCTATTCATATGAATTGGTGTTGACACGGTATGTTTATATACATATATATAGACATATATAAGAAAATGATTGTTGCTATTCATATGAGTTGGTATTAACACGGTATCGAGAAAATATTATATGTGTATTTCCTAGTTTAGGGTGTGAAAATAGGCTTGTGTTGCATCTCCACCACAACCTTTTGTATGTACGAAAATTAAAACATGTTGGAACCTACCAATGTATATACGAAAATTAAAACTTGTTCTAGTATATCAGAATGGAATAAGTTGTAATGGACACACATGTTGAATGTTACCTATTTGATACTAGTTTTAGCTAGACTTATTACCTATATATATCTTACCTATTTAATAAGTCTAGAGTAGTTGTGATTTGATCGTACCTATGTTGAACAATTCGAAGTCAAGTGCCCATGTGAGCCATTCTCTTAAAACTAAATATACTTATACAAGCCTTTTGAGGCTATTAGAGTTCTACTAGAAAAGGCTATAAACTTAGCCTTTTCTAGGATTTTTTGAAAATCTAGTACAACTCTAATGGCCTCAAAATGCTTACAGAAGTAAATTTTCTTTTCAGAAAATGGCTCACAAGGAACACATGACGACACACACATATCCTTCTTTATTTTCTACAGAGTTATCTATTTAATAAGTCATTAAAGAAAATTTAATTTTGCAAGAATGAGACAAGTAGGTCTTCGTGCTAGAGAAAATAATAATATTGATCGTTGGAGTTTGTGTTTTATGAAGACGAAGTTCAATATTATTTGTGTTGATAAATGAATTTTTTTCTTAATTTTGTACAACTTTTGTTGTGTATTAGTAATAAAGATATGTGGATCCTTTCATACATGATGTATTAGAGGATCCACAAATCCTTGAGTTATTGATGACATGAAAGTAATACAAAATTATGAAGAAAAAACTACATTTACCATCACAAATACTATTGAGTCCCCTTTTTATAATACTATGACAATATTACTATTTTACTTTGTCTCGATAATCAAGGTATCTTCTTCTTCGAAGAGCAAATTATTTTTGCCAACCTCTTGTTAAATAAGTTCTTTTTGCTGGTATATATAGTATAACAATTATAAAAAATGGTTAATCACGAATCACGATATGGATAATCATATGGCAAGAAAATGTATATCCATCTTTGTTGATGTATCTAAAACTGGATATGAATTACTACTTACGGTATCATTTATATACAGATGTCATCCTGATGATATGTGTTGTGTGCAGGATGAATTCATACAGGGGTATAGTAGTTCCTATATTTTGCCAAGACATTTTCTAAGTACATGGACGACACCAAAATTAAGTGTTCGTGTATGAGATGTCGCAACTTGAAATATCATCAAAAAGTGGATGTGATTTTATTTTTACTCGAGGGGTTTCATGTCGATCTACTATCAGTGGACCTCAAACGGAGAGCTTGTGCATTTAGCATCAAAACATGAGTCTTATGTGGACCATATATGGATGTCCACGACCATATTGATTATAACAATGTGTGGGTGAACATGGTTTTCGATGCTGAAGGGCCTAGTTTGGATCCGAATAATCATGATACAACCAAGGAGGCACCGAATATCGATGTTGTAAAGTTCATGGAGTTGTTGGAGAATGCAAGGACTCCATTGTATCATGGTTGTGAGGATCATTACCATTGGTGGTGGTTACAAACTATTGAGCATCAAGTCCAATTTTAACATTTTGCAACAATACTACAACCGACTAATCGAGTTGATTATAGAAATCTTGCCGGAGGGTCCCAAGTTACCTACAGACTTCTATCGATCCAAGATAATGGTGACATCGCTCTGGCTGAGATATAAAAAAAATGCATATCGCAATGGGTGCATGTTGTACCAAAAAGACGATAAATATCCAAATTAGAGACAACTTCATGGATCTCGATTCCACAAAAAATCAGTTATTTGTGTATCAAATCTTTGAACTATAAAGATGTCGATCGAGGCAATAATTTCTTTGGCATCTTACGGGAGGTTATAGAGTTGATATTAATTATGGCATATAGCCTGCTAAGATCATGTTATTCTTGTGTGGTTGGTTCGATTCGATCAGTCAAGGTAGAAAAATTGACATGCATGGTCTTGTGGATATAAACTACCGACGTCGATATCAAAGATACGAACAATTTCTTCTTATCAAGTAATAGTCAGCTTGTGTACTTCACAACTTATCCTAAACGGGTGAGGTCGGACTAGTGGGCAATGTTCAAGACTAAAAGTAGAAATAACTTTGACATTGATGAAATAGCTTACCAGGAGGATGAGCTTTCTCTTGTAACAAATACAGTGGATAATAAATTTCTTTGAATATCTTTAAAAGAGATATCATAAATTTTTTGAACGAAAAAAGATTTGCCAAATTATTCTTAATAAGATTTAAAATTTGTGTAAATATACTTGAAAAATATCTAATAAATATCGAATATTATTTGAATTATTTTAAAAATATTAAATATTATTTTAAAATTATCAGTGTGATCAAATATTCAATTAAGATTATATTTATCTATGTTTAAAAATTTATTTGATTTGAATTTTCTGATAAGTATTAAATATTTTTTAAATTATTTTGATAATACTAACTGTTAATTTAAAATTATTGTTGTAATTTTTTTTAAATTTAGTATAAAATATTGTTTAAACTATTTTGATAATTTTAAATAATTATTTTAGTCAATTATTAATTTAAAATAGATTAATTTAGTTTTAAAATTACTTTGATTTAAATTAATTTTATCCATTGGACTTCTAAAAGAAATTTGATTCTTATCTATTTAGGATTACTCCACCTATTTCATGAGGGTATCTTTTTTTTTTCTTTTTCTACATATTCTACAACCACCTACATCAAAAACTTTCTTCTCTGATCCAAAGTCATCCTTTCTATCATTCTTCCCTTTCATCTACTATACTAAAACTCTCCGTTACACCCATTATAACCCCCAAATTCCATTAAACTACTAAGAAACACCATCTCCGACCTCAAATTCTATCAAATCATCATCTCCATCATCTCAAGAGCAAGGAGGCAGAGGAGTGCATCAAAAGAAAGCAAGGAGGAGCGCATTCTAGAAGAAGAAGCAATCAAGAATCATCTCCAATGACTTCTTGGTAAGTTTTTCGAAAAATCTACTTCTTGGTTTTTTTTTCCCATGTCATGATCTACTACCAAATAAATGTCAAATTATATTCTAAAAATCATCCTTGATAATTATAATAATAAAAGAAGCTAGGATTGATCATAAGCATACATAGATTTTTTGTAATCCAAAACAATCCAAATTCGTCATAATATTTAGCTTCAGTGTTTAGAATCTATAACAACTTCAGAAGGCCATAACTTCTAACTCTAAACACCGATTAATTTTTCATTTTTTAACGTAACTATCTCAAAGTTAACTTTCCAAATATATTAATAAGCCAAATTCAACCTATAATTACCTAAAAAAATATTTGAGCATTAGGTGTCCAGAATATAAATGTGTTTCAGTGTTTTTTCGATTCCGGGAGCATCCGAACACAAAAATGTGATCCGTTTGAAGTTTCGGAAAGTAGTTACGAAGGACTACAACGTACTTCAACCCTAGAATTTAGAAAATATGTTTAATAGGTATAGAATTGGTTACAAGTAGAGGATGGACTATACGAAATAGTTTTTACGAGTAATTTTATATGTTGTATCTAAAAATACAGGTTATGAATATAAAATTATATGTAGATTATTTATGTGTGAGTTTAGATATCAATGTAGGTTTTAGATATGTATGCATAAATATTTTTCCATTTGTATATATTTATATTTAATCTATTTTAAGTTCTTCTATGTATATATAATAAAACCCAAAAGTTTTTTTTTTCTAGAGTAACCCTAATAAGGATGACCTATATGTAAATAGATGTGGATGTATATATTTTGTGTTGATTCTTGTTTCTACGTTTTGGGCTTTGATAGATTACTTGTAAACTTTGGCAGCGCAGCTCAGCAGCTCGGACAAAACTCCAGGCAAGTAATAATTGTTGAATTATACAGTATTTCTTGCATTTTCTATATTGTTATTTATTTTCTGGCATTTTTGATTACCTGCTTTTCATGTTCATACCGTTGCTATTTTTACCTTTCTATGTGCATGTACATTAATTTCTTTATTCTCAACATCACTGCTATTTTATGTATAGACCCTGATAGTGTTGTTAGTCTAGTGTCACGTTCGTTTGATATTTTTTGACCTGTTACTTTTATTTGACTTGACTGGACACCTGTATAGTTTACTAAGATTGAGAGGACAATTACCAGGCATACGGGCAATGATGGTATTCTCTTGGCTGATAGTTCAGAAGAGCTTCGTTTGTGTTAATGATTCTGTTGGCCATTTGTTTCGTGCTACGATTGTTATAGTTTGATGGTCATTAATCTCGGATGAGATGCGATTGTGTTTATCTGTCAACCCCTAATTTTCAAAAAAATTATTAAACTAGTGCTAATTAATTATTAAATATCATTATTGGTTTTAAAATAATTTAATATGATTTTAGGAATTTTCTAGAATTTTTAAATGAATTTTTAATGAGTTTTAAATACAAAAAATATCATTTTATAATTTATTTAAATGTTTTAATAGTGTTTTGCAATTATTATAATTGTTAGCAGATCAGTTTGTAATTAAAGAAATGTTTTTAATTGAGAAATGCAAATTCTGTTTTGCAATTTCTCACTAATAATTCCTCTGTGCAAAATCCTAAAACCCAGGGACCTAATTGCAATCTACCCAAACCCCCCCCACACGACAACTCTCTCTCTCTTTTGCCTCTCACCCACCCCCGTTGACCCACTCCGCTGCCCCGACCGACTCGCCGCCCTGCCCCCGCCTTTTCCGGCTACCCGACCGCCTCGATTCCTCCCTATTTAAACCCCAGCAACCCCCCCGACCTAGCCACCACATCCCCGACCACCGACGACCGCCACAGCCCCCGTTCTTCCACAAAACCCTAGACCTAACCCTAACTCCGGCGAGACCCCCAGCGCCACCCCTACGTCGAGTGTCACAGCCCCCAACCACCGCCGACGAGCTCGCCATGCCGAGACGCGTCGATCGCCACCGCTCCGCCACCGTCCCAACGTCCCTAGCCGCCGCCTCCGCCTTCGAAACTTCTTTAAGAAGTCGGACACGTACGTACCAGTCTGTTTTCGTGTCAGCTGTGTCTCGATTTCATATGAGAGACTCGCCAGGACACGGGGATGCTCGTCCAGTAGTTGGACACATGAATCAGTGTTCGTGCGTGTCGTACATAGCACGGACACGAGAAATCCTGTGTCCTTAACTGCCTGGACACAGGACAGATTTATATTTTTTTTTAGTATAATCTAACCTAAATGAAATAAAAGAAACAAGACTCTAATCCTAACAGTCGGGCCAACTGGCCCACTGGCCAGCGCGCAGTAATAAAACTCTCCCCCCCCGCTCTGTTGGCTCGGGTTCGAGCCCTGCCACTGCTGTTCTTTCCTTTTCTTTTTTCCTTTCCTTTTCTTTTTTTCTTTTCCTTTTTCTTTTTCTGTTATATTTTTATATATATATGTATATACATATATTTGTATATATATATGTATTATTATATATACTATATTTATGTATATATAGTTGCTATTTTTATATATATATATATATATATATATATATATATATATATATATACTTCATTATTTTATGTATGTATATATATATATATATATATATATATATATATATATATATATATATGCCTTAAAAAAATATATATGCCTTATGTATACATATATATTTATGTATATATATTTCCTTGTGTATATATTATCATATATATACTATTATATGTATATGTATACATTAATTTTGTATATATATATATATATATATATTATATAGTTGAAAAAGAAAAAAAAAAAAATATATATTATATAGTTGAGTATTTTTCTTATATGTATATATATATATCCATTATGTAAATACCCCTATATTTATGTATATATATATTATTTTATATATGTATTTTACTTAGCTTAGTGTAAATTATCTTTATAAAATAATGTTCATACTTTTATAGTTACTATGCATAACTTTACCATATTAAAATAATCATATTTATTTTGGCTATTACCAAATTATATTTTTAGTGTATTTAAATTACTGCAACCATTTGGTGTCCAAGCCTAGTATGGGTATTTGGGCTCAAATATGTTTTCACACATTCAAGACCTGTACAAGTCATATTGGACTTGATTCATGGCCTTGGGTCCTGTATTTGAACTTTGGTTCAAATTATGTACATGGACAAAATATGCAGATAATTAATTATTGTGTGCAATGCTGTTTTTGATTTTCTAAAAATACTTAAATTACTGCTAAAATTATGAAAAAATAGTATTTAGATACTATGTTAAGTTAGCTAATTTAGTATAATTTTTGTAGTATTTAATTTACTGTTTTGCCACTAGTTTGGCATATGAAACCAAAACTCATTTTCTGTATACTTAGGAAAAACTGATTTTTATAAAATATTTGTACTGGTTAATAAATTCCAGAAAAATTATAATAAATTTCTATGATTAACAAGGATCACTTTGGTACTTTACTTTAAACAAAACTAGGCTTTTTGTCTATCTCTAAAATTATTAGAACACAATGGACTTTTGATTTATTTATTGATTAATTACGACTTGTAGCTTTTTGTGTTATTTTGAGTTTTAGCCGTGTTGAACCCCACCCCTCACTAGTGTAAAGACCCTAGAAAGTTAGTTAAAGTAGTGTGTCACCCCACATTGGTCTCCTAAGCTAAAGTCATCATTTTGGCTAGGTGCCCAGTCACAAGTCGTATTTCACCAATTAGTGTCCTAGTATTTTAGCTTAGTGTAAAAGCTAAGTTTATGTATATACTTCTACAGTGACGAGTTACTAGACATCCATAGCACTTTTATCGCAGCTTGTTTTGCTTTGCTTTGCTAGAGGCAAGTACTTTCTACGAACTTTACATACTGCTAGAACAATAAACTGCGACTTACCAACCATGTTAAATGCTGATCCTTGGGGTAGCAAGTTAGAACTTTACATGTTGTTTTACTTTCAGTCTCTACCATATTTAGGACAGTATCTCATATCTCTCACATGCTTTATATCGTTCTCGTATCTCCCACATGTTATTACTGTTTTCATGTATCTCACATGTTTAAAATAACGGGTTAAGGGAAAACTGCTAGTAGTGTACGTGATCATGACCCCCTCATCCGTATGTATTTACCGCGCTCGGAGACATTCTATATGTAACCTTGCCGTAGGTTCTGATCTCGCGTTTGTGTATGGATATAGACCGATGCCGTTCGTGCACGTATGTGCATGCCAGAAAAACTTGATATGTGCCGCTATACATCCTATTCACCTATTGACCGATTCACGTACATGCTACATTTTTAAACTTTTAAACTATATGTTGTCATTCCTAAAAAGAACCAATTAAACCATGATATGTCATGATTCCAGTTTATTACATTCCTGTTCATGCTTTGTATATTTAGTTTGCTAGAAAACAGTACTTGCTCCCGTCCTGACAGGATAATGTTGTAGGTATACTTACTGAGGAGGAGTTGCTCTGTGATTCGTATTACGGAGTCACTGCCGAGGACCCGATTTTGCCATACGAGGATGTTCCTGCGGGAAGACTCGCCTAGTTTGCGTAGTCACTTGGGATACTTAGTGTAGTCATGTATTAGACTACGTATTTTGTAACTGGACATGTATCCAGTTTTACTTTTCAGACTTGTACTTTAGACTTATTTCTATATATGAGATGACTTTTGTGTTTGCAGCATTTATGATTCTTCTTCACTTATAGAACTGTTAGCACATTTAGTCTTATCTTATTATCTCTAGAACAGCTTACTGCGCTTTATCTTAAGCGTAGGCTGGACATGGCTCGGCTCGGCCCAACAATTTGGGTAACGGGTCGTGACATGTTTTAAGTGGTGGCCCATGCAGGTCCCGACTAAACTGTTTGGTTACGTTATTGTACCAAGCATGCCTGCAATTAGGAACTTAAGGTGATTAGACAACATTAGGAAAGACGCTTAGAACACCTAGAGGAATGCTAGGATTGCAACATAGGAAATATGTCACATGTTTGCTATTATAATTAGATTTTCTTGCATATGATTTGCTTACTTTAAACAAGTCCTTATAAGTCTTTTTATGTGTAATTTAGATGGTGCTTACTCGTTCATCCCAGTATGTTACCCCCAAGAATGGGGCCCTCCATATCCAGTCAGCTGACCAGTTGACTGATACACCTCCACCTACCACATTCCCCCACTCCACAGATCCACAGACCCAGATACCACCTTCTACATCCCAGTCCCAGCAGGCCCCGATACTTCCACCGCCCCCTATCACTATACCCACCCAGGCTTCCGTCACACTCGACGGGACCCAGCTGCTCACACTGATCCAGAGGTTCCTAACAACCCATCAGGAGCAGACTACCCTACTCCGCCAGAGCATGGAGCGTTCTGAGGGACGTTCCGTGGTTCCACCATATGTAGAGCCACGGCAGAAAGCGGGGACGATCAAGGACTTCATGGGTCTGAATCCCAAGGAGTTCTCAGGGACTGAGGGCATAGTAGTAGCTGATGACTGGCTAGATTCGGTAGAGAGAAAGCTTCTGGGAGTTAAGATGCCGGATGACCTCCAGGTCGAGGCAGCGGGATTTCTGCTGATAGACTTAGCAGGAGTCTGGTTTTGGAATGAGCCGTTGTTTGCGAGAGGTAGAGCCACTTGGGACCAGTTCAAGACCCAGTTCAAGAAAAAATTCTTCTCGACCACTGCTAGAGTAGCTATGGGGCTACGATTCCAGAACATCCAGCAGGGGAACCGTTCTGTTGATGAGTATGCGGCATAGTTTAGTCGCCTGAGCCGTTTCACTCCTAGTCTGGTTGCTGATCCAGAGGAGATGACCCGTAGGTTTTGCCATGGTCTAGTTCCAGACATTGGCATTCTTATAGTGGCAAATGGTACGACTGACTACTACCAGAGCCTAGAGTTGGCCCGGAGCATTGAGGAGCGTCTTCTGTCTAGCAAGAGGCCGGCTTCTGTACATCATGAGGGACCGTCCAAGCGTCAGGCTTTCCAGCAGAGAGCACCGACGCCACCCCAGCAGACTTACCGTCCCCCTACATCACATCACCCGACCCAGCCAGTTAGAGCCCCGGGACCTCAGCAGCAGCAGAAGGGGACTATGTGTTCATTCTGTAGAAGGGTAGGCCACGACGCTTTCGTTTGTAGGAAGAGGTTGGGGCAGTATTTAGCTTGTGGGTCTGCCATCCATCAGATTCGGGACTGCCCAGTAGCCAAGGAACCCCAGGGAAAGACTTATAGCCTAGTTCTTGAGCCGGAGCCGGAACAGGTTTCGGGAGGTTAGTTTTAATCGTAGCCTTAGTCATTTGTTGCATTTCTTGCTATGTTAGAATATTGTCGGGTCTTCAATCCTTGTGAATTTCGAGGACAAAATTTTTCAAGGAGGGAAGACTTGTCAACCCTTGATTTTCAAAAAAATTATTAAACTAGTGTTAATTAATTATTAAATGTCATTATTGGTTTTAAAATAATTTAATATGATTTTAGGAATTTTGTAGAATTTTTAAATGAATTTTTAATGAGTTTTAAATACAAAAAATATCATTTTGTAATTTATTTAAATGTTTTAATAGTGTTTTGCAATTATTAGAATTGTTAGTATATCAGTTTGTAATTAAAGAAATGTTTTTAATTGAGAAATGCAAATTCTATTTTGTAATTTCTCACTAATAATTCCTCTGTGCAAAATCCTAAAACCCAGGGACCTAATTGCAATCTACCCAAACCCCCCCCCCCCCCACACGACAACTCTCTCTCTCTCCTCTACCTCTCACCCACCCCCGTTGACCCACTCCACTGTCCCGATCGACTCGCCGCCCTGCCCCCGCCTTTTTCGGCTGCCCGACCGCCTCGATTCCCCCCTATTTAAACCCCATCAACCCCCCCGACCTAGCTTCCACATCCCCGACCACCGACGACCGCCACAGCCCCCGTTCTTCCATAAAACCCTAGACCTAACCCTAACTCCGGCGAGACCCCCAGCGCCGCCCCTACGCCGAGTGTCACAGCCCCCAACCACCGCCGACGAGCTCGCCACGCCGAGACGTGTCGATCGCCACCGCTCCGCCACCGTCCCAATGCCCCTAGCCGCCGCCTCCGCCTTCGAAACTTCTTTAAGAAGTCGGACACGTACGTACCAGTCTGTTTTCGTATCGGCTGTGTCTCGATTTCACATGAGAGACTCGCCAGGACACGGGGATGCTCGTCCAGTAGTTGGACACATGAATCAGTGTTCGTGCGTGTCGTGCATAGCACAGACACGAGAAATCCTGTGTCCTTAACTGTCTGGACACAGGACAGATTTATATTTTTTTTTAGTATAATCTAACCTAAATGAAATAAAAGAAACAAGACTCTAATCCTAACAGTCGGGCCAACTGGCCCACTGGCCAGCGCGCAGTAATAAAACTCTCCCCCCCGCTCTGTTGGCTTGGGTTCGAGCCCTGCCACTGCTATTCTTTCCTTTTCTTTTTTCCTTTCCTTTTCTTTTTTTCTTTTCCTTTTTCTTTTCTTTTCCTGTTATATTTTTATATATATATGTATATACATATATTTGTATATATATATACTATATTTATGTATATATAGTTGCTGTTTATATATATATATATATATATATATATATATATATATATATATATATATATATATATATAAATATATATATATATATATATATATATATACTTCATTATTTTATGTATGTATATATATATATATATGCCTTATGTATACATATATATTTATGTATATATATTTCCTTGTGTATATAAATTATCATATATATATTATTATATATATAAAAAAAACATTAATTTTGTATATATATATATATATATATATATTATATAGTTGAGTATTTTTCTTATATGTATATATATATATATCCATTATGTAAATACCCCTATATTTATGTATATATATATATTATTTTATATATGTATTTTACTTAGCTTAGTGTAAATTATCTTTATAAAATAATGTTCATACTTTTATAGTTACTATGCATAACTTTACCATATTAAAATAATCATATTTATTTTGGCTATTACCAAATTGTATTTTTAGTGTATTTAAATTACTGCAACCATTTGGTGTCCAAGTCTAGCATGGGTATTTGGGCTCAAATGTGTTTTCACACATTCAAGACCTGTACAAGTCATATTGGACTTGATTTATGGCCTTGGGTCCTGTATTTGAACTTTGGTTCAAATTATGTACATGGACAAAATACGCAGATAATTAATTATTGTGTGCAATGCTGTTTTTGATTTTCTAAAAATACTTAAAGTACTGCTAAAATTATGAAAAAATAGTATTTAGATACTATGTTAAGTTAGCTAATTTAGTATAATTTTTGTAGTATTTAATTTTCTGTTTTGCCACTAGTTTGGCATATGAAACCAAAACTCATTTTCTGTATACTTAGGAAAAACTGATTTTTATAAAATATTTGTACTGGTTAATAAATTCCAAAAAAATTATAATAAATTTCTATGATTAACAAGGATCACTTTGGTACTTTACTTTAAACAAAACTAGGCTTTTTGTCTATCTCTAAAATTGTTAGAACACAATAGACTTTTGATTTATTTATTGATTAATTACGACTTGTAGCTTTTTGTGTTATTTTGAGTTTTAGCCGTGTTGAACCCCACCCCTCACTAGTTTAAAGACCCTAGAAAGTTAGTTAAAGTAGTGTGTCACCCCACATTGGTCTTCTAAGCTAAAGTCATCATTTTGGCTATGTGCCCAGTCACAAGTCGTATTTCACCAATTAGTGTCCTAGTATTTTAGCTTAGTGTAAAAGCTAAGTTTATGTATTTACTTCTACAGTGACGAGTTACCAGACATCCATAGCACTTTTATCGTAGCTTGTTTTGCTTTGCTTTGCTAGAGGCAAGTACTTTCTACGAACTTTACATACTGCTAGAACAATAAACTGCGACTTACCAACCATGTTAAATGCTGATCCTTGGTGTAGCAAGTTAGAACTTTACTTGTTGTATTACTTTCAGTCTCTACCATGTTTAGGACAGTATCTCATATCTCTCATATGCTTTATATCGTTCTCGTATCTCCCACATGTTATTACTGTTTTCATGTCTCTCACATGTTTAAAATAACGGGTTAAGGGGAAACTGCTAGTAGTGTACATGATCATGACCCCCTTCTCCATATGTATTTATCGCGCTCGGAGACATTCTATATGTAACCTTGCCGTAGGTTCTGATCTCGCGTTTGTGTATAGATATACACCGATGCCGTTCGTGCACGTATGTGCATGCCAGAAAAACTTGATATGTGCCGCTGTACATCCTATTCACCTATTGACCGATTCACGTACATGCTACAGTTTTAAACTTTTAAACTATATGTTGTCATTCCTAAAAAGAACCAATTAAACCATGATATGCCATGATTCCAGTTTATTACATTCCTGTTCATGCTTTGTATATTTAGTTTGCTAAAAAACAGTACTTGCTCCCGTCCTGACAGGATAACGTTGTAGGTATACTTACTAAGGAGGAGTTGCTCTGTGATTCGTATTATAGAGTCACTGCCGAGGACCCGGTTTTGCCATACGAGGATGTTCCTGCGGGGAGACTCGCCTAGTTTGCGTAGTCACTTGGGATACTTAGTATAGTCATGTATTAGACTACGTATTTTGTAACTGGACATGTATCCAGTTTTACTTTTCAGACTTGTACTTTGGACTTATTTCTATATATGAGATGACTTTTGTGTTTGGAGCATTTATGATTCTTCTTCACTTATAGAACTGTTAGCACATTTAGTCTTATCTTGTTATCTCTAGAATAGCTTACTGCGCTTTATCTTAAGCGTAGGCTGGACATGGCTCGGCCCGGCCCAACAATTTGGGTAACGGGTCGTGACATTATCTGTTGACCATTAGTTTCTGATAATCTACGGTAGTGATGGTACCTGTATCCGTTTGCCCAAGTGTCGAACGTTATCCTTGATATTGTATTATTATGTAGGTTATTTAGTAGTAGAGTACTCCATTCCTGGTATTTCCTTTATACATGTTATTTACTGTTACAGTAGGCTTATATATTATGTATCTTGCTATGTCCTTTGGCGACCTGGTGATCTCTCCAGGTTTTTCTGAGCTGCTATTGTATATAGATGGATAATTGGTTATGATCGCGTCCGCGAAATTTAGTTACAGCTAGTGATATTACTCTACCACTATCTCATGCTTTCTATTTCTTATCATAATAATTTTATGTATGTGTGAGTTGTAAGTAGCATATAGACTCCGAACTTGTACAAGTTTAGTGTATCTCTATAAACATTGACGCGGATGTACAGTAGCATATAGACTTCGGACTTGCGTGTTTACTAATCACCGATACGTATGGGACGTATGTTAGGTCTAACTGCTAATTGGTGCATGTTAGAAGACTTGGAAGTTAGTAGTGATACATGGTCGTGGATATGACTTAGATAGGCCCACTACAAGAAAATACACTTTTTGCAGCAAAAAAAATCGTTGCAAAAAATTACCAATTTGTTACAAAAGGGTATTTGCAACAAAATTTTTTCGTCATCCAATTCGTCGCCATAAGTGCATACCAAAGGGTCTTTTGCAACGTTTTTTTGGTTCTTTACAAACTTAGCAACAAAATAGTTCTCGTTGTAAATAATTTTCTTTTGAAACAAATAATTTTGTTATAAATAATTTTATTTGTAACAAATAGTTTGTTGTCCATAGTATTTTATTGCAACAAAATGGTTTTGTTGCAAGTATTTTTATTTGCAACAAATTTTTTTGTTCCTGTATACTTTTATTGGAAACAAATTTTTAATCACAAATATTTTTCTCATTGTTGCAAAAGTCTGATAAAATTCAAGAAAAATGAATATTTTCAATAAAAAATTTGTTGCAAAAAGTAGATAATTTTTGTTGCAACAAAATAATATAGTGCTCCTAATTACGTTTTCATCATTAGCAAATAATATTAAATATAATATATGAGTATGTAAATGTTGCTGTAACAATCAATAAAATACCTTATTATTTGGAATAATTTATTTTATTAAAAATAGTTAAGATCCAGTCACATTGAGAATACAATAGCTGATACATTGCATAAAGGTACACATTCTAAGACCTATAGCAACATTAAAATTTTATGTCTAACAAAAAAATTGACTGCTCAGCTTCCATTGTGATTCCAAAAGTTTAGTAGCCTCTATAGCAATATTGAAATGTTTGGTTTCATGTCCCAACCACCTAAGGTATCTTGTAAGCTTTATTGCTGTGAAAGTCTTTACTCCAACAGCAAGCCAACCTGCAATAAATTATATGATAAAACATTAAAAATTGAAACAAGTTAAAATTAATCCACTATTTCTAAATCATGGTGCACTTAAAGCAAGTAATGAAGGAACTCATCAAAAAAAATATGTGGGCAAGTTACTGAGATTGTGATAAAAAATTCGCAATCCTTTTGCTGAATATATGCAAACACCTTGATTTTGTCATCTAATAGGATAATTGCATGAAACACAGATTGAGAACCCACTTCTCAACTATGCAGTAGATACAAGTGCAACCTACTCCTATATATGGTCTCATGGCGTCATATCCCATATCCGACCAGACCTTCTGATAAGTCTCAAGGTGGTGTGACTTTAGATTCTGGTACATGGGTGGTGGACAAGTAGAGGGTGAACAAAAGGTCGATAAGGATATAAAGAAATTGGTGCAGCAAGTGCTTCATGCCAATGTTACATCTCTCCCTTACCCTTGGAAAGCTTGCAGCACGTCTCTTTATGTGTACTTGCATTATTGTATGCTCCTTTTTAAACTTTGGAAGACATAATTAAATCAATCTGGCAAAATCCTAAAATACCCCGCCTTAATCAATCTAGCAAAATCCTAAAATACCCCACCTTCCATCTTCGTGCCTACACACATCTAAAACTCTACAACATTAATTTTCGTTTTGGTGCAGTATTATGGACTACAGTGCCAACGATCAACTTACAGAAATATGAAGCCGAGGGAGAAATACCAACCCTGGTATGCCAATGGGCAGCTAAAGAACCTTCTTGATCTAGATGAAACAAACTAGACAACATATTAAAACCAAAAGGCAAAATTGATCTTAGCCTGTCCTATGTGTCTGACACAGTATGACATGGACATGTTACTGGCTTTAATTGAGCATGCTTTCCAGGAGGGAGGCAAAAACCAAGAGTGACATATAACTTGAATATTTTCTCTCTTCCTCAGCCCTCTATTAGCTATTTTTTCGATATTTTTCAACATTTGGTTTCATGGAATTTTTCCTATAATTCTGAAAGTTGAATACCCATTTCTAATTTTATTCTCCCATTTTATTCTCATCCCTATTCATCCCTATTGAGTGATGCCTAAAACTGCTGAGAATATTGTGCAGTGTTTACAAGATCATGAAGGTCAACTTTTTTTTCCCTTGTATTGCAGCATTGGCAGGTAAAGGGGAAAAAACATAGCAACATTTAAGAGAAGATAAATTGGGTTAAAAAAACAAAAATCCTAAATCAACAATGCTATTATAATACCTATTTTTCATCTATAAGGGTGAAACTGGAACTAATGGATGAAGTCACAATGTTGATGATCAACATAAACTCTAAAATAGGCTTTACTTTGCTAAAATAAAAAGGCACCATATAAATTTTTATTCTTTCACAGCGGTAATTAGAGAATTCAGAAACATGAATTTTAGGGTCCTAGGGTTTGAGAAAAGAGAACCTTGAGATCGTCGCCGTCTCGTGTCGTCCTTGTTGTGCCGTTTTCAGCGACGTCACTCCGTCATAAGGCTCGCCTAGCCGTCGTCAAACCGTGGTTAGACCGATCGATGTCTTTCTGCCGTCGTTGTGCGCCACAACAGAAGAAAGGGAGAGGGAGAAGTGGATCCTTGTAGAGAGAAGTGGAACGACGATGGAAATCCAAGTAATAAAGGGAGATCATGAGCGAGAAAGGAAAAAAATTTGAGAAAAAAGGGAAATCGTCATGGCCGGGAATGAAAATAATTTGAGGAAGAAGGGAAATTTTTTTGAGGGAAAAGAGAGTGTAATGGCAGTCTAAATGTTAGGGGGTGGGGAATTTCTATTTAGCACACAAAAAAATTGCTGCGATAAATCCTTTACCATTTGGTTCTCTTTTTTCCATATAAATCAATTATTGCAATAAAAATATTTCATGTGCAACAAATAAATTTTGTTTTTAATGATCTAGGATATTTTGGAACACCTAAATTTTGTTATAAAAACTATGGTTTGGTTGCAAAATTTTTTACCACCAATTTGCAAGTGTGGAAATGGAACCCGCCAACTGTTTTGCAATAGAACTTTTAGAACGATTAAATTTTTGTTGCTTTAAATTTGTGCAACCTAAATTTGCAACGAATTTATAATTTTTGTTGCAAATAATTACTTATTTGCAACAAATTTTTTTGTTGGAAAACAATTGTCGCAAAAAGTGTATTTTCTTGTAGTGAGGTTCATTGGGTGGGGAGTACAGTTCCTTAGCATATGGGCCAAGTATGCACTACCCTTTATAACGTGTGAGCTCCATCGAAGATACAGGTACTGATACCCTATTGTACTAATTCCCTCTGATGTTCACAGAGCGTTACTGTTTCAATGATTGGATACTAGTACCCAATTGGGGACTATGTCGATCCCATAAAGCTAGAGGGCCCATTGCGTTGAAGGTTGTTCTTAACTACATGTACACAGTAGAATGGTTGGGTGACCTTAGTTGATGTTATGTCATACTCTGTTCCAATAGTGGCACGGGGCAGTGTTACATCACGGAATAGTATGCCCCTTACCTTGTTTGGTTATAGGAGTAGTCCACTATTTTAATGATTGGATACTGGCCATGTTATGATTTGGACTATTTTACCTTTTTTTGTGACTTTGTGATATATTTTATATTCAGTTTATATGGCATCTTTATATGTATCTTATTACGTCCCTTTGAGGACCTGGTGATCTCTCCAAGTGTGTGCATTTTTTTGACTCTTTGCTGGAGTTCTAGCCAAGATTCTGGTCTTCTCATTCCTATTGATGATGACTTGCTCTTTGATCGTCCTTTGCTACTTTTGACAATTCTTTCATTTGCTATGTATTACTTCTCATTTAAAATGGTTGTTAGTGGATTTGTCTCCGCCCAACGACTTGTACAATTACAAACTCATATTTGATATTTATAATTTTTTTTTGTGGATAAGACTTAGTGAGCCATGATTATACTGCATTAATAGCTTAAGTACATTTATTATATGACTGATATATCTACATGTAACGCCCCAGTCCTAAAATACGTAGGACTAAGTACGTTGACATGCCAGCTGTAGATATACGAAAAATACTCCAATGTATGGAATCCTCGTATAAATACATAACCTGTAAAATGTAGAGAACCAAGACATGCTAAATCTCATCCACAATATATAAAAAACAAAGATAGAATCAACTTGAATAGTTATAGTACAATCGTTGGGCGAAGACAAAGTCCACTACCAACTATCTCAATAAAATAAATGTACAAGAAAGCGATCCATAAAATGATAAAACGAACCAAGAGCAATCATCTTCAGGAAATGGAGAAGATCACGGCCTTGGCTAGAACACCTGCAGAAAGTCATGAAAGCACACACCTGGAGAGATCACCAGGTCCTCAAAGGGACGTAACAAGACATATAATATCATGCCATAAACTGAATAGTAAAAGCTCAATAGAAAATATACATGAGTAAAGGTTCCTAACCATTCTATGTGATATGCACTGTGAGAAGACAACGTTCTACGCAGGAGCTTAGGTGTTCAGCATAGATGGAGAGAGAGTGGTAGTAGGTAGCGCTCATAAGAACACTATCGACCATGGGTAGAAAGTAGCTCTCATACGAGAACTATCGGCCCCGGGACAGTAAGTAGCGCTCATACGAGACACTATCGGCCCAAATCTATGTGTGTACTGAATATGTAGCCCCTACGCTAATAACTGTCTTCCCCTCCCCATGATACTATACATGTGTTGACTCCACGACACTGTTTAATCCTTAATAACTGCCAAGTCTTTTACATAATCTATTAGCAGTTATATCCTAACGCACGGCCTGTACGCACCAATGATCAGTCAGCATGCAAGTCCGTATCTATATGCAACTCACAACTCACACACAACCCGTGGCACATCGTGACAGTTTATGAGATGCTCTAAACATATGGTAGTCCCTTAACTCTAAGCCAATTGCATAAAGTATAATAATTTGCATCTATATATAGTTTTGAAAGAATAACATTTTATTTGCAAAAATAAGAAAAAAGCATGCATGATATTGTGCAAGAAATTAAACAGTAAAGGCAAGGTGTCTTGTCTGGTGTGTCGACTGGCGTGGTGCGATGATCCTTCAAGTCCAGTTTATCTGATAGCTATGTTCGATATTTAGAGGCCCGAGGTCGCAAAAAGAATAGGTTGGCACGATGCAGATTGACAGATACTAAGGATTTGCAAAAGTACTTGTACTAAATTTTTTGAAATCCTTACTTAAGAGATATATTTTACTAGTAAAAGTAATTTTTACGAAAATACTTGTAAATTCTTTTTACGTATAATAATTTGTAATTTGCACTTATTAGTAAATAAAATTTTAGGATAGAAAACTCTTAAATTTTAAAATAAAATTTAGTAGAAACTAACGTTCATTATTTAGATATAGTTTTTATATTAGTGGAAAATAGTACTTATTTAGACCCAAAAATATATACTCGAGAAATTTTTTTTTACTTCAAATTGGTTAGACAATATTTTGTACCATCTCTAAAAATAGTAATAATAATATTATCATTTACAAAACACCAAATCATAATTATAGTACTCAAAATAATATTAATAATAATAATAATTATAATAATAGTAATAGTAATAATAACAATAATGATAAAATAATAATAATAATATTATTATTATGGAGTACAACATCACCTGATGTTTACTTAGAATAATGCTAATAATAACTAATAAATAAAAATAATAATAACTAAACCCTTTAAAGCAGAACTTTTTCTTCCCAAAACTTATAGAGAGAGAGAGAGAGAGAAGAGGTGAGAGAAATGAAAGGGGGAAAGAACTCGGAGAAGGAGTGAGGGGGATTACTCACAGAGGGGTTATAGCGGTGGCGGCGACCGGAGCGCAGTCGAGATGCGACAGCGGCGGATGGAAGAAAAAGGGGTTTCGCCGGAGAGGGCATGGCGGAGGGCGCTCGGCGTGGTGCTCGGCTGGCGACGGTGGGTGCCGATGTCACATCACGGAGAGGAGGCACGGGGAAAGCCAGCGGGCGGATCGAGGCCACGAGCGGGATCGGGTGGCTAGGGGCGCCACCCGCGGTGGTCCGAGCCTGCGGCGGGATCGACGGGCACGTTGGAGACGGAGATGCGGCGGTAGTTCCAGATCCACACGGCATCCAGCCACGCAGGTGGCTGGCCAGGCGTCGGCGACGTGGAGGTGGAGCCCGGCCATGGCAGCCACAAGGTCGAGGCGTAGGTTAGGATTTTCCTTTCCTTTTCTTTACTTTTTCTGGAGTTTGTGATGGTGGTCTTGTTGGAGGCGGCGCTGGACACGGTTATGGTAGTGACGATGGCTGGTCGAGGAAGATGAGGGTGGTGGTGGTTGCTCTGGCAGGGTGGTGGGTTTGACGGGAAGTAAGGAGGAGGCGAGGAGGAGCAATGGGGTCGGGCACACGTGTTGTGGTGGTGAAGATGGTCGGGGATGGTGGTTATGGTAATTTTGGGGCGGCTGTGGTTGTCTTTGATCGAAGCTGAGTAGACGGTGTTGGGTTGACAGGGATGATGTAGGCGAGTATTGGCCGTTGGAGGCCAGGGAAAGATGGCGGAGTCGAAGACGACGGGGAGGATGGATGGCAGTATTTGGCGTAGGATTTATTTGTGTCGGGTTTGTCGACACGGAGAAAAATATATGTGTAGAGGATGGAATAAGAAGCTGGGCACAGACACGATGCACATATGTGGATGGTAGAAGTTATGGATGAGTGCCTCTCCTTATATAGGAGGTGGAAATTTCCATTAGGACAAGGATTGGGATTATTTAAATCTCCATGGATAATTCCATATTAATTTAAATCGATTTAAAATCCAATTCAATATAAATAAAACTTATCTTTAGTTTAAAAACTATTTAAATTAGGGCCAATAAAATCTTTTCCAATTTAAATTATCAAAATAATTCAAATATTAAGTAAAACAAAATTCTAAAAAATCTTTTTCACAATATTAAAATATATCAATAATTAATTTCGAAAATCAAGAATATTACTTAAATATTAAATCATAAAATAGCTTTTATAATTAAAAAAATTATGTTAATAATAAATTCTAAATTTCGCAAAATATTTGGAACACATTCCATATAATCCAAAATTTCCAAATCTCTACTTATTTTTAAACAACGAACAAAATAACTCTTTTATTCAAAATAAAAATATTATCATATTATTTTGAAAACTAAAATTTTTCTATATTAATAAAATCTTTAATAAAATGTTTTACAAAAAAATATGTACCCCGCACATATTCGCACTCGACGAGACATACGAAAATGCGAACTCATACGCGACGTCCCCTACGAAAAATTCGTACGCGACGTGTAATACGACTATGCGACGTACAAATACCAAGTAAAAATTTTAAATACTCAATTTATATAAATAAAAATTAAAGTAGAGATTTAGGGGGTTTACATCCTACCCAACTTACAAGAATTTCGTCCTCGAAATTTAGGAATAGGTAGGGTTGAGAAGATAGGGAAGATAAGATCAGATTATTGAACGAGGCAAATAATGACGTTCAACACAAACATGCAATTTGTAAGTAATGTTCTCGTTATCTACGAGAAATATCTCACAGCTACGAAACCGAATGAGGATTGCTAGTTAACACAATAAAATAAGGAAGAATTAAGGGTTAAAGTATAATCATGATACGACATAGAATAAGGAGACAAGGGATCGACTAGATTAAGGGCAATCAATTGAGAGAATATAGTCATCTAGGTTTAGTGTTGAATCATTCTCGAGTTCCGAGAAGGTTGTGAAGTTGAATCTACGGTCGAAAAAAGGACGAGGAACTCAAGGTAGGGATAAAGTTACATTGGTAGGTCAGTGGCTAGCTATCTCTGCGTATACACAAACTTCATGGTCATAGGAGAATAGTTTGGCCAATCAATCAAGTACATGCCCCGTCCAGAATAGGTAACAGACGAATGCCATCACAGTCCAAGGAAGATAATTTGAATTCTAATATGTGGTTCAAAGGCGATTGGATAATTCAAAGAGATTTGTCAAGGCAGTCGTGGATGAGCCTCTAGGGCAAGTTTATCTATGTTTCCATCCACGTAAATGATATACGAAAAGTGAACCAAGTGCAATAGGTTGATCAGACCATCATGCACCTGTTCTGATTTGACAATATGTTAGTGGGAGCGACACAATAAAACATGTCATGATCAAGCTCGATAAGAAAATAAGCTTGCAAAATTTTATGCTAAGTTAGCATTATAAGATAGTCAAAGTATAAGTAAGGGACCATGATAAAGGGAATTAAACAGTCCAAGGTTCTTTAAAATCAAGTCTTGCCCAAAGTTTGGGCCTATGCGGTCGGCTTGGTTGACTAGATAAGTTAGGGTCCACTGAATTCTATGGTCTAAGTGAACCTATCAATGTGGTCCAAAAATGTTGGTTAGGTCATGAGGTATTCTACCCAACTTACTAGAGTTAAACTAGTAGTGTGATAGGATAATGAGTTAAGCAATCAAGGTAAGGCACAAAATTAAGCAATAAAAGGAATCAAGTAGAACATTATCACATATCGGATCGAAAGAATTGGGTCAAGGTTGGATCTCTAATTAAAGTCAGAAAGTAATTGGTGTCATGGTAGAGGTTTATAGCTTAGCCATTTGACTGGAAAGTCATATAAAGAAAATAGAGTACAAGGAGACGGGTTTTAGTGGGACATGATAGACCTACATGAAGGTGTGCTCGTCTAGGTCTTGTATATGGAATTTATTGGCTGAAGAAGTCTAGTGTTGTGCTCCAAATATACAAGTCACGGTAAAGGACATAAAAGAATTTAAAATAGAAAGTGGGAGTTTGTGAGGTAATCAATAACGCACAAAATAAATGACCAAGTTAAAGCATGAAATAATGATAATTCAGATTCTAGTGAATCAAGGTAAAATAAGTTAGAAATACAGTTTCTAAAGATATGATAGCCACTTAGATGGAGTATGATTAAGGAGTAATCTAATCATTTCTCAAGTTTCAAGTGGTTAGAGGGTCACGATAAAATCTAGATTTGAAAAAATGTCGAGTGCGTCAAGATTGAGATATCTACACAAAGTTTGGCAGATGACTTAACTACACTCGAGTATATACAACTATCATGGCAATTAATGAGGAATACTTGTATTCCATTAGGGTGACTTGCTTGCTTCTTGGCCCTCTACCAATATATGATCTAATTTCAAATTTCAAGTTCCTCGAAGTTTCTCAATAAAATTTCCAAGATACTCTGCCACAATTACCAATTATCTTAGACTGTCAAGTTTAATTTAAATCTCTAATCAATCTCGAAATTGTCCTTGTATATCGCAAAATGAACATACTTTTTTTACCAAAATTTAAATATCCATAATCAAGGCTTTAAACTCGAAATTTAAATAACTCTATAAATCATAGATCATAGGACAACATTTGAAATTTGAATTTTTCCTTCAAAGTCGATATCTTGCAAACATTTTTAAATAAAATTTTTCTTTCATCTCTTCAAAATTTAATAAACTTATAAATCGTACGCGCAATTTAAAACCTCAAGTTCTCTCCCTTCTAAACTTTCGTCTCTCTAGTCATCTACAAAATCATAATTTAAACTCTTTAAATAATCTCGAGATAAACTTTATCATATTACAATCCAAACTTAAAGTTAACCGTAAATCAAGTGTCACAATATAAAAACTCAAGATATTTCTCAAATTGATTTCATATCCCTAATAAATCATAACTATTTCACAATTTCAAAATTCATAAAAATTTTGTTTTCTCGATCTAGCTATCCTCTTGTGTATACCATCTTGTCAAATTAAAATAAAATTTCAACTATCCTTTGATGGCGGTAATATGCTACTACCCAACTTGGAATAAACTAATCCTTAAAAGTCATACTTTTAGGAAAAATGACTTTATAACTCAAATAAGACCTCAATGTATACTAATTGTCACTGTAATCTTCCTAGCCATGTGTTTGACCTATGAGTATGTACTAGTATAGTCATCTTACTAAGCACAAACTAAAAATTTACGGTAGAAGGTGTCAAGCAAGATACAAATCAAGGAGGTCGAACGAGAGTTCGGAATTTGAAGTCAAGAAAGGATGTCAAGTAGGTGGATGCGATTCTAGACTCTAATCCTATATTGCAGGCCCGTTCGGTACAGTCATGTAACCGAAACGGCAAACTAGACCTGCATGGGCTACCACAAAAACATGTAACGCCCCAGTCCCAAAATACGTAGGACTAAGTACGTTGACATGCCAGCTGTAGATATACAAAAAATACTCCAATGTATGGAATCCTCGTATAAATACATAAGCTGTAAAATGTAGAGAACCAAGACATGCTAAATCTCATCCACAAATATATAAAAAACAAAGATAGAATCAACTTGAATAGTTATAGTGCAATCGTTGGGCGGAGACAAAGTCCACTACCAACTATCTCAATGAAATAAATGTACAAGAAAGCTATCGATAAAATGCTAAAACGAACCAAGAGCAATCATCTTCGAGAAATGGAGAAGATCAAGGCCTTGGCTAGAACACCTGCAGAAAATCATGAAAGCACACACCTAGAGAGATAACCAGGTCCTCAGAGGGTCGTAACAAGACACATAATATCATGCCATAAACTAAATAGTAAAAGCTCAATAGAAAATATACATGAGTAAAGGTTCCTAACCATTCTATGTGATATGCGCTATGAGAAGACAACGTTCTACGCAGGAGCTTAGGTGTTCAACATAGATGGAGAGAGAGTGGTAGTAGGTAGCACTCATAAGAGACACTATCGACCATGGGCAGAAAGTAGCTCTCATACGAGAACTATCGGCCCCGGGGCAGTAAGTAGCACTCATACGAGACACTATCGGCCCAAATCTATGTGTGTACTGAACATGTAGCCTCTACGCTAATAACTGTCTCCTCCCTCCCCATGATACTATACATGTGTCGACTCCACGACACTATTTAAACCTTAATAACTGCCAAGTCTTCTACATAATCTATTAGCAGTTATATCCTAACGTACGGCCTGTACGTACCAATGATCAGTCAGCACGCAAGTCCGTATCTATATGCGACTTACAACTCACATACAACCCGTGGCACATCGTGACAGTTTATGAGATGCTCTAAACATATGGTAGTCCCTTAACTCTAAGCCAATTGCATAAAGTATAATAATTTGCATCTATATATAGTTTTGAAAGAACAATATTTTATTTGCAAAAATAAGAAAAAAACATGCATGATATTGAGCAAGAAATTAAACACTAAAGGCAAGGTATCTTGTCTGGTGTGTCGCCTAGCGTGGTGCGATGATCCATCAAGTCCTGTTTATCTGATAGCCATGTTCGATATTTAGAGGCCCGAGGTCGCAAAAAGAATTGGTTGGCACGATGCAGATTGACAGATACTAAGGATTTGCAAAAGTACTTGTACTAAATTTTTAGAAATCCTTACTTAAGAGATATATTTTACTAGTAAAAGCAATTTTTGCGGAAATACTTGTAAATACTTTTTACGTATAATAATTTGTAATTTGCAACTTATTAGTAAACAAAATTTTAGGATAGAAAACTCTTAAATTGTAAAATAAAATTTTGGTAGAAACTAACGTTCATTATTTAGATATAGTTTTTATATTGGAAAATAGTACTTATTTAGGCCAAAAATATATATACTCGAGAAGAGAATTTTACTTCAAATTGGTTAGACAATATTTTGTACCATCTCTAAAAATAGTAATAATAATATTGTCATTTACAAAACACCAAATCATAATTATAGTACTCAAAATAATAATAATAATAATAATTATTATTATTATTATTATTATAATTATAATAATTATAATAATAGTAATAGTAATAGTAATAATAACAATAATGATAAAATAATAATAATATTATTATTATTATGGAGTACAACATCACCTGCTGTTTACTTAGAATAATGCTAATAACAGCTAATAAATAAAAATAATAATAACTAAACCCTTTAAAGCAGTACTTCTTCTTTCCAAAACTTATAGAGAGAGAGAGAGAAGAGGTAAGAGAAATGAAAGGGGGAAAGAACTTGGAAAAGGAGTGAGGGGGAGTACTCACAGAGGGGTTATGGCGGTGGCGGCGACTGGAGCGCAGTCGAGATGCGACGGCGGCGGATGGAGGAAAAAGGGGTTTCAACGGAGAGGGCGTGGCCGAGGGCGCTCGGCACGGTGCCCGGCTGGCGACGGTGGACGCCGACGTCACATCACGGAGAGGAGGCGCGGGGAAAGCCGACGGGCGGATCGAGGCCGCGAGCAGGATCAGGTGGCTAGGGGTGCCACCCACGGTGGTCCGAGCCTGCGGCGGGATCGGCGGGCGCGCTGGAGACGGAGATGCGGCGGTGGTTCCAGATCCACAAGGCATCCAGCCACGCAGGTGGCTGGCCAGGCGCCGGCGATGGGGAGGTGGAGCCCGGCCATGGCGGCCACAAGGTCGAGGCATAGGTTAGGATTCCCCTTTTCTTTTCATTACTTTTTTTAGAGTTTGTGATGGTAGTCTTGTTGGAGGCGGCGCTAGACACGGTTATAGTAGTGGCGATGGCTGGTCGGGGAAGATGAGGGTGGTGGTTGTTGCTCTGGCTGGGTGGTGGGTTTGACGGGAAGTAAGGAGGAGGCGAGAAGGAGCAATGGGGTCGGGCACACGTGTTGTGGTGGTGAGGATGGTTTGGGATGGTGGTTATGGTGATTTTGGGGCGGCTGTGGTTGGGTATGGTCGAAGCCGAGTAGACAGTGTTGGGTTGACAGGGATGATGTAGGCGAGTATTGGCCGTTGGAGGCCAGGGAAAGATGGCGGAGTCGAAGACGACCGAGAGGATGGATGGCAGTATTAGGCGTAGGATTTATTTGTGTCAGGTTTGTCGACACGGAGGAAAATATATATGTAGACGATGGAATAAGAAGCTGGGCACAGACACGATGTACATATGTGGATGGTAGAAGTTATGGATGAGTACCTCTCCTTATATAGGAGGTGGGAATTCCCATTAGGACAAGGATTGGAATTATTTAAATCTCCATGGATAATTCCATATTAATTTAAATCGATTTAAAATCCAATTCAATACAAATAAAACTTATATTTAGTTTAAAAACTATTTAAATTAGGGCCAATAAAATTTTTTCCAATTTAAATTATCAAAATAATTCAAATATTAAGTAAAACAAAATTCTAAAAAATCTTTTTCATAATATTAAAATATAACAATAATTAATTTCAAAAATTAAGAATATTACTAAAATATTAAATCATAAAATAGCTTTTATAATTAAAAAAATTATGTTAATAATAAATTCTAAATTTCGCAAAATATTTGGAACACATTCCATATAATCCAAAATTTCCAAATCTCTACTTATTTTTAAACAACGAACAAAATAACTCTTTTATACAAAATAAAAATATTATCATATTATTTTGAAAACTAAAATTTTTCTATATTAATAAAATCTTTAAAAAAATGTTTTAGAAAAAAATATGTACCTCGCACATATTCGCACTCGACGAGACATACAAAAATGCGAACTCATACGCGACGTCTCCTACAACAAATTCGTACGCGACGTGTAATACGACTATGCGACGTACAAATACCAAGTAAAAATTTTAAATACTCAATTTATATAAATAAAAAATAAAGTAGAGATTTAGGGGGTTTACACTACATACCTTATCCTACGTATTTTGCGACTGAGGCGTTACAAGGCGTATGGGACAACCAGATATTTTTTGCCTCAGGGTTGCCCGGGTAGGGGTATGTACTTACTAGTGTATATCCGACAGCAACCACTAGCTGTGTGCTAGGTACGGTCGGGTGGTACGTTAGTATACGTACATTCGTTGGTTCATGATCCGACGTCGGTACGTGTTTCGATAAAAATCCTTAACTACTTATCCATACGCTCCAAAGTCGTCTTCAACATGCATTTATAAAGAATACGTGTACCTATATCAGACCGTATCATGGAACAGTATCTTATCATGGGCTGGTATGCCATCCCTTGTTTATGATTGGTTATAGATATGGTTTACTGATTGATGACTGGATATTTGACCGTTTTGTGATCTAGATTGCTCATTTTATTCAGTTCATATTATAGCATGTATTTCTATATCTTGCTACGTCCCTTTGAGGACCTGGTGAACTTTCCAGATGTTTGCTAAGTATTTAGTACAGAGTAGCTAGGGAGGTGCTGAGAGCTGCACTGAGATTTCAGGTATATATGTATTCTCTGGTATTTTTATTTACTCTTTCCTGTATACATCTTATCTTTATTTTATTCATGCTGTTATTATTTGCAAGCTTATTTCTATCTCGAGCTTGTTCGAACATGTATATTACTAGATGGTCAACTTTAATATATTATGTTCATTCTTGACATTCGTTTCATTATTGTGGATTGAGATATGGTTAATTGGCAAGTTAGAAAACCTAACAGCATAGTACATCTTGGATAACACTACAAGAAAAATAACGTTTATTGACGATTTATTTCTCGACGGTCATGAAAAACCGTCAACGAAATGGGATATCTTGACGGTTTTGGACTTACGTCAAGAAAGGACACATTTTATGTTATTTTAGCAATTTTATAGCATAATAGTTGACGATTTTAGAGGATCCGTCAAGAAATATCATTTTCTTTATTGATGGTTTGGTGATAACCGTCAACTAATGTATGTGCAAAAAACTTGGCGGGATTTTTTTAGCTGCCATTTTGGTAATTTTTTGGAATTTTTTTTATTGCATATTATGTTGACGGTTATCCTTCCATCCCATTTTATTTATTTTCCGATCCTTTCCTCTTCACTCTATTTCTCCTTCGATGTTGCTATGATGGAGAAGGAGAACCCAAATCAACAAACCCCTCTTCATCCTCTCCATCTTCCCTCTCCTCTTCTTCCTCTTACTCCTCCTTTCTCTCTTCTTCTCTTACCACTCTTCACTCTATTTCTCAATCCCAAAACCTCAATCCCCAAATTTATCCTCTTCCTCATCCGTTAGGGTTTTGTAATGACGTACAAGCTGATCTACTACCAGATCTCCGAGTTCAAGGACATCATTAGTCTCTTCGACAAGGTCGGCGATGGTATTATCTCCTCGATCCCCTCTATTTTTTCATTCCTAGATCGGATCTCGGGAGGTTTTTTTTTACTGGTGTATTTTTTGGTGGATCTAGTGGCTCGTGATTCGATCTCGTAGAGGATCCAAAAATTCTAGTGTTAGGGTTCCATCATATTTTGGAGGGAAACAAAAATAAACTCATTCATTAACGTGCCCAGTTTTCCTCTTTTTATTCTTGGGCTCTACAGAAATTGAAGTGAATTGAATTGAAGCAACTGATGAAGTACTGTAGAATATATCTAATTTAAGATCACCAATTCCTTCCAACGACTTTTGTATAGCAGTAACATGCAAACATTAATAGTGATAATTATTATGGTTAGCTGAGCTATAATAAAGACAATTTTGCTAGCTTCCAAAACTAACATTGATCGACTAGAAATTTTGCATGATCCAAATTGCTGATAAATTGCAAAATGGACAAGTTTTAATATGCAAAGAAAAAAAAGGATCAATGGCCATTTATAACTTTCAAAATAGGGATGCAAAAACTTCAAGGGTAGCAATTGTCTCCCTTCCCCATGGGTGGATCCACCCCTGTAGTCGATGACAGCAAGAATTAGTCGACAGTCTTGGACTTGTTAAAAGTCTTGTTTAGAACACCTTATATCCAAAATCCAAAAGCTGTTTGGTATTGAAGACTTCACATGTAAACTTTATTTTTCTTCTAAAGTATGGAGCACATGAATATCAACAACTGACAGGGTACAAGCTTAAATGTTAAGATAAGAAAATTCTAAATTTCTAGATAGTATTGTTCAAAATTGTCAAAATTAAGTTTAGTGGAGTTAAATAGGAGTGGTGCAAAGTTGAGATGATCGAAAAACAGAAGAGGAAAAAGTATGCCAACTTGGTATCCTCTTATACGATTAGAGTCGAGGCACTAACCAGTTATCAAATTCAAGGTTTTTTTCTATTTTTCCATAAAAATTGCAAATCAGGAGAAATACATGTGTCCTTTAAGAAAAGAAGTACATTAGTTAGCGAGGAGGGAAGTAAACATTCTGAATTTTTGTGGTCTCTGTAATATTTTAAAAGTTTAACCTTTTATTAGAATAACTATTATGTCATTCTTCCTTCCCAACTTCCTCATTATTTCCTATAAGACTTCCTCTATCAATTTTTTTAATTATTATTTTGTCGCCTGCACCAAGTTTGCTTGAGTAATATGTTTATGATTAATTGTACATTAATATCATCATAATAATCATTATCATAATTGTTGAATATGGAGGCATTTTAATCAAAAAATTCATGAAATTGCCACTTAGTGGATGATACTAGGTACCATGAGGCTCGAGTCTTGGGCAGTTATTCAGAGGGGATGGTGCTTATAGTGAGACCCAATAAAAATGGTTCATTATGATTGTGATACATAGTGTCATTCCAAAGCTTGTGGGGGATGTTACTTCTTGCTGATGCAAAAAGTAAATCCACAAACATCTGTACAGGTAGAATGGCTTCCAGGCATGCTCTCACAACTTGAGTTGAGCATAATTGTACTTGATTCCCAGTACTGTCCATTGCAAGCAAAGATTGCAAGAATGCTTTATAGATGTACTTGCTGGTCAGCACTATATATATGCATTCCAAATTATTAAATAACAAGATACTTCCTTAACACACAACATTTTGAATTTTTATGTTTATATGATGCATATAACACTAGTGCTGGCTGACTGATCTGATTTTCTGGAGAGTGGCTCAACAATCAGCGTGTGTTGCGAACAGACATAAAATGTACGAGTAGTTCCCCCACTCAGAACTGACATAATTTATTGTATCTACTGCAAAAGTAAGTACTATCCATTATGCTTTTGAAGAGTATGATAAACCTAGATTGAGTACTAGTCAATTTCTTTTTGCCAAGAGAAACTTAGAATGGAGTACTTTGCACTTTGTTTCATTTTTCTATCAAATGGGCTATGATGAGAAGGTGATGATACATGTCCTGGTTGGAATTTTGTGCCTATGCTTGCATTTGGTTTAGTATATGTTCATTTCTTCTGGGCTTAATTACTATCATTTTTTTAGTATCAGTTTTTGAGCTTGCATTTGGTTAAGTTTTGGGAGGATCACAGGTTTTGGGATGGAAATTTGAGCATTACCCAAAACAATTTGTTGAATGGATCAATCTTATCATACATATAATGCACATACTTGCATACACATCTACATATAATATCTAAGTTCCCATATCCAGTTTTGGTAGAATCCAAAGTCAAATACTTATTTATAACTAAGTTACATACTGGATAGAGTTAAGTTTTGGGAGGATCACAAGTTTTAGGAGAATCCCAGGTTTTGGGAGGATGCTAAGTTTCAAATTTCTAGTTAAATATATGTATGTAAAACTAATTTTCAATGTCCCAAATCAAATACTTATAGTTACATACTAGCTTTCCGTATCAGTTGGCTTTTTAGGGGCTATTTTGTATCAATTGGCTTTGGTTATCACTTGCCTCTTTATGTTGCGTATCAGTTTGTTTGGTTTTAGTTTCTTCATTTTTGTGAGTATCCAGTTGGTTTCATTTTTCTATCAAATAGGCTATGATGAGAAGGTAATAGACTGGGCTATATATCAGTCTTATGATACATGTTTTGGTATTAGTTTGTGGCTATGTTTGTAGTTGCTTTCCATATGTTCAGTTTATTCAGTTTGTTTCATATTGCTGCCTTTATATATGTGTGTTTTTGGCCGAACTTTGAGCCCATACTGATGTCTATATTATGTATGTTTTTGGCTACAAGCTGCTACCTCTATATATCTGTTTGGGCTACAAGTTGCTGCCTCTAAGCCCATACTGATGTCTTATGATACATGTTTTGGTATTAGTTTGTGGCTATGCTTGCAATTGCAAACCGTATGTTCAGTTTGTTCAGTTTGCTACAAACTGGTACCTCTATATATGTGTGTTTTTTGTTGAACTCTGAGCCCATATTGATGTCTATATTATGTATGTTTTTTGCCGAACTCTGGGCCCATACTGATATCTAATATATGCAAATTTTTATAAATTTGTTCTTTGTACAGTTGATTTATGCTAAAAAAATTTGAATCTCTGATACATTTGATATCAGTTTGTAAAAACGTGCATACTGATTAAATCTATTTCTCTTGTTCTCTCAGGAACTACCTGGAAAATGAAGGTTATACTATGATGGGATGGATGTGCTCTAGATTCAGATGTATTTTGGTTTACTTGTATAAATATAGGTTTTGGATGTTTAAGATGTTGTAAAAGCCCCATATACTTTTGTTATTTGGATGCAATAGAATTAATGTTTGTGATGTACGAACACGTATTTGTTAATAAAAAAATTGTGTATTACAGCTCTTTGATGTTTGCGATGTTCTGGATAATTGACACTTTGTGTGTTTGATATATAATATATAATTATTAAAAAAATATTATACAAAATTTAGCTTCTCTTGACGATTATAAAACGTCAACAAATATCTTAATTTTGCTGTAAATATTTATTTCTTGACGGCTAAAAGCCGTCAACTCGGCCGGTGTCAAGAAAAGTTTTCGCCTACGTTGACGGTTTCTAAAAACTGCTATCTTGACGGCTAAAAATAGTCAAGAAAACTACTTCATATGACGGTAAAAAACCGTCAAGAAAAGCCCAGCCAGTGACCGTCAAGAAAAGGGGGGCTTTTCTTGACTCCGGCCTGCTTGACGGATCCGGAACCGTCAAGATACCCCTTTCTTGACGAGAAAAAACCGTCAAGAAAAGCCTTTTTTCTTGTAGTGTAAGTCGATTAAATTAGGAACTTACCTTAGGTCATGTCAGCTAGCATGCTCACATCTTAAGTTTCTGTATATTTTAAAACTGTGGCATGATAATCTCTACCCGAACTCTACCCAAATTCGGTCCATAATACAATAAATAGAGAAAAACTTTCACATTTTCGTAAATCTCAGTCACTTTCTCTTCTCTTTATTACTTAAGTGTTACGAGCTATACACTTTCATATTTAGCCTATACTACTCTTAGCCAAGCTAGTATCAGTTTCAGTTCAATCTAGAGTTTGGTTCAAACAGTTGTATCGGAGGATATCTCAGAAAATGTTTCCCTTTTTAAACGCCTTGCCCTTGTCGCCAAGCATAGTATTGTTGAAGTTGGTCGTGCATTTATCCCCAAGCACGGTATTGTAAGAGTTGCAAACACTCAGTTAAAGCCTATGCCATAGTAGATTAACATCGAGCAAGAGTAATCGAGACTGGATTAGTCCTTCACAAGGGATACTAGTATATATCGTCGTGCCACTGAGTTTGATTCTTCTTAACTCTTTACTTCTACTACAATTCTTATACTGTATCCATCTGCTCTTACCTGTATTTTATTAGCCATATTGAACAATTTTTAAACTATGATATTTATTCCGCTGTGCATACACTCTATTTACCATGTTATAGAGATGCTCAACGGTCCTACATTTGGTATGATAGCAGGTTATACCTATACATAACCACCTAGAGAGTATATATGGCAGCCCTTAAATCTATGTTCAATGGTGAAGGGAAATCCATAAATAGACCTCTACTATTTGATAGAACAAACTATACATATATTGGAAAATATGAATGAGTTTCTTTCTTAAGTCACCGGACTTTGATCTTTGGTCGATAGTTATAGACGGTTATAAGGAACCGCCTAGAACAGTGATTGATGGTGTTCTAGTAGAGAAGCCCCATGATAAGTATACTAAGCATGAAAAGACACAGGCTACTCTAGATGCACGAGCTATCAATGTACTATTCTGTGCAATTGACAAAACCGAGTTCAATCACGTATCTACTTGTGCCACATCTAATGAAATTTGGAGACTTCTTGAGGTAATTCATAAATGAACTTCCCAAGTAAAGGAATCCAAGATCAGTAGATTGACACAAGAGTACGAGGCATTCAAGATAAAATTCGGGAATCAATTACACAGATGTTCACTCGTTTCCTAGATATTAATAATCCTCTACAATATCTTGGAAATGATTACAGCAACTACGAAATGATAAGGAAGGTACTACGGGCTCTAACCAAGAACTGGAATTCGAAGGCCACTATAAGCCCTTGATTTTTTTAAAATTTATTTATTATTATTATAATTATTTAATATGGATATTTTAATATTAAACTATATTTTTTAAGTCAATAATGACTATAGTAGTACTTGTCGTGGTTTTAATTTTTGAAGCACAATATTGACCAATTCCTCAAAAAAAAGTTCCATACACGTGTTCTAGATGAGTCCAGCTTCATTTTGGTATATCATGTCCCTCTCAAACATGTTCTCTTGTACAATATTTTCTTGCACAACTTTCGGGTCAAAATGACCATTTTATCCTTCGTCGTAATTTTGATGTATTTTTCTAATTTCGATTTGAGGCCCAAACCCAATCTAATTTTTTCGACCCAATATATGATTTTGATCTATTTTGAGCCTACTACACACGTGCGAATGGTATGCCACTAATTAAGTTCCCATGTGCTATTTATTTTCAAATGGCACAAAAGTCGAAACTATAGACATAATGAACTAAAATAGATTACAAAAATTCTACCAACCCAAAACTCGTACATGTAGGGTTCGTAGAGCCTATCCTAGGGTGCCCTAACCTATTACATCTTAGATTGATTTTTGTTGATTAATATGCAGCCACATTAATTAAATCTAATTTAAATATAACCCTATACCACTTTCCTTATTTGGATCCAATCAAATCTTTTTGAGATACATCTTTGATTTAAACCATCAAATCTCAACCAAATCCCCCCAAACTAAACTAAACCCTCTCAAATCTTTTCTCCCATACGTATCATGTGCCCCTACCCGTTTCGTATATATTTTATATAATTAAACATTTAAACTGAACGCACGAGTTTATTTCTTTTATTTTTGCACATATTTTTCCACCTTTTAGAAACTCATTATCCCGACCTCTTCCAATCCTTTTACCACTTTTATCTTGACTCTAGGACACTCCCCTAAAACCCCGACACCTTCCCAAGGAGCCTCAGCCCCTAATTTGATCGATACGAGGCACGGAAGGCACCCGAAGTCGACCGAACTTGTTCTGAATTCGTCACAGCATGTACGCTATTTTGCATCCAGGGTTTCATGTACTTTTCGACCTCATATTTTCATTAAAATAAAATTAATGGAAATACCTCTGTCTATTTTATGTCCAATTGGTCATCCATACAGTTCCAAACAGTTTGTCCGAGCGTCAATTCTACGACATGGTCCGGAACAGACCAGACCTGTTGTGAGTGAATTTTTGCCTATTTTTGGTCAAATTCGATCTTCATAATAATTTTTATAAGAAACTAGACAAAAAGAGCTTTCAAATGCATATCTTTTTGCTAAGTTTTTTGTTCGTTTAGTATTTTTTAAGATTCTTAACATTTGTTCTAACGCCGTAACACCAAAAATCATATGTTATTTGTATCCAAAAGTCTTGATACTTCATATACCTTTACTAAAATACTTGTTGTGTAAGTTTTGATGATAAAAATATTATTTTAACTACTTTCTATAATTTTTCTAGAATTTAATATTTTTAATTATTTATTGTTTCGGAACTCAATTAGTAGCCCAATGTGGTATTAACGATGTAGTTTCAACATGAAGCTATTGTGATTGAGCTTCCACTAATAAAATAATATTATTAGCAATATAAAAATATTTATAAGTATTTTTGAGAAATTAAATTATTATTTTATATTATTTATAATTATTTTTATAAGCAAGTTGGTACTATATATATTGTATGGTGTTGTACTGACATCATGACGACGATTGGGTATAGATATTAATCTAGTATATATATGGTAAATCGTTAGAAAGTATTAATAATAGAGTATTATTATAGGTGAACTTGGAGGGAGTAACGAAGACATCGGAGTTGATCAGGCATACACTCAGACAGCGGTTATAGACAAGTATACCTTGCCGAATTGTATAATTTATTCATGCATTTTATATATTGCTATTCTTTTCAATTTTACTTGATTACATGTTTCTCATTTTTGTGTAATTAGTATTTTTTTGTTTTACGTACACATATCTTACTTGTCCTCCTTTTGTTACTGTTTATTTCTTGCGAGTGTTGTAACGATATTTGCTAATCCATAGTCTTCGTTCCATTGAGTTGACTTGACCTGTAGTCGAGATTGATTGCTAGACATTGACCTATGTTATCTCAAGACGGGGAGTGTCCCATGGCAGTACAGTAGTAGAGACTTATATTTTGTCTCGAGTATTGAGATTGTCCATACCAGGAGCATCATATGGTATTTTAGTTTATTGATTGTTACATGTTTTATTTTTCTTTCTTTTTACATGTTATTTACTGTTACAATAGACATGTTTTATGTATCTTACTAGTCCCCTGAGGATTTGGTGGTCTCTCCAGGTAATTGCTAAGACCGCTAGAATAGAAGGATAGATTTATGGATGATTACATCTCCAGGATTCAGGTATCGCTACTGGTACTTTTATTTTTTTCGTCTTTTATATTTTATGACGGCATCTTCAGCTGTATAGACTAGTTTTACAAGCTTAACTTTTTGTTATGAGCTTGTTCAGATGATTGAATGAAGGCCTGGCCAACCTTATTATAAATTATCTATTCTTATATTTATATTCAAGTGACATCAGTGTATTATTATTTGATCATCATTAATGCACTGGTTCCTACTTGAGAGTATTATCTATGCATTAAGATATAGTTGACTTGCCATTTTAGACTCTATTTAGACAGCTTATATGCATTACTTGGGGGTTCCATAGATTAGATACACCCTTGAGTATGTACCAGTTGGCCATATCACATGCTAGTCTAGTAACTTTTGGGACTGGGCGTAACAGCTACCGTAATCATAGAAGGAAAGACCTCACCATGATGACATTGGAGACACTTATGGGCAAGCTCATTACGCATGAGCTGGATTTGCAAGACTTTGAAGAGGCAACCCCCAAAGAAAAATCCACCGCCTTCAAAGCCTAAGCCAGAAGAGTCTCATGTAATGATACTGATGATGAAAGTTTTGATGGTAATGAACAGGCTTTACTGGTCAAGAACTTTAAGAAATTCTTAATGTTTGAGCAATCAAAGCTAAAAGAAGAAGGATATCCACAAAAGCAATAAAAAAGATACTATCTACTTTGGATGCAAAAAGTCATGACACATGAAGAAGGACTGTCCACTAACAAAGAAAAGTAGTCATATAACTGATTAAGATCAAGCAAAAAAGCAACAACTGGTCGAAAGTACGCAAACACAAGCATCCGGCATGAAACTGAGGCCAATAAATTAGAAAAGTTGGATAGACCTAACAAAAGTACAAATGTCTTCCTGATGGCATATGAAAATGTATCTGAAACCCTCTTTACGATGATTTTATATTTGACCAGTTAGAAAATGCCTTCAGTGAACTAATTGAAGGGCACATAAATATGTTAGACAAGTATAAGCAGTCTCGTAAGATGATTATGGCATACACAACCGAAGTAGCAAGACTGTCTAATCTTCTTGAAGATATTAAAGAGACGTTTATTACCGGTAACACGGAGGAGATAGACAAGATTAGACTAGACTATCATGAGCCTATCCTTACTATAGAAAAGAAAGAAAGAGACTATGTCAAAGTATAAGAACTGTATGACATAGAGAATAAGAAACACTTGGTCACTGCACAGAGACTCACGTATATGACTGCTAAATTTGAAGAGTCTTGTTTAATCTCTAAAAAGTTGGAGATCAAATTAGGAAAAACAGGTCACCCCTGTTACACAGCCTAAGGTTCGTCCAAATACTATATATGTACCACAAAGGACTAAGCCAAAAAAAGCACATAAGCAACACGTTTCTTAAAACTATGCTTTCATATACAGGTTTTCAGGAAAGACACGAAAGAAGCATGTCAATATAGAAATAAAGAACACTACTTTAAAAAGCACATGCACATACACGGGGGCATATATCACAGTATTGTAGAGCTAGAAAATTAGTTGACATAAATATGCTTACTTGGATTCCTAAACCTAATCAAGCAGGAACCTTGAAGAAATGGGTTCAAAAGGTTACGTCTACTCATTTTGTAGGTAGACCTTCAACCCTCTCATGCTAAAAGAAAATAGATCCTCAAAAGCAGATGTTCGCGGCACATGACTGGTGATTCATCCTTATTCGCTACGCTATCGATGAAGACAGAAGGATATGTTTCCTTTGGTAATAATCATAGAGGTAACATTATAGGTAATGGTACTGTTGGTATGTCTCCCTACCCAGAAATAAAAGACATTTGTCTAGTCACAGAATTAAAACATAACCTGTTAAGCATTAGTCATTTAGCAGATAATAGTTATAGTATCAACTTTGTGAAAGATAAATGCTCTATATATGAAATGTCTACTGGTAGTCCCGTATATGAATGGATTAGGGAAGACAATATATATGTTTTCTTTTTAGAACGTACTAACAGTGCAGGTAAGTGCCTAGTAGCCAATCAAGATGAAAGCTGGCTATGGCACATAAGGCTAGGATATGCTAACATGGATAATATCTCAAGGCTATCAACTAAGAAACTGGTGAAAGGACTCCCAGAAATTTCCTTCAAGAGAGATGTCGTATGTTCAGATTATAAAAAGAACAAAGAAACTAGGTCATCTTTTAAATCCATCAATGTTGTAAGCACTTCTAGACCCTTACAATTAATATATATGGATTTGTTTGGTCCTAGTAGAGTCGTTAGTCTTGGTGGTAACCTCTACGCTTTTGTTATTATTGATGATTTTTTTCGATTTACATGTGTTTACTTTCTATCAAATAAAAGTGATGCCATTTTTAAGTTTCAAGTATTTGGTAAAAAGGTTTAAAACGAGAAAGGCTTCATGATTAGTTGAATCCGAAGTGATCATGGCGGAGAATTCAAAAATACTAATTTCAAATTTTTTTTTGTGATGATAATAGATATTATCATGAATTTTTGTCCTAGAATTTCTCAACAAAATGGTATTGTGGAGCAGAAGAATAGAACTCTAAACGATATGGCTAGAGTCATGCTTAACCAGCATAATCTTCTAAAATGTTTTTGGACAGAAGCTGTAAGTACAGCCTGCCATATTTTGAATAAGGTGTTAATTCGACCTATATCGAAAAAACCCCAATAAATTGTGGTTTGGAAAGATTCATAATATTTCTTATTTAAAAGTTTTTGGATGTCACTGCTTTATCCTAAATACCGAGGATAACTTGGGTAAGTTCAACTCGAAGGCAGACGAATATTCTTCGGTTATGCTACCAAGAGTAAGAGATATATGATTTTCAATAAGAGTTCTATGATTGTTGAAGAATTTATTAATGTTTCTTTTGATGAGCTAAACAGTAAAAAATCTAGAAACAGTGATAACGAAGACGTACGAAACCAATCCAAGGCACCTGAAGATACTGCTACCGACAAGAACTATTTGGGGAGTCTGCCTAAGAAGATAAAATCTATGCCAGACCATCCAGTGACACTTGTTATAGGTGATATATCCAAGGGAGTAGGTAAGCGTTCTTCTACTAGAGACATAGCAGCCAATATACCTTTCATTTCTCAAGTAGAACCCAAATCAGTAGCAGATACTTTTCTTGATAAATTTTGGATTAATGCTATGCAAGAGAAATTTAATCAATTTGAGAGAAACCAAGTTTAGGAACTAATTCCTAAACATATTGGTCAATCGATAATTAGTACCAAATGGGTGTTTCAAAATAAATCAAATGATGATAGACATGTTCTACACAATAAAGCATGTCTAGTAGCACAAGGTTATAATCAAGAATAAGGAATTGATTATGATGAGACTTATGCTTCTGTTGCTAGACTAGAATCTATTTGCTTGTTTTATACATTTGCATGTTTTCATAATTTTAAACTTTTTCAAATGGATGTTAAGAGTGCATTTTTAAATGGGTTTATAAAAGAAGAGATTTTTGTGAAGCAATCCCCTGTTTGAGAATTTTTAAAAACCTGATCATGTTTTCAAGTTAAGAAAGACACTTTATGGACTCAAACAAGCATCTCGTGCTTGGTATGGACGCCTAAGTACTCTCCTACTTGAAAATAGTTTTTCAAAGGGAAGGATTAATACAACTTTGTTTATCAAAATTTAAGATGATAATATTTTACTTGTGCAGATATATGTTGATGAAATAATATTTGGTTCTACTAACGAAAAACTTTGTCTAGATTTTGCTAAGTGTATACAGAGTGAGTTTGAGATGAGTGATGGGAGAGCTCAACTATTTCCTCGAACTTTGGATCAAACAACACTTGCAGGGAACCTTCATTAATCAAGCCAAGTACACGAAGGACTTACTAAAGAAGTTTTACTTTGATAATGCAAAGCCTATCAGCACGCCAATGGCTACATCAACTCAACTTGACCTTGATTAAAGTGGCAAACCAATCGACCAGCATAAGTATCAAGGTAAAATTGATAGTTTACTGTATTTAACTGCTAGTCGTCCTGATATTATGTTTAGTGTTTGCATCTGTATACGATATCAAGCTAATCCCAAGGAATTACACTTATATGATGTTAAGCATATCCTTCGATACCTTAAAGGAACTTCTACTATCGACTTATGATATCCCAAAATTACATCTTTGACCTAATCGGTTACTTGGATGCTAATTTGCTGGATGCAAAGTAGACCGTAAAAGTACCAGCGGTACGTGCATGTCATCTCCTAGGTAACAATTTAGTCTTTTGGTTTAGCAAGAAAAAATTATGTAGTATTATCAACAACTGAGGCTATGTATATCGTCGCAAGGACGTTGTTGTGCTCAAATTTTATGGATGAAGCAAACCTTAGAAGACTATAATATACACTACACTAAGATTTTTATATTCTGCGACAACACTAGCACAATTAATCTGACTAAGAACCCTATATGTCGCTCACGTACTAAGCACATAGAAATATATCACCACTTTTTACGTGATCGACAACAATACGGTAATATTTGTCTAGAATATTTTGACATAGATCATCAACTGGTAGATATATTCACAAAACCACTAGCCAAAGATCATTTTAACATTTTACGACGCGAGCTAGGCGTTCTTGAATTTTTTGAGTCATAATGTGTTATGATTAATAAAATACCTAAAATTTAAAATTCAACGTTTCTTAATCGAAGTTATTTTGGGTACAAGCCAAAAAAGGCCCTTTTGTCATACAGTTGCAAATAACCTGAAGCGACACGGTATATGTTCCCCTGTGAACCACCGCTAGGTGGAATCCGGCCCCTACAACTAATCCAAGGTAATAGATATTAATTAATCAATGAATTTCGAGTTTCTACGTAATTTTTATCATTCATTACTCATAAATAAACCAAATTCAAGATGGCCGAACTCGAACCGAGTTCGGATCGAATTCGGTTGTGGTATATTCTGCAACCCAAGAGCAGCAGCCTATTTATCAGCCATAAAATAGCCCTCCCCCCCAAAACCCTAAACTTCAAAACCCTAATCCTAGAAAGCTTCATTTTAGGCTTCCCAACCAAAATTTCTTGGATCTAAGGTGTTCTGAACGCTTTCTCTTCTTTTGTTTTGTTCATCTTGAGGTATAATACTCTCTTTTTCTTTCTCGATTTTGCTAGGGCACCAAGATTGTTTAAGAGAAAGAAAAGTAGAGATGCTGCTTCTTCATCTACTTCTGATTATGAACCTGCAAATCTCTTTAGTCCCCCTCACCGTGATGACGATGAGGAATATAATCCTACATTATTTGTTTCTTTAGAGAGATCTATTAACTGGTTTGATCATTTTCGTTATAGTGAGATATGTCCGGGGAAAAAAATCAATTTTACTGTTTTATCGGAATATTTCAATACTTTTAAAAATCTTGGTCTTCGTGAATTTTTAGAAGTTACAAATCCAATATATGAAAATATGGCTTGCATGTTTCATTGTAACTTGCAAGAATCAGAAGATTGTATTTATTCATCGGTTAGCGGGATGGAATTCGAATTTAATTCTGACGATTTGAGTGAGTGTTTTCAAATACAAAATAACGGTGATGCTCTTGTCGACATAACTACGGTTCAATTTTCTGACGGTATGACCCTTGAATCTTTTAAAGTCGTATTATATCATCCAGATCCGGTTCTTTAAAAATAGCTATACACACGCAACTTAAACCAGTACTTCTATGAGTTGCATCGCATTATTATTTCCTCTATCAAAGCAAAGACGGGATCTACTAACGAGATCACGTATTTGGAATGATCTGCGATGTACCATATTCATTTTGGGATTTTCTTTTCCTTTCCCAAAACAATGATGGCACTCATGATCAACAGTCGAAGGACAGGCCGTAACCTCCTTTACCCTATGCATCTAACAACAATCTTTCAAAAAATTCTATTCTTTTTGATTCTTGTCCTATCTCTAGGACGCCTTCAGAGCTTCTTAGGTCTAGAAGATTCCTTCATCCTTCTGGTGATGCTCCATCTCAGCCTGCTCCAGCATCAGCTCCAGCAGACGCTCTAGCTAATATTCCAGCCCAGGTTGACACCATCGACTAGCTGTATCAGCGATTTGATGCTTTTGTCACTATTCAGGGACAACAGCGTCAAGCTGACCTGACTCATTTTAGTGATACTGAGTTTTGCCACATCTCTCAGGTTCAGATCTTGAGAACTGCCATGGCAAACATTCAATGGACTGTGACTCATCATCTTACCGTACCGACGCCTCTCGTCCATCACCGTGCCTTTGACAGACAGAGACTTGATGAGGATCAAACCTTTGCCTTCTTCGACCTAATGACTCCATACTTTGATCCAACCCAGCCTCCTGTTAATGTTGCTGGTGATATGGGTAGTTGATATGATATTTTTGGATTTATTGTTATGTGGATATTTCTGATGATGATGATCTTTAGTAGCATTTTCATTTTTTCATCCTTTGTAGTTATATTTATATTAAGTGTTAGACTATCATAAAAGTTTCTTTCTATTATGCAAGCTTTTATTTTCCATATACTACTGCTGATGTTCTTGTTTCGATGATTTAGTACTTGAGTTGTGATGTGACTTGTGGTTACATATATTATTTGGTACTCTGTTGTTTTTTTGTTGTTGTTTGGCTCATTGAATGCGGGGGAGCCATCTTTTGATTACATGACAAAGAGGGAGATGAGTATACAAAATCAAAATAAAAATCAAAAGTTTTAAGGTTTAGGACAAGTCAGGTATATTTTCAAAGTTGCAAGATAATATTTTGCTATAGACTCAAAGTTTATCAATTATCAAAATGGGGGAGATTGTTGGCCCAATGGTCATGATCATACCTGATTTTGATAATCAACGTCAACTTTTGTCGATACGTAAAATATACATAGCTACAGGTATCAAGTCAGAATATCTGCACCTACAGCTACAAAACATCTCATCGTCATCAAGAACCAAAAGTGATGGAATCAAGATCAAGACTTTTTACATCTTTCTTATGTATTTTTATCTCGATTTGAGTCTAAAAAAGTTTCTAAGATTGATCGGATCGGTACTGGCTTAGCTATTTTCAGTCCACAAAATACAACCTTCTTATCCTACAAGAATTCCTATCCAAAGTCCACAAATAAAATAGCCAAAAATCTATATTTTTTTAATATATCTAAATGGCCCAAATTTATTTTTTTAACCCTGACATAACTCGGCTAGAACTCGGCCCGAGTTCGGTCAGGTTATTTTTTGGTCTTCCTGGATATCTGTATCCAACGTTCGAATGCGACATTTTTGTATCCGGACTCTACCCGAACTCTGTCTGTCACCCTCATTTTCCGTATTTCTCGTATTTCGTATTTATACTCGTATCTGGATTTTGGCATATATTTTTATTTTTCTCAACTTGTGGAATTTCGGCATTTCTCGTATTTTGGGTTTTGACATGGCCCGGTTTTAATTGGTTTGGGTTGGTTTGGTTCGGTTTAATGTGTATTGGAACACCCTAGCCTATGCTCCACCCTCAATACACCACATCCCACCCTCTTTAAAACTCTACCAACTTTTTCTCTCCTCATAAACCTCCATTAATCTTCTTCTTCTTCTTCCTCCACACCTCTCTCCCAACCCATAGGCAAGTGCACCTTGCCACCACATGAGAACCCCATTTTATTTGTCCATTTGCTAGTTTAGGACATGGTGATCAACATTAGAACATGGTATTTTGTGATTTGGAGTCTCCATTGTTCTAGATCTAAGTTTTCCCTATTTTCGGTTTTGTATGGTTTTGATCTATTTAAGTTTGATTTTTATGGGTTTTGATGTTTCCATGTGGAAGAGAATTCAATTTCACCCAAGTTAGAACTTCGGAAATCCGGATTTGGAGTTCGGATGGCCAAGTTATGAACTTTGAAGCCTTGGGTTCAACCATGGAGTTCTTGCTGGTTTGGAGAAGACAGTGAGCAGTGTGCAGAGCTTCTTAGCTTACGACACTTAGCTGCGCGCGCTCTTTAGCATAGCGTACGCAGACTTGAGTACGCTTCCTGTTGGAAGCGTGTCTCTTGCGTACGCAGACTTGAGTACACTTTCTGTTGGAAGCATGTCTCTTGCGTACGCAGACTTGAGTACGCTTCCTATTGGAAGCGTGTCTCTTGGTACGCAGACTTGAGCGTGCCCTGGTACACAGACTTGAGCGTGCCATGGTACGCAGACTTGAGCGTGTCCTGGTACGCAGACTTGAGCGTGCCTTGGTACGCAGACTTGAGCGTGCCTTGGTACGCAGACTTGAGCGTGCCCTGGTACGCAGACTTGAGCGTGCCCTGGTACGCAGACTTGAGCGTACGCATGACCTGAGCGTACGTTTTCCCCTGCATGCGTGCTTTTGTGCGTACGCTGCTCTCCTGCGTGCGTGCTTTTGTGCGTACGCTGCTTCCCCCTGACCCCCTTACTTATCCCATTGGCTCTTGGAGTATTGGTTTATTTCTCGACTTGATTTCTCTTTTGTGGATTGGGTTTTCCTGAGATCTGTTCAACACAGCACGACTATCTCAACCCGACATGACCTAACACGATTTGCAAGTAATTGTTTATGACTAGTACGGTTTTCGGGATTTTCTGTGAATTATGATCCTGGTATTCTCTGATCTCCTTGCTAATGACCCAGTGGGGTGCACACCTAACTTGTAACTTGTAATTAATCCTTGTGACTTGATAACTTGATAGTGGCCCGTGGCGGCACACTCCTGACTTGTAGCATGACTTGATAACTTAATGTTGTTGCGACGGCTAACTTAGCTTGACCTGCCTTGACACCGTGGGTGGTTCTTTCTTGCTTGCTTGTTAAATCTACTTGTCCTGTCTTGCATCATGTCTAGAAAGGGAATCCTCAGTACCACGGTCAGGAGTACCTACCAAAATGGATTAAGGTTAATAACTAGAATAACTCAGTAGTCATGAAGAGATGACACAGCTACAGGCAATCCCGTTACCTGGGCGCTCTTAGGATCTGTAGCCTGCCGTCGAGTAGGGCACATTTCCAGCACACCGTCGCGTGTTGCACCCTCTAAGTCACCTAAGGGTACATTTGTCTCTCGGGCGATGTATCCACCAGAATTCAACCCCTAATTTTCGACCTGGGTAACCTGGATGGTCTGCAGGGCTTGTGGCTGTGGAATCATCTCACTGCATCTCGTTAGTAATTAGGTTGTGATAACCCTAGTTAGTTAAAGTAGAAAGCCGTAGTATTTGCTTGGCCGTGATTGATTGAATGAAGTATAACCAGTCTAGTCATGTCTTGGTCCAGTATAAGATTGCTTCCTGTCTTGATTTCTTACATTATTATCTTGCCGATAAATGGTGGAAAACCAAGTTCTGTTCAGATGAAGGGTTACAACCCCGGTCCTTATTTGGTTTAAGGGTTGTAACCTGGCTATCGGAATAGTTCCATGGTTATCTCGTCGTATATCATCCTGACATGTTTTCATAAATTCTAGTGTTAATATTAGATTTCTTGTGCTAATTGCTGGCTTTTGTTCTTATTTCGTGGCCCCCTTGTGGTACTTGCTCTTTTTGGGGTTGACCCAGCTGGTTTTATGTGGCCAGATTTCGGAGCAGATCCCGAGGATCTACCAAGCTTCCAGCCCAATGGTGACAACTAGACGGAACCCGGGCCAAGAGTGGGTTTTCCTTTTTGTCTTGCCCACTTTATTGTAAAACTATTCTTTTGAGGCGTTTAGCCGACGAGCACCTGTTAGCTCGATGCACTTTTACTTACTGTCTGCCTACGGGCTGTAAACATGATTAACAAATCCTAGGGTTGATCATGTACGACTAAACTCTTGCTAGTCCTAACATTTTGTAATGACTAGCTTCATGATCAGCTGAATATGTAATATTTGGGACGCCTTATTATTGTATATTTAATGATCATACATCTTGCGACCTTACTTACTTGCTTGTGATTGAGACATTAGGCTTGTTCATGACCATAAGAGACTGTTGGCTTGTAGTAAACCCTCATATATCTAGACAGCCGTGACCGTATATCGAGGTGGTTTCCATTTCAATATACGTAGCTGGCTATGTCTGCCCCCGCTCTCCAGTATTCTGGTTCTGGGACGTGACATGGTTTAAGTGGTGGCCCAAGCAGGTCTTGTAAATCAAGATATGTGAGGGTTTACCAGATATATGTCTCAATCAGTACTCGTCCTTGATCTCTGTTCGTATCCTCTGAATCCCTGGATTCTTGCCCTCATTCTGTGTTTATATCATTGATCTGTCCTGGTCCTTTCCTTATTGTTCCCTGTGTCGTCTTCTTCAGCGGCACTGTACCTGGTCCTACCAATCGACGAGGTGGAGCATTTTCCGTGGATCAGCAGCAACCCGGAGATCAAGCCCAGCATTTCGGGGTAGCCTCCAGAGTTGTGCCTACTGGAGGAGAGTCACCAGTTCGGCCCGACCAGCCCGCAGAGCCAGATGATGGTACCTTAGTAGGCCTTATCAGAACCTTGATAGCTTCCCAGGATCGTCGAAGCGACGCCCTGCACCAGACAGTTCAAGATGCTTTGACTAGAGGCGGTCATCCAGGGAACCAGGCGGCGAACAGCTTCAAGCGATTGAACCCTCCTTTCTTCGCCGGCAGCGAGGATGCGATTGCCGCGGATGCATGGCTTCAGGATACCGAGGTGATTCTGGAAGCAGCTAGGACACCTGAGAATGAGAAGGTGGCGGTGGTACGCCTGTAGTTGTTGGACTTGGCTCGCAGTTGGTGGGCGGCGCAATCCATGGGATTAGTGGCACCCATTTCTTGGGCAGTATTTAGAGAGAGATTCCGGACGAAGTACTTTGATGCTGTGGCTCGGTACGACCTGCAGACCAGATTTACCAACTTGAAGCAAGGAGGCAGAACAGTCGACAGTTATGCATCGGAGTTTTCTAGACTCAGTAAGTTTGCCCCCACCTTGGTGGCGACCGAGTTTGATAGGGCCCAGCGGTTCCAGTAGGGGCTACATTTGGAAATCTTGTTGGCAATAGAACAGTTCGAGCACCAGACGTTCGATGCAGTCTTGAGAGCAGCTAGGAGGCATGAGTATACCTCCCAGAGGATCGTGGATAGGACCGGAGGTAGGAAGCGGTCCCACAGTCAGATGCACCATTCATCAGCTCTAGCCCTGCAGCTAGGGGATTGACCATTGGAACTCCGAGGCGGGCGGCCTCAGTAACGTCGGTTCAACATTCGACCCCGACATACCCGCAGCAGCAGAAGCAGAAGCAGACTTCCACGATGGAATGTTCTCATTGCGGGAAGCCAGGGCATGTGGTGGCAGACTGTCTCAGGGCGCAGGGATTGTGCCTGGCTTATGGAGCAGCAGATCATAGGGTAGGGGCTTGCCCGAATAGGGGTGGTTCATCAGCATCTAACCCTTCTAGCTCTTCGATGAGAGGACCGGCCCCAGCACCAGTTCAGTAGCAGCAGTATCAGTCTTCGAGGCCCTTGCTGCCTCAGTCTCAGGCATTCCAGCAACAACATCCCCAACAGTATGCACAAGCCCAGGCTCAGATCCAGAATAGGCAGAGAGGTTTCCAGCAGAGGGGACCAGCAGCCAGAGGACAAGGTCAGGCCATGATGATGGCAATGGAAGAAGAAGTTGCACCAGGTGAGGTTGTGGCAGGTACTATTCTCGTCAACTCCTCTCCAGCGTCTGTATTATTTGATTCTGGTGCATCGCATTCATTTATGTCTGCACGATTCGTGACACGGATAGGATTAGAGCCTGAGTCATTATCAGTGAGGCTCAATATACTTACTGGTAATGGTCTTGTGGGAGTAGATCGAGTGTTTTCCTCGTGTCGGGTCGTAGTTAGCGGTAAGGAGTTCCTCGCTAGGTTCATAGAGTTTTCTATGGCAGACTATGATGTAGTCCTAGGCATGGATTGGTTGAGGAACCAGTATGCTAGGATAGACTGCCATATTGGCAGAGTTGTCTTTAGTATCCCCGGCGAGCCAGAGTTTTCGTTTTCTAGAGGTGTAGTAGAGCCATCTTCCCCAGCATTGCGGATGTCAGTATCAGCAGTGCAGTTATCCCGAATAGTTGAAGAGTTTCCAGATGTCTTTCCAGAGGAGCTTCCAGGGATGCCGCCAGAGCGGGAGATTGAGTTCACTATAGACTTGATTCCTGGGACAGCACCAGTATCAGAGCGAGTCTACAGGATGGCGTCTTCAGAGTTGGAAATTTTGTACAAGATGATTGAAGAACTGAGGACCAAGGGATTCATCCGTGCAAGTGGATCGCCTTGGGGAGCCCCGATGCTTCTTGTGAAAAAGAAGGATGGTACGTCCAGGCTATGTGTTGATTATCGTACCTTGAATTCGTGGACAATCAAGAACAGATACCCTCTTCCGAGGATAGATGACTTGTTTGATCAACTCAGAGGGGCTTCAGTGTTCTCGAAGATCGACTTACGGTCGGGATACCACCAGATCAGAGTCAGAGAGCAGGACATCCCGAAGATAGCATTCAGATCAAGGTATGGACATTGGAAGTTCCTTGTTATGTCCTTTGGAGCGACCAATGCGCCGGCCATATTCATGGACCTCATGAATCGTATTTTCATGCCTTACTTGGATCAATTTGTGATCGTGTTCCTAGATAACATCCTGGTCTACAGCAAGAGTGAAGCAGAGCATGAGCAGTATCTCAGAGTCATCCTCCAGACGCTTAGGGAGCATCAGTTGTACGCCAAGTTCAGTAAATGTGAGTTCTGGCTCGATCGTATTTCGTACTTGGGTCACATCATTACCCGAGGAGGAGTAGAAGTGGATCCCCAGAAGATTATGGCTATCGAGTCATGGCCGGTACCCAGCTCAGTGGCAGAGGTTCGCAGCTTCCTTGGATTGGCCGACTACTACCGGCGGTTCATTTCAGATTTCACAAAGATTTCAGCGCCGATGACCCAGTTGACCCGCAAGGATGTGCCATTTGTTTGGACAGCAGAGTGTCAGGAATCATTTGAGAAGTTGAAGCAAGGTTTGATAACGGCTCCCATTTTCACCCTTCTAGATGGGACCGGAGGATTCACGATTTATTGCGATACTTCAGGCAGAGGATTGGGGTGTATCTTGATGCAGTATGGGAAGGTAATATCTTATGCGTCACGTCAACTACGTGATCATGAGAAAAATTACCCGACCCACGACTTGGAATTGGCGGTAGTAGTGTTTGCTTTGAAGTTGTGGAGACACTATTTGTACGGAGATAGAGTGGAGATCTTTACTGATCATAAGAGCCTGAAGTATGTTTTCACCCAGAAGGACCTTAATATGCGGCAGAGAAGATGGCTCGAGCTACTAGTGGACTATGATGTAGATTTGCAGTATCATCCCGGGAAGGCCAACGTTGTAGCAGATACATTGAGCAGGAGAGCCGGAGCTTATTTCCTGACGGCACAACCAGAATTATTGGCGGATCTTCAGAAGATGGGAGTTGAAGTGGTTCTTCCAACCAGCGTGGCATTGATGGCCAGTCTTCAGGTTCAGTCCAGCATAGTTGAGAGAATCCGGATAGCGCAGTCAACAGATTCCAAGATCCAGCGACTCAGAGCAGAATGTGAAGCAGGAAGAAGGCCAGAGTTATGTATCCATGAAGACGGTACACTTCGGCACGACACTCGTCTTTGTGTACCCAGTGGAGATATCAGACAAGAAGTCATGGCAGAAGCCCACAGTTCACAATATTCTATTCATCCGGGTGGTACGAAGATGTACCGTGATATTCGTCAGCATTTCTGGTGGAATGGCATAAAGAGGGAGATAGCCCGGTTTGTCTCTCGGTGTTTGGTTTGCCAACAGGTTAAAGCCGAACATCAGAGGCCCGCTGGACTTCTTCAACCCTTACCTATCCCAGAATGGAAATGGGAACATATAACCATGGATTTCGTGACCGGATTGCCCAGATCTCCGGCCGACAGAGATGCTATTTGGGTAATTGTGGACAGGCTTACCAAGGTGGCACACTTTCTTCCATTTAGAGTTGGACAGTCGACGGCACAGCTAGCAGAGATGTATCTCAGGCAGATCGTCAGGCTTCACGGTGTGCCAGTCAGCATCACCTCGGATAGGGATTCAAGATTCACATCACACTTTTGGCGCAGCTTGTAGAAGAGTTTGGAGACTCGCCTTCAGTTCAGCTCAGCTTATCACCCGCAGACGGATGGTCAATCAGAGCGCACAATCCAGACTCTTGAAGATATATTGAGATCTTGTACCCTTGACTTCGGTGGTTCGTGGGAGAATTATCTGCACCTGGTGGAATTCTCGTACAACAATAGTTATCAGGCCAGTATCCAGATGGCACCCTTCGAGGCTCTTTATGGCAGGAAATGCAGATCCCCGCTAGCATGGGACGATGTCGGGAAGAGACAGATGCTCGGACCCGAATTGATTTCCCAGACGGTTGAAGTGGTCAGGAAGGTCAGAGATCACCTCCGAGTTGCCCAGGACCGCCAGCACCATTGGGCCGATGCTCATCGGCGTCCCTTAGAATTTGCTGTCGGCGACCATGTATTCCTTAGGATCTCGCCTAACCGCGGCGTCATTCGCTTTGGCATGCGGAGAAAGCTTAGTCCTAGGTATATAGGGCCGTTCGATATTCCAGAGCGAGCAGGAGATGTATCCTATCGTCTCGCTCTTTCCCCGTCGCTAAGTGAGGTACATGATGTATTCCATGTGTCCCAATTACGACGGTATATTCTGGACCCGAGCCACATCCTAAACCATTCGAAATTGGTTGTTGGTACCAACCTTTCGTATGAGGAGAGGCCCGTGTCTATTTTGGACCGAAGGAAAAAGATACTCAAAAACAAGACTATTAAATTAGTCCGTGTTGCTTGGGGTCATCACTCTCTAGGTGAGTCAACGTGGGAGCGTGAGGACGACATCCGATCGCGATATCCCTACCTGTTTGACTCGTGAGGTATAATGTATTTCTTATGCCTTACGTTTTCCCTTTCTTACTTGCATTGTATGATTGTATGATTGAACTGCTTAGTGTAGCTTGCCTGTGCTTAGTGTAACTTGTCGTGACAATCTCTAGCTCTTTGATTAAATTCCGAGGACGGAATTCTTTTAAGGTGGGTAGAGTTGTCACCCTCATTTTTAGTATTTCCCGTATTTCGTATTTATACTCGTATCTGGATTTTGGCATATATTTTTATTTTTCTCAACTTGTGGAATTTTGACATTTTTCGTATTTTGGGTTTTGACATGGCCCGGTTTTAATTGGTTTGGGTTGGTTTGGTTCGGTTTAATGCGTATTGGAACACCTTAGCCTATGCTCCACCCTCAACACACCACATCCCACCCTCTTTAAAACTCCACCAATTTTTTCTCTCTCCTCATAAACCTCCATTAATCTTCTTCTTCTTCTTCTTCCTCCACACAACTCTCCCAACCCATAGGCAAGTGCACCTTGCCACTATATGAGAATTCCATTTTATTTATCCATTTGCTAGTTTAGGACATGGTGATCAACATTAAAACATGGTATTTTGTGATTTGGAGTCTCCATTGTTCTAGATCTAAGTTTTCTCTATTTTCGGTTTTGCATGGTTTTGATCTATTTAAGTTGGATTTTTATGGGTTTTGATGTTTCCATGTGGAAGAGAATTCAATTTCACCCAAGTTAGAACTTCGGAAATCCAGATTTGGAGTTCGGATGGCCAAGTTATGAACTTTGAAGCCTTGGGTTCAACCATGGAGTTCTTGCTGGTTTCGAGAAGACAGTGAGCAGTGTGCAGAGCTTCTTAGCTTACGCCACTTAGCTGCGCGCGCTCTTTAGCATAGCGTACGCAGACTTGAGTACGCTTTCTGTTGGAAGCGTGTCTCTTGCGTACGCAGACTTGAGTACGCTTCCTGTTGGAAGCGTGTCTCTTGCGTACGTAGACTTGAGTATGCTTCCTGTTGGAAGCGTGTCTCTTGGTACGCAGACTTGAGCGTGCCCTGGTATGCAGACTTGAGCGTGCCTTGGTACGCAGACTTGAGCGTGCCCTGGTACGCAGACTTAAGCGTGCCTTGGTACGCAGACTTGAGCGTGCCTTGGTACGCAGACTTGAGCGTGCCCTGGTACGCAGACTTGAGCGTGCCCTGGTACGCAAACTTGAGCGTACGCATAAACTGAGCGTACGTTTTCCCCTGCGTACGTGTTTTTGTGCGTACGCTACTCTCCTGCGTGCGTGCTTTTGTGCGTACGCTGCTTCCCCCTGACCCCCTTGCTTATCCCATTGGCTCTTGGAGTATTGGTTTATTTCTCGACTTGATTTCTCTTTTGAGGATTGGGTTTTCCTGAGATCTGTTCAACACAGCACGACTATCTCAACCCGACACGACCTAACACGATTTGCAAGTAATTGTTTATGACTAGTACGGTTTTTGGGATTTTCTGTGAATTATGATACTGGTATTCTCTGATCTCCTTGCTAATGACCCAGTGGGGTGCACACCTAACTTGTAACTTGTAATTAATCTTTGCGACTTGATAACTTGATAGTGGCCCGTGGCGTCGTACTCCTGACTTGTAGCATGACTTGATAACTTAATGCTGTTGCGACGGCTAACTTAGCTTGACCTGCCTTGACACCGTGGGTGGTTCTTTCTTGCTTGCTTGTTAAATCCACTTGTCCTGTCTTGCATCATGTCTAGGAAGGGACTCCTGAGTACCATGGTCAGGAGTACCTACCAAAATGGATTAAGGTTAATAACTAGAATAACTCAGTAGTCATGAAGAGATGACACAGCTACAGGCAATCCCGTTACCTGGGCGCTCTTGGGATCTGTAGCCTGCCGTCGAGTATGGCACATTTCCAGCACACCGTCGTGTGTTGCACCCTCTATGTCACCTAAGGGTACATTTGTCTCCCGGGCGATGTACCCACCAGAATTCAACCCCTAATTTTCGACCTGGGTAACCTGGATGGTCTGCAGGGCTTGTAGCTGTGGAATCATCTCACTGCATCTTGTTAGTAATTAGGTTGTAATAACCCTAGTTAGTTAAAGTAGTAAGCCGTAGTATTTACTTGGCCGTGATTGATTGAATGAAGTATAACCAGTCTAGTCATGTCTTGATCCAGTACAAGATTGCTTCCTGTCTTGATTTCTTACATTATTATTTTGCCGATAAATGGTGGGAAACCAAGTTCTGTTCAGATGAAGGGTTACAACCCCGGTCCTTGTTTGGTTTACGGGTTGTAACCTGGCTATCGGAATAGTTCCATGGTTATCTCGTCGTATATCATCCTGACATGTTTTCATAAATTCTAGTGTTAATATTAGATTTCTTGTGCTAATTGCTGGCTTTTGTTCTTATTTCGTGGCCCCCTTGTGGCACTTGCTCTTTCTGGGGTTGACCCAGCTGGTTTTGTGTGGCCAGATTTTGGAGCAGCTTCCGAGGATCTACCAAGCTTCCAGCCCAATGGTGACAACTAGACGGAACCTGGGCCAAGAGTGGGTTTTCCTTTTTGTCTTGCCCACTTTATTGTAAAACTATTCTTTTGAGGCGTTTAGCCGACGAGCACCTGTTAGCTCGATGCACTTTTACTTACTGTCTGCCTACGGGCTGTAAAGATGATTAACAAATCCTAGGGTTGATCATGTACGACTAAACTCTTGCTAGTCCTAACATTTTGTAACGACTAGCTTCATGATCAGCTGAATATGTAATATTTGGGACGCCTTATTATTGTATATTTAATGATCATACATCTTGCGACCTTACTTACTTGCTTGTGATTGAGACATTAGGCTTGTTCATGACCATAAGAGACTGTTGGCATGTAGTAAACCCTCATATATCTAGACAGCCGTGACCGTATATCGAGGTGGTTTCCATTTCAATATACGTAGCTGGCTATGTCTGTCCCCGCTCTCCAGTATTCTGGTTCTGGGGCGTGACACTGTCTGAATTCGGTGCGTAAAAATACTATAAATAGAGAAGAACTTTCACATTTTCATAAATCACATTCACTTTCTCTTCTCCCTATAAATAGAGAAAAACTTTCACATTTTCATAAATCTCATTCACTTTCTGTTCTCCCTATTCATAAATCTCATTCACTTCCTCTTCTCCCTATACACTTCCATATTTAGCCTATACTACTCTTAGCTAAGTTAGTATTAGTTTCAGTTCAGTCTATAGTTTGGTTCAAAAAGTTGTATCAGAGGCGATCTCATAAAATGTTCCCATTTTCAAATTCCTTCAGGAGTCGTTCGTGCACTCATTGCTAAGCACGGTGTTGTTGAAGTTGGTCGTGCACTTGTCCTAAAGCACGATGTTGTAGGAGTTGCAAGCACTCAGTTTAAGCTTGTACCATTGTGGATTGACATCGAGTAAGAGTACTCGAGACTGTATTAGTCCTACACGAGGGATACCAGTAATATTATTGTATCACTGAGTTTGTTTCTACTTAACTTTTTACTTTTACTGTAATTCATATACTGATATTCATCTGCTCTTATCTATATTTCATTAGCCATATTAAATAGTTTTTAAATTGTGATATTTATTCCGCTGCACGCATACACTTTGTTCACCCCCTCTAGAGGTGCTCAACGGTCCTGCAATATTACTCTACCATTCTCTCGTGCTTTCTATTTTTTATCGTGATATATTTTGCATGATAGCCTAGTGTTTGTAGACTTATGTTATTTCTTTCGAGTATATTCGGACAAGTGTATTATGGGTGCACACCATGAAATATATTGCCCATTCTTGTGTCATGTGTTACTGTGGATTGAGACACAATATAAACCCCCTGAACTTCCAGTTTTTTATTAAATGTAATTTAGGTACTTTTTTAGTTTTATTTGGAAAATTTTTATATTTTCAAAATAATTGGTATAATTCAAATTATGGCTTTATAAACAGACTAGAAATTCTTATATGATTTTAGTTAATTACATATAATGTGTAAAATAGTTGTTTGGTTAAACCTATTATTATTTTCATATATATGTATTTGTTATAAATATTAGAAAGTAGTTATTTTTAAATTATTGGAGTATATATGTATGTGTATATATTTTTTGTGTTTTAGAAGTTTTTGAATTGTTATAAAAAAATATAGTAATTTAGGAATTATTGTAGAATTTATTCTTTGATTTTTGAGACTTTCAAAAATTGTTATTAGAAATTTTTGGTTTTTACTTATTTATTTTGTATTAAAACCCTTATAACTATATTCATAATTTTATATTATATATATATATATATATATATATATATATATATATAATTCAAAAAAAATTAGCAAATCATAACTCCCGAGATGAAAATCACTTTGAAACCCGGTCGAACACAGGGGTTCGAAAGGAGAATTTCCTCAAGATTTAAATCTCAATCAAATCATAACTTTTTTTACCCAAATCAAATCCTACATAATCTTAATCCTATTCTCTTCAGGCTAACCCAAAATCCGGGTACAAATGAAATTCAAATTCAATTTTAAATTAAATCAACTCTTCATATATATAGTCTAAACCATGGAAAGTATTTTCTTCTCGGCTCACCCACGCTTCCTCCTCAAGTTCTCGTGCACGAAACCAGTACCCCCAGACCTCCTCCGACCTTGCTGAACCCGGCACGTCGCACACCGGCCAGCATCAACCACCGGCTGATGGCACAGCAGCAGAAACTTACGAAAAATAGAGCAAGCTCTGATTTAGAAAAATAATTGAGGTACATATGTTCTCGATGGATTTTCTACACACTCAATTGATCAAATTCCCTTCTATTTGATTCTAGCGATAGATTACCTAACCCTCTACGCACTCCTTCAAGTAGATTTAATTCTAAAGCCTTATATTCTCCAGGAAATCGATTTAAAATCTATGGGAAAAACTGTTCGTAAATAGTTTTTGGGGCAGTCCAACCACCCTATTTATAAGCCAACTTTGAACAACGGATCGATGATCATAAAATTATGTTTGAACAGAGTTATAGATGACCTAAACACCAACAAAACCTAGTTTCTAGTTTTAATTCTAGTCTATTTTTACGGTCTAGTTCTAGTTCCAAATCATGAAAATAATCAATTTTCAAACTACAAAATTTTAATAATTTTTACCGATATGTCTTGCGCCTCCGTAAATTGGAGGACATGGTTGCGAACTAAAAATATTGAAAGGTGCATATTGACTTCGGGGACGTGTGGTATTCGACAGAACTCGATTTCGTTGTGTGTGCGCGACAAAATAGAGACGTATCAATTGAGATACCCCGTATCGGCCTTTTTGCAAACTAGCGCACAACTTCGTGCATGTTTGTCATCTCGAGACAAAACTTGTACTACTGGATTTGTGTCGTTTTTAGGTCCTGTGAGCCAAGTTTGGTCCGAATCTGAGAAAGTCGACCGGAATGCTATTTTGGCAAGCACATGACCCGATCTAACGGGCAAAATTGTGCACGGCTCGACGGAATCTAACTTTGGCCGTACTGTTGAGTTTGTATCGTTAAACCAGACCCATAGATATATAATTTGATGGCTTACCATATGTATTGGGCATGTTTTTTGGTACAAAGAGGGTCCATCAGCGGACACCAACTTGGTCCAAAATTACAATTTTACCCATGTGTCCAGAATTGGACTTATGGGTAGGCGATCTTAGACATTTCTTCTATTCCAAAAATATTGGTGATGTCTGTTTCAGCATTCGAAGATGTTTACAGAAGTTGTCTTTCATTGCTTCATTGATCCGACGTTTTGAGTTACTAGATACTGCCATTTTGCACATTACATCTAGGCAAGATACCTTGCTACTATATACTGTCTATTTACTACTATTTTATTCTATTATTTTATTCTCTTTATTTATATACTGTATGTTTCTATCATAATGTGAGTCCAAGTCTTACTTGGGTGCGAGTGACAACATTAGTCGTTTTATTGCTTTCGTTTATTTTCATGCATGATGACTTAGTACTAGATGACCGCCCATTGATGTGAGGTATTGGTATATATTATATGGACTTGACACTTGCTTTATCATGAGTTGTTAGTACATTTATGATACGGACTCGCGTAGTCGGCTGGCCACCAATACGTTTGAGACGTTCGACGGTTAGGGTATAACTGCCAATAGATTTGCATGATTAGTAGACTTGGCAGTTATTAAAGGTTCATATGTTATGGAGGAGACATAGATAGGTATGGGAAGATAACAGTTCCTTGACATATGGGCCAAGTATATACTATCTAATATAACCTATGAGCTCCGCCGGAGACGCATGTACTGTTTTTCTAACTGATTCCCTCTGACGTTCACGGAGCATTACGAACGTAGGCCCCTGGTACCCAATTGGGAACTATGCCAATCCCACTGTAGCCAGAGTGCCCATGCATTGGAGGTTTGTTATTAACTATATTTTTGTAGTAGAATGGTTAGGCACCCTTTGGATGCATCCTTTATTCTATTACACAGTTTATATGTCATGTTGTTTTCTTGTATCTTGTTATGTCTCTCTGAGGACCTGGTGATCTCTTCAAGCTTAGACGACCAAGACTTTCCCCAGGAGTACGGTTCTGCACTGGATCCATCTTTCTCAGCTGACGAGGTCTCGTCTTCCGAGATCTAGTGATTTAGTTTATTAGTCGTCACTTGCTACACTTGTAGATGACATCTTTTACGTTCTTTTATTACATTTTAGGAGGTCGAACTCCAATTATCTCAAACTATTTTTTATAGCTGTTTGGTAGTAGATTTGCATCCACCCGACTATATATATTTTGATTCATTTATTTTTATTATTCTGGACTAATGCTTTACTCTTGTGTTCTGTGGATAAGATATAGATTATCTATGACTGGCCTATGATTTTATTTTTTATAACTTACTTATGTTACGAGGATTCCATATATTGGAGTATTCTTTGTATACAAACATCTGGCATGTTTCGTATACATAATCCTACGTATATTAGGACTAGGGCGTTAAATGCTTTTATGGTGGCCCGTACAGGTCAACGAAAATATTGTTCGGTTACATAACTGTACCAAGCAAGCCTACATATAGGAATAGGAGTAGTATCTCTTCTACAACTTATTACCTCCTTTGATTTAATATAACTTCGAAAATATACAAAGTAATATCCATATAGTTAGTAATAAGTACCTTAGTTGGCCCATAGATCTGGTCAAATCTGATTTCGATAATCTACTAAACTCTGACTCGATACAACTTATAAAAGTACAACTGAAGACTGTTGCTTACTGAACTACTATGATGCTCCAATTCCAAAATATGTAGGACTAAATAACATAACATGACAGTCGTATGATAAATATACGTAAGTTGTATATGCAGTATATAGACAGTCATGGCTTACTAAATCTTATCAACATAAATAAAAAAATATATACAAAAAGGTATTATTTAATCGAATATAAAAATATATTTATGAATAAAGTGCTGGGTGGAGACAAATCAACTACCAAGAGACTAATCTAGAAAGAAATCAATAGCAAAATAAAGATTTTGTCACACGTATCGAAGGATGATCCAAAGGTAAGAGCTCTTCGGTGGAGAAGGAAAGAACACGATCTTGGCTGGTACTCCTGCAAAAAGTCATGAACATCTACACCAAAAGAGATCACCATATCCTTAGAGGGACGCAATAAGATACAAAAAATATGACATATAAACTGAATATAAATATGTCACATAGTCATAGGTAAAAGTAAAATATTCCATATCATAATATGGCCAAGTGTTCCATCATCGAAGTAGTGTCCCACTCCTACAACCAAACAAGGACAAGGGGTGGCACACCATTTTGCGATAAGACAGTCCCATGACATGATTGGAATGGAGTGTGACAAAACATCAAACAAAGGTCACCTAATCATTCTACTGTGAATATGCAGTTAATAACAGACCTTCAATGCATGAACACTCTGGCTATAATAGGATTGGCATAGTCCCCTCTTTGGGAACCAGGGACTACGTGCATAGCACTCCTCAAAAGTTAGAGGCAATCAGTACAGTAGGGGTAATCTCACCCGCGTCTCCGACGGAGCTCACGGGTTACAAAAGGAAAAGTGCATATTTGGCCCATACATTAAGGAACTATCCTTCCTATGCAATACAACTATCTATGTCGTATCCATGACACAGCACCTCTAGTAACTGCTAAGACTCCTAGCATGCATATATATTAACAGTTATACCTAACACATGAGCATTAGTGATTAACCAACACGTAAGTTTCCTCTATATGCTACTCATAACTAGTGGCACACCTATATCAGGGCTTATGAAAATGCTTCCTAAACAAGTGGTAGTCCCTTAACTCTAGGTCCATATGTATAGAAGAATTAAAATCAATAGAAACGACTATCTCAGTGGTTTGTACCTAGTAAAACTTGGATGCACAGTTTTGTATATAATGAAACAATTAATAAACAATTAACAGGACTACAGCTTGCCGAATTTAAAAGTAAATATGTAGTAAATATGGCAACGTATCTTGCCTGTTGGTGGTGCGACGACCTGACATGGTCCGGATTGGTTCGACTAGCCAGGGTTGATATAAAGAAGTCCAGTTTCGCCAGGAAATAGAGAATATTCGATTAGTCATGATCAAAATCGATAATCTAAGGAATTTGCATAATTAGATACATATAACTTACTATTTTGTTAGAAAATATTTATAATATTCAAAACTAGATAATTTTATTTAGAAAAATTTATAACTTAGTTTCGAAAAATATTTATTATATTTGAAAACTATATTTTATTAACTAATTTTAGATAAATACTTTAGAAATCTAGGAATTAATTTTAAATCAAAACTATAATTTAATTAGACAGAAATATTACAATAATATTCATATGGTTCGAAAATCAATTGAAAATAAATATAGGCAAGCCTAATAATATATGTTGTCACAAGTATAATTTTTGAGAAATTATTTATCATATATATTATATTTTAACAAAATAATATTAACTGTGCTAATAATTATATTATTAATACTAAATAATAATAATATACATACCGACTTAACAAATATAATAATTACAATAATAATATAATATAATATAATAATAATAATAATTTATTATCTATAGGAAGAGAGAGATTCAGAGAGTGATTGAGAGAGGGACTGATGGAAAGAATTTGAGAGTGGGAGAGAGAAAGGATCGACAAGGAGGTTTACCAGCGGCCGAGTGCGGAACTGCTTTGGCGGAGCTCTTCGCGATCGTGACAACGGGGAGTCTTGATCATGGCAGTGCTGAAGGAGTTAGAGGTGGATCGGCACTCGAAAAGATGGTACGTCGGCGCAGGCACACAGTCTGCGGATCTAGTGCATGGCAGCGGCTCATCAAGGTGGTAGCTTCGTCGGATCTGTTGCCAGGTGAAGCGGAGGAGCACAGAGAGGTCGAGGCTCGAGCTCGGGCTGGGTCAGAATTAAGGTGATGATGTTGTGGTGAGATAGATCTGGCCTAGGACAATGGGCCTGTGAAGTCAAAGTGGGCTGTCGTGGAGGCCATTTTCAGTGGATTTGAATAACGATTGGGTGGTCAGGAAGGTGGCTGGGAGCTGGTGGTTGTAATGGTGTTGGTAATGATGGTGTTGGCGGAGATAGTGATAATTTTGGTAGTCATGGTCATTGTGGTGGTATCTCGATGGGGGTTAGGTGGCAGGACTGGAAATGGTTGGAGTTGGTAGTGAGGACAGGGTGGCGATGGAGGAAGGGGTCGACAAGGAGTAGGATAGGGGGAGGGTGGACCAGTGTTATAGTTGGGATCCGGCGAGGTGGCACCGACGATGATGGTCGTAGGCAGGACTCTAGGGTTAGGGTTTCACTGTATTTTCGATTGTGTCGAGGTGTCCGATACATGAAATTATGGGTTGTATTGAACATGTGTCTAGTGTGTCAGACATGGAGGAGAGGTATAAATGTACATGTAATATAAAACAGAAGTTGAAGGAAATAGATAGGACACAGACACGGTGATGGAGAGGTGCTGATGGTTCTTTGTGGCTAGATGGTTAGGAATTAATTTGGGAGAAAAACAAGGAAAAAGCAAGTGAAGGCTCCCCCTAAATAGGTGAAGAAACTCACAGTTGGATAAGGATTATGAATCATATAAACCACATTAGATAATCTCACCATTTATTTAAATAAATTTAAAAACTAATATACAAAACTTAAATCCCAACTTATATCACCATAAATAATTAAATATTAACCTCTAATAAATTTTAAACACCTTTTCATAAATTTAAAATAAATTCAATAAAATATTCTATTTGTAAATAGACATGAACTTATTATCATATATATACATCGCATGTAAAATAGTATATACATACATTATTTTTAAATACAATACATATACATGTGTAACAAATAAAATAACACACACACACACACACACACACACACACACACACACACACACACACACACACACACATCAATAAAAATAAAGTTCGACTAACTTTATGTTGTGATCCATTATATATAAAGAAACAAAAATAAAAATATTTTTACCTTATATGTATACTGAAACCAAAATATTTATTTCCTATATTTATTTAAAACCCTATAATAAAAACCATTTATATGCATAAAAAGAATATATATATATATATATATATATATATATATATATATATATATATATATATATATATATATATATATATATATATATATATTCTTTTTATGCATATAAATGGTTTTTATTATAGGGTTTTAAATAAATATAGGAAATAAATATTTTTGTTTCAGTATACATATAAGGTAAAAATATTTTTATTTTTGTTTCTTTATATATATATATATATATATATATATATATATATATATATATATATATATAGCAGGCCTTTAGACGTCTTCAGGTCCTCGCCGTCGGGTTCCCCCTCCATGCGGTAAGTGACCAGATTGGCATCCTCGACGGCTCCCTCCTCTTCCCCCCATAGCAGCCCGACTTCGATTCAGCAGGAGAAACGACCGCACCCCAGAAACACCTCGAGGACCCATCCCGCGAAACATCCCCTAAGAAGGCGGGGGAACCATCCATCACCACCAGGAAAGCGAACAAAAAAGGGCCCGCCAAATCCCCTGCCATGCATACCAGGTCCGCGGCGAAGCGGTCCAACCAAACCCTCCCAAAGCTCCATTAATGCTGAACATTCTCTCCTGGAATGTCCGCGGTCTGGCGAACAAACCTACCATGAGAAGAATCACCAGCCTTAAAAAAACTCACAAGATCGACATCTTGATCATCATTGAACCCAAAATCTCATACAAGAGACTCAAATCTATCCAACTACAATTAGGCTTTCACTCGGCCATTGCCGGCAGACACGACATATGGATTCTCTGCTCCAAAGCCGTCAAAATCGGAGTCATCCAAGATTCCAGTCAAGTCCTGTCTTGCTGGATGGAACACCCCTTAATCCCTAAGCGCGCCATCCTTTTCGCTGTCCACGGCAGTTGCGACATTTCGGATCGTAAACATCTATGGAACGACCTCCTGGACACCAATCACCACAATCGCAACCTTCCATGGCTTTGCATAGGAGACTTCAACGCTATCACTTGCAGAGAAGAGAAGATTGGAGGTCGCCCTTCCCCCCTCTCCGCCATGCAAGACTTCAACAACTTCATCTTCAACTATCACCTCATCTCCCTCCCGTTCCTCGGCAACGCATTCACCTGGTACAACATGCAGGAAGGCGACCGGCGGCAATTCTTCCGCCTTGACAGGGCGTTAACGAACGCTATTGGCTTAACACCGGAAACAATTCCAAGCTCTCTCACCATAACGCCATCGAATCCGACCACGCCCCCTGCTAGTTGGTATTACGAGCACCTCCAACCATTCCAGAAAGAGCTTCGGCTTTCTAGACTTCTGGACCGAGCACCCACAGTTCTTAGGGGTCGTCACGTAAGCGTGGAACAGTACTGACTCCACAGATCCCCTCAATTGCATGGCCACAAAGCTCAAGGCTACGAGGAAAGCTCTGACAGCTTGGAGCAAGCAAGCTTATGGTGGTATCTTCCAAGCCATTCGCGAGGCGGAAGACGACGTCACTCGTGCAGAAGCAAAATACATGGCATACTGGTCGCTGACACCAGGAAGGCGCTGAATCTCAAGGTGCTGAATCTCACCAAAGCCATCCTCAAATTCAGGCTGAAGATTGAAACCGATTTTTGGAAGCAGAAAGAGAGGATCAAATGGGACAGCAAGGGGGATAAAAACTCTAGCTTCTTCCACGCCTGTGTCAACGGGCGGAGTCAAAAACTTACTCTCCATCAGATTGTCACTGACAATGGTACGAGCATCACAGACCAAAAGGGTATCCAAGAGGAGGCCGCGAAGTTCTATTCTAGACTTTTTTCCAAGAAGACGGTTCTTAGAGACGACACATTTCTGAACGGGGTTCCCTCCCTTATCAGCGACACAGACAATTTACGGCTTGAACAGCCTCCTTTAGAGGAAAAAGTAAAGGAAGCAGTCTGGGCCCTCGACGAGCACAGCACCCCAGGGCCAGACGGATGTTCGAGGGTTTTTTTCTGCAATTGCTGAGATATCATCAAGACTGACATTCACAATGTGGCCTCCGCCTTCCTCCAGGGAGCTACCTACCCCAAAGCCATCTCGAGCACCAACCTCATTCTCATCCCAAAGAAAGACAACCCCGAGACATTTCGAGACTTCCGCCCTATCAGTCTTTGTACATTTACCAATAAGAACATATCCAAGATCATTGCTTCCCATATGGCGGGACTTCTCCCCAAGATCATCTCGGAGGAGCAGAGTGGCTTTGTTCGGAGGAGAAATATCCAAGACAATATCATGCTGGCTCAAGAGTTAGTCACCTACATAAAATTCCAAGCAAGAGAGGGCAACATTGCCATCAAATTAGATATGGAGAAAGCCTACGACAGACTTGATTGGCAATTTATGATCTGGGTCTTCAGAGCCTTCGGATACTCTGAAACCTGGACCAACATTGTGTGAAGATCCATCAGCAACTCATGGTTCTCTACGATTATTAATGGCCAAGCATACGGCTTCTTTAAATCCACTCGCGGGGTCAGGCAAGGAGATCCGCTATCCTCCACCATCTTCATCATTACGACAGATGCGTTGAGCAGAAACCTTAATAAGATGGCGACCACACCCAATTTCCAGCACTACCACACAGCTAGCGGCTGCTCGATCATCACCCACTTGGCCTTCGTTGATGACATCCTCATATTCTCATCTGGAGACACAAGATCGGTAGAAGTCGTCCTACAATATGCTTCAGACCTACGAAAAGTGCTCTGGATAGAAGATCAACCCGGACTAATAGTGTTATCTACACCCACCATAATATCAGGAGAGAGCAAGCGGCTAACATATCAACCACCACATCATTCTCCATTCGAGCACCCTCCATTCCTCTACCTTGGATGCCCCCTGGTGTACGGGAAATCCAATGCTGGGATCTTCGAAAACCTTACTAATCGCATCAAGAAGAAGCTCGAGGGCTGGTACAATGCCACCCTATCACCAGGAGGACAAGATTATCCTCATCAATCACGTCCTCACCTCCATCTCCATCTACACCCTAGCAGCGTGCTCTCCCCCAAGAAAGTTCTATCCTACATCGAAAGCATCTTCAGCAATTTTCTCTGGGGTCACAGCGGCGGCCATGAAAAGTACCATTGGGCCAGCTGGGACACCATGGCTCGTCCCACCGGAGAGGGGGGCCTGGGTTTTACTAAACTTTCCCATATTTTTAACACCTTCTCGATGAAACTGTGGTGGACGCTTTGCACAAGTAACAACTTATGGTCCAGATTCATGAAGGCCAGATACTTCATACATATTCATCCGTCCACGGCTATCGCTAACATCAGATCTTTCACGGCATGGCGTCGCATCCTTTACGGACGGTCCCTCGTCGAACCAGCGATTCACCTTAAGGTGGGTACTGGGAAGCTTCCCCATTCCTGGAGCGCTGGATAGGCAATTCCTTACTTCCTAATACCCCGACGGCCCCTACGAACAGCACTATCAAGGATCTATGGGACCCCCTAATAACACCTAGAACTGGATCAAAATCAGGTCATGGGCTGGGATCGAAGCGACCGATTGTATTCGTCGTAGCGATTTAAGGATCGGACCAGACGCAGACAAGCTCGTGTGGTCATCCGACGGAGCTGGAGCCTTCTCGGTTAAGTCTGCCAAAAGCGTTATCTAGGGCAACACGGCCCCATCCCCTACCTTTGCCCCATTCTGGCAGACGTGTATCTCCAAGAAGTGGTCTTTCCTAATCTGGAGAGCCCTATGCAATATCATCCCCACGAATGACAATCTAAACACAATCGGGTTCAGTCTTGCCTCTGCGTGCACATGCTGCTCTGATCGTCAATCGAAAACAGCCAACCACATCCTGAATCAGGGGGACCTACCGGTCAAGGTCTGGAGACCTCTTTCACAGCGTTGCAGATTGCCTCACGAAGGTGACAACTTTCACCATCTCATGACCTCCTGGGCCTCAGCATCCCATGGCCACCAGATCGTTGCTGCGGCCGCCATGTGGGTTATCTGGAAAAATCGGAATAAGGCGAGATACGAAGGCCGCCGGTACAATGCAGACCAACTTATTTAGGAGACCGTTCGTCAATGCCACAAACGGAGAGCCCTCTGTAGGTACGGCCAGGAGGCTTTCTGGAACTCTCTTCTATCCTTGCTTATTTGTTTTGTTTCTTCTTTCCCTCTTCTTTTGACCGTATACATGTACAGGCATCGATATTTTGCGCCACATGGTATACTTGTAACGGGTCGGCCTTTTCGACCTTCTTCAATAAAATGGTTGTTTGGATAATATATATATATATATATATATATATATATATATATATATATATATATATATATATATATATATATAAAATATATATATATATATATATATATATATATATATATATATATATATATATATATATATTTGTATTTATATTTATATACTCAATGTATAAATACCATAATTGAATAAATAAAAAAAGTCTATAGTGAAATTTTAAGAGGTTTACATCTGTGATGGCTATGACCCATCATTAAAACTTTGCTAAACTAGATTTTATATTTCTTAATTATTTTGCATTATATTGAGTCCATAAAACTCTGTACATCGAGTCGCAACTGGCATTTAGATGACATCCTAGCTTTCTTTTCAAAAAGCCACTCTATACGTCGAGTCGCAACTAGCATTTATACGACATCCTAGCTTCCTTCTCAAAAAGCCCAAACCTGTTTTAAATCTGTTCAAACCGTAAATCTAAAACCTATCTTAAACCTAGCCCAAACAAATCCAAAACAAAACCTGGACACTACTGGAATTTGGGCAACCTAACTCGATCACCTTGACCCAGCAAGCCCTAAATTGCGTTCCTTCTAAAGACTAGGCTCCCAATGTTCTAATTTTTGAACGTTAGGGAACTGAACTCTACCCGAGTTTGTTCCCCAGGAACCTTATAAATAGAGTTAAAATTTCTTATTTTCAATATAACTGATTCTTTCTCTCTTCTATCTATTCAATAGTTCAATTGAGCTTAAACCTTTCTATTCTCGAGATTTACAACTACTATAGCCCGCTAAGTGCTAGTGCGGTCTCAATCTAGAAGTTGTCTCGAGTTTTTAGACAGGCTCGAAAATAATTTTGTTTTCATCTAAGTTTGAAGTAGACAAGATCTTCGCATCAAAAGCTTGTAATTGTGAAGTAGTGCACTTTGGATTAAAAGCACGAGTCTGTAAGAAGTTGCAAGTATTTCAGATCAAAGCTTGTGTTTCACTTTATAGGTGATTTAATATTGAGCCAGATTTCTCGAGACTAGAGTAGTCCTCTCAGAGAAAAACCAGTATAAACCTCAACGTTTGTGTATGCTTTTCTTAACTCTTTTACTTTACGCAATTTAATTTTGTTATACTATCGTAGTTGGTTACTACTTAATTTTAAATTGGAGATTACTTTTTTGTTAAACTTTATTCAACTCTCCTCTAGAGGTGCTCTACTATCCTATACCTTAGACAAGTAGTTAGTAAGAAATCCGCTTATCGAGATATTCGTACTTTTCTAGGATGAGTATTTTAGGATTCATAAGCAGATGACTGCTAGTGCACTTACTGCGGGATAGGAGTCGGCCCGATTCAAAGAGAGCGTTGGCCGACAGGTTGCTGATCTGTATGATGAGGTGCAAAGGAGGATTAGGAAGTAACCCCAGCCTCAGTCGCATATGAACGATGCAACGCTCAACATACGACTTGATATGCTCGAGTGCGCCATTATGGAACAGTGCGAGAGTACAAATTATAGCTTTATGACACTACACGGGACCCAGATGGCCATAGACGATCATCTTTTGAGGCTACAGGATGTGATGGCTCACAGCAGTATGAGACTGGTATCTACCTTGGATATATATATGCTAGACTTGACACATTGGAGCAGATACGTCCTTTTGGTCCGTCGGCATCGATACTGACTCTATCGATTACACCTCCTTCTTCATCGTCATCGGTGATGCATACACAGGAGCAGTATGAGTTCATGTTATCCCAGATGCGCAGTGGTGTCCCTCTTCCTTATAGGCCGTAGTCCTTCATTGGACATATTGTGATTGGTTGTTTGTGTGCTGGCCCATTCTTCGTTCTTCATGTATTTATTTCAGACTTTTAGTTATAGTATTTGATGTGATATGCTGGCCCATTCTTGGGTCTTCATTGGACATTATTTGATATGACATTCTATTTATTTAATTTAGTGCAAATATATGTATTTACTTTACTATTTATGTATTTACTCTATATGCTTTTTTAGTGTTGAGTGTTCCACCGAAGGGGTTAGAGAACCCAGGGAATTCAATGGAGGGTTGCTCCATGTCTACCTTTTATAAACTATGATTTAATAACTGTAAGCAGATTTGGACAAAAAATAAACTACTTCTTTTAATTTTTTGTAGTTTAGCGACGTTTAGTGACCTTTAGTGACGTTCAACGACGTAACATGACATCGCTAAACATGTATCAAAATGTCTTTACACTGTATCTATATTGTTGCTAAACGTTGCTATATGTCGCTACCATGCTGACATGGCAAAGTTTGTCATGTCAGCTTTTGGAAGAAGGTCGTTGCTAATTCTGTCACAAACGTCGTAAGACAGCTGACATGGCAAAGCTTGCCACGTCAGTATTTTTATAGCAAAATGTTGCTCTATTTGTCGCTAAATGCACAACATTTAGAAACGAACCATGACGTCGCTGACTAGCAATGGTACGTCGGTTCGCGTCGCTGACATACGTTGCTATAGCGACAAATAAAAACATTTTTGGTGTCTGCGACCATGGATTATGCGACATCACAAATTCGTCGCTAAAAATGTTGCAAAAAATTTTAGCGACGTCTTTTTGCATATTACAGACGTTTTTCTGTGTCGCTGATATGACTTATTCTGGTAATGCAAGAAGTATGATCATTAGTCATATAAGACAGTAAAGCATTCCAAACACGAATATATAGATGATCATAAATCTAGTAGTACAAAATAAAGAACTAGCAAAAGTGTAAACCATACATGATTAGCTTTAGTTGCAGTCTAGTATATACAAATCATGTCATTCCCTTAAGCTAAATGTCAAGGTCCAAAAATGAGCTAAACAAGTGCTCTGTGGCTAAATTCTGCAAAAAGGATATACAACTACTAGTGGGTATGAGAAAAGAACACCCACTAGTGCACCCTAGTACTCCGGGTGGTCACCATCAAAGGTAAGGTACGGAAGATCCTCCGGCTCTACTACCATATATTGCCAAAAAAACCCAGTAGGCTTAGATCCCAGATAACAAGTACCAAAAAGGAAGCCAATTATTGAACTAAACCAGTAATAACTAACATAACAACAAATAGAGACAAAATAAATAAATACGGGTATAAAATAAACAACTGGTGACATAAAATACATAGGGGACACGTAAAATAAACGTGGACATAAACATATAAGATAAACTGAGGCATGTGGGCATGTACAGTACATGATATTAATAATGGCACGAACAGTGAATATGTATAGGAACAAGTGAGAATCTGGATACAAGTACATGACAAAGCTAGAATAATACTATATAAGACTGGACTCCATCCAAAAATTAGGGCCAAGCAATGAGTACGGCTTGAATTAGCTAATTAGAGTTACTGCAATCCTAACTACTAACATATATATTTGGAAATTTTTTATCGGTTACCTGCCCTACAATATTTCCAAATTATCCAAGCCTAGCATGTACATGTATATATAGCAATACACCACCCAGGAGATGTGTATCATAAAGAGTAAGCCCCAACTAAGGTAAGATAAATAATAGTAATATACAGGAGTTTGCCCCCACTCGACGGTGTGCTAAAAATGTGTCCTTCACGTCGAAGGGCTCCAAATCCTTTATAAAGGCCAAAATAAAGGTTATGCAAGTGATCGAAAAATCATCCTTTCCAATGCATCTAGGTAATCAAGCTAGTTGTTTAGTTCTTAATATTTTTATTCAAGAATTCGGGTGTGGCATTCTGCCGAATCCATCTTAGATATGATACTCCCCTCGGGAAAATGAAAGAATGGACAAGACAAGACAAGACAAGGTGCACTATAACAAACGGTAACAAGAAATATAAGAATAAAAAAAGAGTGCACTACGACGAGCTACTATCAATCAGACTAGACAGTACGAGAATCAGGAGTGTGCCATGATAGACCACTATCATGCCGCACTAGATAGTAACATGTACAACATAGGTAGGATAACAACTACGTGCTCAAGTAATCATGATCAAGACTAGACATGGCATCAACAGTACAATACAACACATCTAGGTAGGCATGGAAGTGCATAAAAGAAAACATGTTATGGTATATATAGAAATCTACTATTAAGAGAAAATCAAGAAACTAACACAAAATCATAAAATATAAAAGTTTGGAAGTCTATCTTGAAGGTCCAACGGATATCCAATTGGTCGTAGTGGATTTTATTCAAAAAGGGGCCACTCGGAAGATCCAGAGCATTGTCGCGGATCGCCGAAGGATTTCCATAAACTGGGCAAAAATTTAGTAAAATGGAAGGAACGATTTTCGGTCCAGAATTTGGTCCCAAATATCGCCTAAGTTAAATCTAGCTACAATCAATACTATAGGTAAGTCTCATATAGCATATGGACTACGACTTATGGTAGTAACTCCCTTTTCCTAACTAGCTAACTTCTAACAACACTTTGCTGGAATTCAAAACCTAGCTTAAACAAAAAATCAAAGATGGACAAATATATGAGAATTTTGTGAGAAACATATTTAGTAAAGCATATACTAGAATGATGGAACTGTGATCTCTAGAACCATGGATTGATCCATATAACGGAACTGCGCCCATGCGACAATGATAGTTTGTTGCATAACGGTTCCTTATCTATCTGCGCATGACGATTCCTCATCCATGCGGCAAGACTTCAGAGTTAATATATGCTTGTATCAACCCTGACACTTTATTGGCAGGATTCCCAAGACTACGAATTGGTGTACATATCGATCGATAAAGCATGAACGGGTTTAAAGCGTGATCTAACCCTTCAATGCAGAAACTAGGATTAATAAAGTGTACTTGAAGTGATGAGAAGTAGATAAAAGTTTCCAGCAACCTCGATCAGTCAGCAACCTCAAGATCTTCTACGGTATTCCTTCCTCAGGTTGGACGTCGGGTGGGCGACGATCTCCCAATATTTTCTTCTCCTTGGCTCCCGTTAACAATAGCTCTTGTTACTACAGTTCCCGAAAAATCCTATTTTTGAATTTTCTATTATTTTCTAAGTTTAATTTGAGATTATTTTAAATAAATAATAGTTTTAATATTTTTTTATTTCGAATGATTACTAGTGCCATTCTAGTAATTTTGTGATTAGAAGTTAGCTAGTTAGGAACTCATGAAGAGGGAGTGGCAAATATGTAATTATTTAGAAGTGGAGTGGTTTATTCAGATTAGAGAGTGGAGTGGCATTGTTGTAAATATTATTGTAGGATAATTAATTTAGGTAAATTCCTATAGCCTTTTGCTATAGGATTAGTAGGAACTTTCTAGAATTAATTAGTTAGACATGTGTTAATTAACATGTGCTCTTAATTATTTAGCATGTGCTCTTTAGTTAGTTATAACTGTCACGCCTCAGAACCCGAATATTGGAGAGCGAGGGACTGACACAGCCAGCTACGTACATTGAAGTGCATCTCACCTCGCAATACGGTCACGGCTGTCTTGATGCATGAGGGTTTATCTACAAGCCATCAGTCACTTAAGGTCAAGAACAAGCCTAGTGTCTCAATCTCAAGCAAATAAACACATGTTACAAGAAGGTTGATCATCAGACATACAAAGTAAGGTGTCTCATATATTACATATTTAGATGATCATGAAGCTAGTTATACAAAATACGAAAACTAGCAAGAGTTTAAGTCATACATGATCAACCCTAGGGAGCTACTCCGAAATCTGGCCATACAAAACCAGCTAGGTCAGACCCCAGAAAGAGCAAGTGCCACAAGGGAGGCTTCATTAAGAACTAAAACCAACATATTAGAACACAAGGACATAAACAATAACAAGAAAAGAAAAAGAGTTAGCAATATGATAAAAATGACCAACCCGTAAACCAAACAAGGACCGGGGTTGTAACCCTTCACCTGAACAGAACTTAGTCTCTAATCATTCATCAACAACAATAAGGCATATATCAAAATACACAAAAGTAATCATGTACTGCTTCTAGACAAGCTAGACTAGACTGGACTCCATTCGTCAATCACGGCCAAGCAATGAGTACGGCTTGATACTTTAACTAACTCAGGTTATCACAAGCCTTATTACTACAAGATGCAATGAGATGTTCCAACAGTCACAAGCCCTGCAGACTATCCAGTTATCCTTCCGCAGGTTGAGAGAGTTGATTAGGTGACCTTGTGGTGCAACACATGACAGTGTGCTGGAAATGTGCCCTACTCATCGGTAGGCTACAAGTCCACTTGAGGCGCCTAGATAACGAGATTGCCTGTAACTGGAAAATCTCGTTATGAGCTACTTGATCAATCTAGTCATTAACTTAGTCATATTCAACTTGAATCCCTAACCGTGGTAATCAGAAATCTATGTCCTAATCAAGATGCAAGACGGGACATATAGCTTGTGCAGGCACAATCAAGAGAAATCACCCACGGTGTCAAGACGAGAGTTACTTGTTACTCATCAATATTACTTGTCAGGATTACTTGTCAGGAGTGCGCCACAATGGGCCACTATCAAGCTTATATATGTCATATCAAGTTTACTTGTTACTTGTCAAGAGTACGCCGCGACGGACCACTATCAAGAATTATCAAGACTGGTTCATATTATCATGTCCAAGTTCATGTCAAGTCGTGTTTATGCCAAGTCCAATGCTAGCAAGTCATGTCATGCTCAAGTCTATCATGCTCAACAAGTTATTAAGTCAGGTCGTCAAAGAACAAGTCAAGTACAGGGTACAAACAAAGATCTTAATATTACATTAAGAACCATGAGGACAAGCCTGGATAATGTAACAAGAATTATCATGGCAAGAAATGGCGTGAGGGATAAAAGAAGAGGATGCCAGGACACCATGCGCCCAGGGGCAGCATGAGCCAGGCCAGCATGCGCCTAAGACATCATGCGCCAGGACATCATGTGCCCAGGAAAGCATGTGCCCAAATGCTAGGGACAGGGTTCACTTAAAGAAAGCATGGGAGACTATCTTCTATGGCTCAGTGGGCGCATATTAATGGCTATACGCCCAAGCAGAAAGAACTATATGGTTTGAGCACATATAATGGCTATGCGCCCAAGCAGAAGGAAGTATGCATATTGCTTTGGGCACAAATGGCTATGCGACCAAGCAGAAAAAAGTATGTGGCTTGGGCGCATATCAATGCCTATGCGCCCAGCACTGCTCAACTTCTCCAAGCAGCCCACATGTGTTCATGGAAACCCATGAACTAAAAGTGGCCTAACTTGCTCAAAATAAATCGAAATCTGGATTTCTTTAAGGGTCTAAATTGGATAGAACGAAATTCTCTACAACATGGAACAATCAGAACTTAAAAATAACAAAGTTTGATAGACCAAAACCCAAAATTTTGAAAGTAATGTAAACTTAGATCTATAAGAAATTATCCACCAAAATCAAAAATGTTAAGTACTAAAGAGTCTTTTAAACTTGTGGGGAAGACAATGGAACAATAAAACTGGGGGTTCTTTTATGAAGCAAGTTGCACTTGCCTAAGGTGTAGGTAGAGAAGTAAATGAAGAAGAAGAGTAAATGAAGAGTTATAGAGGATAGAGAGTGGAGTTGGGTTAAATGTAAGGTTCTTCATGATGAACCAACTTAATCCAAACAAAACCAAGCCAAGCCAAGCCAAGTTAACATGCCATGATGAACCAACTAAATTAAACCAAGACAAAATAAACCGAGTCAAGATTAAACAAAGTCTACCTAAGCAAGACAAGTCAAAACACGGGTCACCCGATAAATTGTAGAAATTCGTTCACGCATACTGGAAATACGTATAACAAAAAAATGAGAGTGACGACTCTACCCACCTTAAAAGAATTCTGTCCTCAGAATTTAATCAAGAGACTACAGATGTCCGAGCAAGCTAAACTAATCACAACAATCTACGACTAGCAGTCAATCAAACAATCATTCATGCAAGCGAAGAATTTAAAAGCATAAGGCATAAGGAAGACATTATACCTTATGAGTCAAACAGGTGTGGATATCATGATCGGATATCATCCTCACGTTCCCACGTTGACTCACCCAAAGAATGATGAACCCAAGCAATACGGACTAAACTAATAGTCTTATTCTTGAATACCTTCTCTCTTCGGTCCAATATGGATACGAGCCTTTCCTCATACGAAAGGTTGGTGCCAATAACCAATTTCGAATGATCAAGGATATGGCTCGGATCTGGGAAGTACCGTCGCAATTGGCATACATGGAACACGTCATATACCTCACGTAATGACGGTGGAAGAACGAGACGATAAAACACATCACCTACTCACTCAAGAATATCGAAGGGCCCTTTATACCTAGGACTAAGTTTTTCCCGTACGCCAAAACGAATAATGCCACAGGTAGGCGAGATCCTAAGGAATACATGGTCGCCGATAGAAAACTTAAGGGGACGCCGATGAGAATCATCCCAATGATGCTGGCGATCCTCCACAACTCGAAGATAATCTCTGACTTATCTGACCACCTCGATAGTCTGTATAACCAACTCTGGACCAAGCATCTACCACTCTTCTATATCATTCCATGCTAACGGGGATCTGTACTTTTTGTCATACAATGCCTCAAATGGTGCCATCTGGATACAGGCCTAGAAACTGTTGTTATATAGGGGAACTCTATTAGATGAAGGTGATCTTCCCACGAACTGTCACCCCCGTTTTCCGTTCTACATATTTCCAGTATACGTATACGGAATCCTGACATGTATTTTATTTTCCTGTCTGGCTAGCTAATTTCAGTTTAATCATGATTAGGTTCATCATGGCATGTAATGGTTTAACTTGGTTTATTTTGGGTTGGCTCGGTTTATTCTTTGGTTTATCATGTTAAACCCACCATCCCCCTTTATAACCCACCTAACTTTTCTCTCTTCTCCACTTTCTCATTAACTCTTCTTCCTTCTCCATTAAACCCACCACCAACCAAGAACACCCCTTAGGCAAGTGCAACTTGCTTCCACAAGAGAACCCATTTTTATTGTTCCAATAGCTTCTTCTCATGTTTCTAAGACACATTAGAACTTGTCATTTTTTATTTTGAGACTTTGATTTTTGTAGATCTAGAAATTGGTCATTTTTGGATTTTGGTGGTTTTGATCTATCAAACTTCTTTGTTTTCAAATTTTAATGGTTCCATGTTGTAGAGAATTCATTCTACCCAATTTTGACCATTTGAAAGTTGGATTTGGACTTGTTTTGACCAAGTTATAGACCTTTGAAGCTATGGATTCAACCATGGAGTTCTTGCTGATTTTGGAGAAGACAGTGAGTAGTGTGCGCGAGCTTTTTAGCTTGCGCCACTGAGTTGTGCGTGCTCTTTAGCGTAGCGCAGTCTAGCCTCGTGCGCAGTCTAGCCTCGTGCGCAGTCTAGTCTCGTGCGCAGTCTAGCCTCGTGCGTATTCTAGTCTCGTGCGCAGTCTAGCCTCGTGCGCAGTCTAGCCTCGTGCGCAGTCTGACTCCTGCGCAGTCTGACTCGTGCGCAGTCTGACTCATGCGCAGTCTGACTCATGCGCAACCTAGCCTCGTGCAGTCTAGTGCCTGGTGTAACATAACTTGGCCTGACTCTTCCTGGCACAACTTGACCCGACCTCGTGCATTCTAGTGCTTGGCACCCTACTTGCCTTGGCGCAACCTGTTACCCTGGCGCAACTTGGCTAATGCCACTTGTTGGCTATAGTACCCCTTTCTCCTCCCCCTTGGGTGCATTATGTCCCCATATTCCCCTTTTTATGATTTTTGCACCCATTTTATATCCTTACGCCTTTTTGATGTAAACTCGACATGAACCCGATGTGAGCATGACATTGTTTATGAATATGAATCTGAACACGGCTTAGTGATGGAATTGCATGATCAGTGAACCATTGTGGTGCACTTGCATAAACACGAAATGGCATTATGACCTTACAGGATAACTCTTGGTAGTGACCCGCCGTGGTGCACTCTTGGCAAGTAAATTGATATGATAATTCTTGATGGTGGTCCATTGTGACGCACCCTTGCCTTGATAAGTAATCTTGATAAGCAACATGACATGATGGTGACCCGCCGTGGTGCACCCTTGACAAGTAATCTTGACATGATAACCTTAATAGGCTGTTGCGACGGCTAACCTGACATGCGAAGTAAATTCTTGATATCGTGGGTGAATGTATTGAATATGCTTGTATAAGCAGCCAGTCTTGTCTCGTATCATGTCTAGGACGTGTATCTCTGGTTACCACGGTCAGGGATTCATACTGAATCTGACTAGGTTAATGACTAGATTGATCACGTAGAGCATATAGAGAGGTATTCCGGCTCTAAGCAATCCCGTTATCTGGGCGCCTTCCTTGATGGACTTGTAGCCTGCCGACGAGTAGGGCACATTTCCAGCTCACTGTTATGTGGGGTACTATATGAAATGATTACTATACACACTGTCATATGTTGCATCCAAGTCACCTAACAAGGCATGATAACTCTAATCTTGAACCTTGCGTCTGGATAACCTGGATAGTCTGCAGGGCTTGTGGCCGTAGGCGTACCTCATTGCATCTTGCTAGTAACTAAGCTTGTGATAACCTTAGTTAGTTAAGTATCAAGCCGTACTCTTTGTTTGGCCGTGAATGATGGATGGAGTCCTATCTTGTCTAGTCTTGCCCAGATCCGGTGCATGGATATCTTCGGACATGCTTGTTTATAATTTACTTTATCGATAATTGGTTCGAGGCTAAGTTCTGTTCAGGTGAAGGGTTACAACCCCGGTCCTTATTTGGTTTACGGGTTGTAACTTGGTTACCGGAATAGTCCTCTAGCTATCTTATCGTTTATCATCCTATTTTCTTTAACTCATGTCTTATATTATTTCACCTATAACTTTACGTGTTGACATGCTGGTTTTAGTTCTTAAGTGAAGCCCCCTTTGTGGCACTTGCTCTTTCTGGGGTCTGACCCAGCTGATTTTGTATGGCCAGATTTTGGAGCAGCTACCGAGGATCTCCCAACTTTCCTGCCAGATGGTGAACACTAGAAAGAATTCCGACAACGAGTAGATTTTTATTTTGCTCTCCTACTCCATTGTACAAATATTCTTTTGAGGCGTTTAGCTGCCGAGCAAGTGTAAGCTCGTTGCAACTTTACTTACTGTCCGCCTACGGGCTGTAACATGATTGACAAATCCTAGGGTTGATCATGTATGACTTAAACTCTTGCTAGTCTTTGTATTTTGTATGACTAGCTTCATGATCATCTGAATATGTAATATATGGGACGCCTTACCTTGTATGTCTGATGATCTACCATCTTGTTATATCTACTTGTTACTTGAGATTGAGCCACTAGGCTTGTTATTGACCCTAAGAGACTGGTGGCTTGTAGTAAACCCTCATGCATCTAGACAGCCGTGACCGTATTGCGAGGTGAGATTCACTTCAATGTACGTAGCTGGCTGTGTCTGTCCCCCACTCTCCAGTATTCTGGTTCTGGGGCGTGACACGGTTTAAGTGGTGGCCAATACAGGTCTTGAAGATCAAGATGTGTGGGGGTTTACCGGATAGATGTCTCAATCAGCACTCGCCCTTGATCTCTACCCATGCCTTCTGATCTTTCAGAATCCTTGACCTGATCACATGTTTATATCCTCGAATCTATCATGGTCCTTTCTTATTGTTCCCCATGTCGTTTCTTCAGCGGCATTGTTCCTGCCGATCGGCAAGGATGAGCACCTCCAGTGGACCAGCAGCAACCTGGAGACCAAGCCCAGCACTCTGGAGCGGCCTCCCGAGTCATACATTCCGGGGACTCCGAGCCCCCAGTTCAGCCAGTCCAGCCTGCAGAGCCTGACGATGGCACCTTGGTGGGTCTCATCAGGACATTGCTTGTGTCTCAAGATCGTCGGGGCGATACCCTGCATCAGGCAGTACAGGATGCCATGGGCCATGTTGGTTATCAAGGGAACAGTACGGCTAGCAGTTTCAAGCGCCTCAACCCTCCATTCTTTGATGGGAGTGAAGACGCTATTGTAGCTGATGCGTGGCTCCAGGACATTGAGATTATCTTAGATGCAGCCAAGACTCCAGAAGAAGAGAAGGTAGCTGTGGTGCGCCTACAGTTATTGGACCTAGCCCGCAACTGGTGGGCAATGATAGCAGTTGGTTTGGCAACGCCTGTCCCATGGGCGGTATTCAGTGACAAGTTTCAGATCAAGTACTTCGATGCTGTGGCTCGGCACGACCTACAGACGAGGTTCACCAATCTTAGGCAGATGAGCAGGACGGTGGATGGATATACGGTCGAGTTTTCAAGACTGAGCCGATTTGCTCCCACTTTGGTGGCAACCGAGTTTGATCAAGCGCAGCGGTTCCAGCAGGAACTCCACCTAGAGATCATTCTAGCAGTTGAGCAGTTTGAGCATCAAACCTTTGATACTGTTTTGCGGGCAGCTAAGAGGCATGAGTATACCTTGCAGAGAATTATAGACAGAACTGGAGGAGGGAAGCGGTCCCATGGTCAGATGACCCAGTCCTCAGCCCCAGCCCCGACAGCTAGGGCCTTGACCATTGGAGCTTCGAGGAGGACAACATCAGTTACGCCGGTTCAGCATTCGACTCCGACGTATCCTCAGCAGCAGAAGCGGAGGCAGTCTTCCACAATGGGCTGCACTCATTGTGGAAAGCCAGGGCATGTAGTGTCAGAATGTCGTCGAGCACAAGGATTGTGTTTGGCTTGTGGGGCACCGGATCACATGATAGGGTCCTGCCCACAGAGAGTCGGTTCATCCTCATCAGCCCAGACTAGTCCCTCGGTGAGGGAACCAGTACCAGTACAGCAGCAGCAGTATCAGCCTTCGAGGCCATTACCGCCTCAGGCTCAGGCATTCCAGCAGCAGCAGTATCAGCCTCCGAGGCCATTGCCGCCTCAGGCTCAGGCATTCCAGCAGCAGCGACCGCAACAGTATGCCCAGGTCCAAGCTCAGGTTCAGAACCGCCAGAGAGGTTTCCAGCAGAGAGGACCAGCACCCAGAGGGCACGGTCAAGCGATGGCTTTGACCGTAGAGGAGAAGTTGGCATCAGGTGAGGTGGTGGCAGGTACCATTCTCGTCAACTCTTTTCCTATATCAGTATTATTTGATTCAGGTACATCGCATTCATTTATGTCTGCACGATTCGCGACACGGATAGGACTGGAGCCCGAGTCATTATCAGTAAGGCTCAATATACTTACTGGTAACGGACTTGTAGGTGTAGATAGGATGTTTTCCTCGTGTCGAATCTTAGTTAGCGGTAGAGAGTTTCCCGCTAGATTGATAGAGTTCCCGATGGCCGATTATGATGTGGTCCTAGGAATGGATTGGTTGAGGGACCAGTATGCTAAAATAGATTGCCATGTCGGCAAGATTATTTTTAGTATTCTCGGTGAGCCAGAGTTTTCATTTTCTCGAGGCAGAGTAGAACCTTCTTCTCCAGCATTGCGGATGGCCGTAGCAGCAACAGTTCAGTTTCCCAGAGTTGTAGAAGAGTTTCCTGACGTATTTCCCGAAGAGCTTCCAGGCATGCCCCCAGAGAGAGAGATAGAGTTCACTATCGACTTAGTTCCAGGGACGGCACCAGTGTCAGAGAGAGTCTATAGGATGGCACCATCAGAGTTGGAGGTCATATACAAGATGATTAAAGAACTTAGAACCAAGGGATTCATTCGTGCTAGCGGATCACCTTGGGGAGCTCCGATGCTTCTTGTGAAGAAGAAGGGTGGTACGTCAAGATTATGTGTTGATTATCGTACCTTGAACTCTGTAACAATTAAGAACATATATCCTTTGCCAAGGATAGATGATTTATTTGATCAGCTCAGGGGAGCGGCAGTATTCTCAAAGATTGACTTACGGTCAGGGTACCATCAGATCAGGATCAGAGAGCAGGACATCCCGAAGACAGCATTCAGATCTAGATATGGACATTAGGAGTTCCTTGTTATGCCATTTGGAGTAACTAATGCGCCAGCTGTATTCATGGATCTCATGAATCGTATCTTCATGCCCTATTTGGATCAGTTCGTGATAGTGTTCATAGACGACAGCTTAGTCTATAGCAAGAACGAGGTAGAGCATGAACATCATCTTCGTGTAGTTCTTCAGATTCTCAGGGAGCACCAGTTGTACGTGAAGTTCAATAAGTGCGAGTTTTGGTTGGATCGTATCTCGTACTTGGGTCATATCATCACCAGAGGTGGAGTGGAAGTTGATCCCCAGAAGATAGTGGCTATAGAGACACGGCCAGTACCTAGTACCGTCGCAGAAGTTCGGAGTTTCCTCGGATTGGCCGGCTATTACCGACGCTTTGTGTCAGACTTTGCTCGAATTTCAGTGCCACTGACGCAGTTGACCCGTAAGGATGTGCAGTTTACTTGGACAGCAGAGTGTCAGAGTCCATTTGAGAAGTTGAAGCGGAGATTGATGACGGCCCCCATTCTCACTCTTTCCGACGGGACGGAAGGATTTTCAGTTTATTGTGACGCATCCGGCAAGGGATTAGGATGTGTCTTGATGCAGCATGGTAAGGTAGTCGCTTATGCGTCACGTCAGCTTCGTGACCATGAGAGGAATTACCCAACCCATGACCTGGAGTTAGCAGCCGTAGTTTTTGCATTGAAACTTTGGAGGCATTATTTGTATGGAGATCGGGTGGAGATTTTTATCGACCACAAGAGTCTGAAGTATGTGTTTACCCAGAAGGATCTTAATATGCGTCAGAGGAGATGGCTAGAGCTACTTGTGGATTATGACATCAACTTGCAGTATCATTCTGGGAAGGCCAACGTGGTAGCAGATGCATTGAGTAGGAGAGCCGGGGTTTATTTTCTAACGGCGCAACCAGAGTTGTTAGCAGATCTTCAGAAGATGGGTATTGAAATTGTTCTTCCTTTTAGTGTAGCATTGATGGCCAGTATGTAAGTTCAGTCCAGTATAGTTGAGAGGATCAAGTTAGCTCAGTCCACAGACTCTAAGCTTCAGCGGCTTAGGGCAGAATATGTGGCAGGACAGAGACCAGAGTTATACATTCATGAAGATGGTACACTCTGGCATGGGAGGCGTCTTTGTGTACCCAGTGGAGATATCAGACAGAAAATCATGGCAGAAGTCCACAGTTCTCAGTATTCAATTCATCCCGGCGGTACGAAGATGTATCGTAATATTCGGCAACATTTTTGGTGGAATGGCATGAAGAGGAAGATAGCCCAGTTTGTCTCTCGTTGTTTAGTTTGCCAATAAGTAAAGGCTGAACATCAGAGACCAGCTGGACTTCTTCAACCTTTACCGATCCCGGAATGGAAATGGGAGCACATTACCATAGATTTTGTAACTGGATTACCTAGATCCCCAGCTGGAAGAGATGCCATCTGGGTTATAGTTGATCGTCTCACGAAGGTAGCTCATTTTCTTCCTTTCAGAATCGGCCAGTCGACGGATCGGCTTGCAGAGATGTACCTCAGGCAGATAGTCAGATTGCATGGAGTGCCAGTCAGTATTATGTCCGACAGAGATTCGAGATTCACCTTACACTTTTGGCGGAGTCTTCAAAAAAGTTTGGGGACTCGTCTCAAGTTCAGTTCAGCCTACCATCCGCAGACAGATGGTCAGTCAGAACGCACGATCCAGACTCTTGAAGACATGTTGCGGTCATGTACACTCGACTTCGGTGGTTCGTGGGAAGATCACCTGCATCTCGTGGAGTTCTCCTATAACAACTGTTTCCAGGCTAGTATCCAGATGGTACCTTTCGAGGCCTTGTACGACAGGAAGTGCAGATCTCTTTTAGCTTGGGACAATATCGGTAAGAGGCAAATACTTGGACCAGAGATGGTGACGCGGACTATTGAGGTGGTCAGACAAGTCAGAGATCATCTTCGAGTTGCCCAAGATCGCCAGCGTCATTGGGACGATTCTCATCGGCGTCCCCTTGAATTTTCTATCGGCGACCATGTATTTCTTAGGATCTCGCCTACCCGTGGCGTCATTCAATTCGGCGTGCGGGGAAAGCTTAGTCCTAGGTATATAGGGCCGTTTGATATCCTTGAGCGAGTAGGTGATGTGTCCTATCGTCTCGCTCTTCCACCGTCATTACGTGAGGTACATGATGTCTTCCATGTATCCCAATTACAACAGTATATCCCGGATCTGAGTCATGTCCTTGATCATTCGGAATCAGTTGTTGGTACCAACCTTTCGTATGAGGAGAGACCCATATCCATATTGGACCGGAGGGAGAAGATACTCAAGAACAAGACTATTAGTTTAGTCCGTGTTGCTTGGGGTCATCACTCTTTAGGTGAGTCAACGTGGGAGCGTGAGGATGATATCCGATTGCGATATCCCGACCTATTTGACTCGTAAGGTATAATGTCTTTCTTATGACTTATGCTTAAGTTCCTTGCTTGCATGAATGATTGCTTGATTGACTGCTAGTCGTATATTGCCTGCAATTGATATAGCTTCCTCGACATCTCTAGCCTCTTGATTAAATTCCGAGGACGGAATTCTTTTAAGGTGGGTAGAGTTGTCACCCCCGTTTTCCGTTCTACGTATTTTCAGTATACGTATACCGAATCCTGATATGTATTTTATTTTCCTACCTGGCTAGCTAATTTCAGTTTAATCATGATTAGGTTCATCATGGCATGTAATGGTTTAACTTGGTTTATTTTGGGTTGGCTTGGTTTATTCTTTGGTTCATCATGTTAAACCTACCATCCTCCTTGATAACCCACCTAACTTTTCTCTCTCCTCCACTTTCTCATTAACTCTTCTTCCTTCTCCATTAAACCTACCACCAACCAAGAACACCCCTTAGGCAAGTGCAACTTGCTTCCACAAGAGAACCCATTTTTATTGTTCCAATAGCTTCTTCTCATGTTTCTAAGACACATTAGAACTTGTCATTTTCTATTTTGAGGCTTTGCTTTTGTAGATCTAGAAATTGGTCATTTTTAGATTTTGGTGGTTTTGATCTATCAAACTTCTTCGTTTTCAAATTTTGATGGTTCCATGTTGTAGAGAATTTCATTCTACCCAATTTTGACCATTTGAAAGTTGGATTTGGACTTGTTTTGACCAAGTTATAGACCTTTGAAGCTATGGGTTCAACCATGGAGTTCTTGCTGATTTTGGAGAAGACAGTGAGCAGTGTGCGTGAGCTTTTTAGCTTGTGCTACTGAGTTGCGCACGTTCTTTAGCACAGCACAGTCTAGCCTCGTGCGCAGTCTAGTCTCGTATGCAGTCTAGCCTCATGCGCAGTCTAGTCTCGTGCGCAGTCTAGCCTCGTGCACAGTCTAGCCTCGTGCGCAGTCTGACTCGTGCGCAGTCTGACTCGTGCGCAGTCTGACTCATGCGCAGTCTGACTCATGCGCAACCTAGCCTCGCGCAGTCTAGTGCCTGGTGCAACATGACTTGGCCTGACTCTTCCTGGCGCAACTTGACCCGACCTCGTGCATTCTAGTGCTTGGCACCCTACTTGCCTTGGCACAACCTGTTACCCTGGCGCAACTTGGCTAATGCCACTTGTTGGCCATAGTACCCCTTGCTCCTCCCCCTTGGACGCATTATGTCCCCATATTCCCCTTTTTGATGTAAACTCGACATGAACCCGATGTGAGAATGACATTGTTTATGGATGTGAATCTGAACACGGCTTAGTGATGGAATTACATAATCAGTGACCCTTTGTGGTGCACTTGCATAAACATGAAATGGCATTATGACCTTACAGGATAACTCATGATAGTGACCCGCCGTGGTGCACTCTTGACAAGTAAATTGATATGATAATTCTTGATGGTGGTCCGTTGTGACGCACCCTTGCCTTGATAAATAATCTTGATAAGCAACATGACATGATGGTGACCCGCCGTGGTGCACCCTTGACAAGTAATCTTGACATGATAACCTTGATAGGCTGTTGCGACGGCTAACCTGACATGCTAAGTGAATTCTTGACACCGTGGGTGAATGTATTGAATATGCTTGTATAAGCAACCAGTCTTGTCTCGTATCATGTCTAGGACGTGTATCTCTGGTTACCACGGTCAGGGATTCATACTGAATCTGACTAGGTTAATGACTAGATGGATCACGTAGAGCATATAGAGAGGTATTCCGGCTACAAGCAATCCCGTTATCTGGGCGCCTTCCTTGATGGACTTGTAGCCTGCCGACGAGTAGGGCACATTTCCAGCTCACTGTTATGTGGAGCACTACATGATTACTATACACACTGTCATGTGTTGCATCTAAGTCACCTAACAAGGCATGATAACTCTAATCTTGAACCTTGCGTCTGGATAACCTGGATAGTCTGCAGGGCTTGTGGCCGTAGGCGTACCTCATTGCATCTTGCTAGTAACTAAGCTTGTGATAACCCTAGTTAGTTAAGTATCAAGCCGTACTCTTTGCTTGGTCATGAATGATGGATGGAGTCTTATCTTGTCTAGTCTTGCCCAGATCCGGTGCATGGATATCTCCGGACATGCTTGTTTATGCTTTACTTTATCGATAATTGGTTCGAGGCTAAGTTCTGTTCACGTGAAGGGTTACAACCCCGGTCCTTGTTTGGTTTACGGGTTGTAACTTGGTTACCGGAATAGTGCTCTAGCTATCTTATCGTTTATCATCATATTTTCTTTAACTCATGTCTTATGTTATTTTACCTATGACTTTACGTGCTGACATGCTGGTCTTAGTTCTTAAGTGAAGCCTCTTTTGTGGCACTTGCTCTTTCTGGGGTCTGACCCAGCTGGTTTTGTATGGCCAGATTTTGGAGCAGCTACCGAGGATCTCCCAACTTTCCTGCCAGATGGTGAACACTAAAAGGAATCCCGGCAACGAGTGGGTTTTTATTTTGCTCTCCCACTCCATTGTACAAATATTCTTTTGAGGCGTTTAGCCGCCGAGTAAGTGTTAGCTCGTTGCAACTTTACTTACTGTCTGCCTACGGGCTGTAACATGATTGACAAATCCTAGGGTTGATCATGTATGACTTAAACTCTTGCTAGTCTTCGTATTTTGTATGACTAGCTTCATGATCATCTGAATATATAATGTATGGGACGCCTTACCTTGTATGTCTGATGATCTACCATCTTGTTATATCTACTTGTTGCTTGAGATTGAGACACTAGGCTTGTTATTGACCCTAAGAGACTGATGGCTTATAGTAAACCTTTATGCATCTAGACAGCCGTGACCGTATTGCGAGGTGAGATTCACTTCAATGTACGTAGCTGGCTGTATCTGTCCCCCGCTCTCCAGTATTCAGGTTCTGGGGCATGACACGAACCACCGAAGTTAAGCGTATAAGATCGCAACATTTCTTCAAGAGACTGGATCATGCTTTCTGACTGACCATCTGTCTGCGGATGATAAGCTGAACTGAACTTGAGACGAGTCACCAAACTCACTTGAAGATTCCGCCAAAAGTGCGATGTAAATCTTGAACCTCTGTCCGATATGATACTAACTAGCACTCCATACAACCTGACTATCTTCCGGAGGTACATCTCTGCTAGCTGTTCAGTCGACTGACCAATCCTGAAAGGGAGAAAATGTACTACCTTGGTGAGACGGTCAACTATAACCCATATAGGATCCCTGCCAGCTGGGAATTTAGGTAATCCAGTTACAAAATCCATGGTAATATGCTCCCACTTCCATTCTGGGATTAGTAAAGGCTGAAGAAGTCCAGCTGGTCTCTGATAATTAGCTTTGACTTGTTGGCAAACTAAACAACGACAGACAAACCGAGCTATCTCCCTCTTCATGCCATTCTACCAGAAATGCTGACGAATATCACGATACACCTTCGTGCCATCGGGACGAATTGAATACTGCGAACTGTGAGCCTCTGCCAGGATCTATTGTTTGATGTCACCACTGGGTACATAAAGATGCCTTCCATGTCGATGTGTACCATCCTCAAGAATGCATAACTCTGCTCTCCATCCTGCTTCACATTCTGCTCGAAGCCGCCAAAGCTTAGAATCCGTCGACTTAGCTATCTTGATCCTCTCAACTATACTGGACTGAACTTGCATACTAGCCATCAATACCACATTAGTGGGAAGAACTATCTCTATACCCATCTTCTCAAGATCTGCTAACAACTTTAGTTGTACTGCCAGAAAATAAACTCTGGCTCTTCTACTCAACGCATCTGCAACTACGTTGGCCTTCCCAGGATAATACTGTAGGTTGATGTCATATCCACAAGTAGCTCTAGGCATCTCCTCCGACGCATGTTAAGATCCTTTTGAGTAAACACGTACTTAAGACTCTTGTGGTCGGTGAAAATCTTTACCCAATCTCCATACAAGTAATGCCTCCATAGCTTAAGTACGAAAACCATCGCTGCTGATTCCAAGTCATGGATTGGGTAATTCCTCTCATGATCACGAAGCTGACGTGATGCATAAGTTACTACCTTAATATGCTGTATTAAGACACACTCCAATCCTCTGTCTGACGCGTCACAATAAACTGAAAATCCTCCAGTCCCATCTGGAAGTATTAGAATGGGGGCCGTCATCAATCCTTGCTTCAACTTCTCAAATAAATTCTGGCACTCTACTATCCAAGCAAAGTGTACTTCCTTGAGAGTCAACTGCGTCAGGGGTGCTGAAATTCGGGTGAAGTCTGTTACAAACCATCGGTAATAGCCGATCAATCCTAGACAACTGTAAACTTCTGCTACGGTACTGGATACTGGCCGTGTCTCTATAGCCACTATCTTCAGGGTCTACTTCCACTCCACCTCTGGTGCTGATATGACCCAAGTACGAAATACGGTCAAGCCAAAACTCGTACTTGTTGAACTTCGTGTACAACTGGTGTTCCCTGAGAATCTGAAGGACTACACGGAGATGTTGCTCATGTTCTACCTCATTCTTGCTATAAACTAAGATGTCGTATATAAACACTATCACAAACTGGTCCAAATTGGGCATAAAGATACGATTCATGAGGTCCATAAATACGGCTGGCGTATTGGTCGCTCCAAATGGCATAACAAGGAATTCCCAATGCCTATATCTTGATCTGAATGTTGTTTTCGGCGATTCATGAGGTCCATAAATACTAATTCCAACTGCAGGCTGCAGCGATATTCTAGTTCGAATACTACCACATTTTTAACCTAGACCTGCATGGGCTACCACTAAAAATGTGTCACAATCCGCACCCTAGAGTAAGGGCACGAGACGTGGGTACGTCCAGCCTACGCCGCAGTGTCGACAGTAGAACGCTGTCCTAGGTCACAACATCTAACAGTTTAAGGTAATAAACAGTTATACTCCCCGAATGGGGGTGACATAACAGAATATATCTCAATCACATCTAAGGTAGAATACGATAAGATAGAATGATATAAAAGATGCAAGATCCAAATCCACAGGAAATACAATAGAGAGAAAGCTAAGTGTCTAGATAAACTCCACTAACATCCAGAAATGATACAGATCCAATATATACAACTCAATCTCCAATACTATGAAATAAGATAAGATATCTATGGAGCAATAGTCTCTACAGCTAAGGGATCCGACTAGAAGTCCGGATCGCAAGTGTCCTCTAAGGCTGTCCCATAGAAAGTATCTAAGCAGGCCTCCTCCTCGTCCTCTGTAAAATTTTCAATAGGTCCAATCAGGACGGAAACGAGCACATATCTCTCAAAACAGTTCATAACAGGTTAGGAGTATAAATCATGTAATAGAGTAAAATACAGGAAATGCTGGAAAGAAGTACGAAAAAACAGGAGATATTTTGTAACTGAAAGTAATACATGATAAGTAACGACTGTAAGTGGCTAAGTAATTTAGAGTACAATATGGTTATGTAAACGGCTTAGGAGCACATGAATACAACTAAGAAGCACATGAATACCTACTGGGAATAATGATCACATAACCAATTCTACTCACCCTGCCCCAATTAATACACAAGGATCCATTCAAGTTACGTTATAGGCACATGAATACAGCTAAAGATACGTGAACTCATGTAATGAGTAGTACATGAGGCATATGATAGTACATGAAAGCACATGAGAACATGTAAATACATGAACTAGTACGAGTACAAGGAGTACCTGATGTACATAATAAAGTACATGAACATGAAATACCCGATGCACCCGCAGAGGGATAACATCTCAAGAAAGGATCCATATAGTACTAATCCGTGAAGATACGTCTCAGCATCAATGTTTGCCATGAATTATAAAAGAACAGAACAATTATATCGGAGGACTGGACTTTTACTTCACAATACAAACTCGCTTGTAAAAGAAAGACTAGGGAAGAAAACCTAGGTACAGCAATCTAAGTATAATTGTTTATTTTAGATTCTGGGGGGTGACGGTAGAGGCTCGGAAAAGTGACGATAGCTCTGCCTTACTCCTTGGACGATCGGATGCAGCCTTGGCTCCGGGAAAGAAATGCTCTTAGGATGCCCTCTGCGTGTGCCTTTGTCTCTCTACGCTCTCTTTTCAGGTGCTCTAGTGCTCTCGAAAAATCTTCTCCTTTTTTTTCTCCTTTTCGCAAGGGAATGGCACCTTGCTATTTATAGGAGTAGGATGCGATCATTAGGGTTTGCAATGATTGCCTCCTCGAGAAGTCGGCGGTTAAGGATCAATTAATCTGGGCCCTTCATTCTGATTATAGCAAATCTAGGTAATTAATGTAGATTACATCAAATCTCTGTGGGCAATAAATGTTGATTGCCATAAATTTTTGGGATTTGTGATAGCCTGCCACGTGTCCAATTTGGTTATTTGATCTGGGCCATTATGACGATCGCAACAAATCTGATTTTGTTAGGATTTGTTAGCACCCATAATTCCGGGGAAGATAAGACTGCCACGTGTCTCAATTGTAGCGAAGAACGCCACGTGTCTCAACTGGATCATCCTGGCCGAGCCGCATATGGGAGGGTCCTCTCAGCCGCATGAAACATATAGCCGCATGTGAATGGACAGCCGTATGGGAATGGGCAGCCACATGGAAATAGGCAGCCGTATGCAGAGGGACAGCCGCATGGGGATAGGCAGCCGCATGCAGATGGACAGCCGCATAGGGATAGGCAGCCGCATGCAGATGGGCATCCGCATAGGGATAGGCAGCCGCATGCAGATGGGCAGCCGCATGGGGACACGGACAGGCAGCCGCATACAGATGGGCAGCCGCATACAGATGGGCAGCCGCATGGAGTGGCCGCAGGACTTGGTAGATTTTGCCAACCGTAAGGAGATTTTCTCCTCTTTCCTATAAATACGCCATCATGTCAGTCATTATTGCGTCTTTATGTCAGAGCTGTCATGGCTGTTTTTTTGTCAGAGCAGTCGTCAGGGCATTAAATGCAGCTGCATGAAGAGAAGAACTGTTTGAAGGCCACGTGACTTCTTTCTGAGCCGTATGGATCTATCCGAGCAGCATGGACCCCTGAGCCGCATGGACTTCTGAGCCGCATAGGGATCCTTCTGTTGGAGCCGCATAAGCTTTTCTTTATTCTTTTCCATGCTTCTACAATCAAGTAAAGTAATCTAGAGCAAGAATATAATCCAGACAAGTATGAAAAGATCAGAGAATGTACTCGCCTGCTATCTGAATGTCCAAGATAAAAGTACTGTCCGAGGAGTGGTGTCTGGCTCCTATTTAGAACAGTACAAGTCATTACATGTCCAGAATGGTAAGAAGATGCACTACAATGCATTCTACATGAATCTAGGTCAATCTAGGCCAAGTCAACTCTTGGTCAACTCTGGTCAACCCTAGAAGTCAAATTAGGTCAACTAGGTCAACCAAGTCTATACTAGTCTAACTAGTCTATTCTAGGTCTAACAAGACTAAACAAGTCTAATCTAGACTCTATACTAGGCATTCAAGCCATCCATAGGCTATAGGCTATCATGCCTAAAAACTAACCCACAAATCATATGACTACATGTCAAAATATATATCTAATATACAATACACATATTGACATAGCTATATAATATATAGAATACACATTAGCTTATAGGTTACCTATAATATATCACACATACATATAGGATACGTTAAGATGTGAATCTCACATTCACATATACATAGGGAAATAGAAAATAAAAAGGAATGTATATGTTCATGTGTTCAAGTGTATGTGTGTGTGTGGGAAACAAGAGTGTGTGATATAACATGTGTGTGTGTGTTAGTGAAGGCTTGACCCTGTGAAACAGTGTAGGCATGATAGGTTAGTGTTACATGACTGTTGTGAGTGTTAAAGGGAATAGGAAAATCAGTGTAACAGTGTATATATTTGTGTGTGCAATAGGAATAGAAAACAGGGAATCACATGAAACCACTTGGTGATAACTGGAAATACAATTCAGTTAAGAGGGAAAAGCCAAAACTCAGGTCATAAGCTATCAGTCCAGGTTACAGGGATTTCATTCTCAGTTCAGTTTACTGTAGGAAGGAAAATTCAGTGAAGCATATTCAGAGAATTCATCTCAGGTATTTAACAGTTGACAAGGAAACATTGAATCAAAACATTCATTAAAGTTCAGTTTACAGCAAATTTCAAAATAGAAAAAGAAAATCAAAATCTCAGTTAAGAGGGAAATAAGGAATCTCAGGTATAGGAAATTAAACCATTCAACTCAGATTAAATAGGAAGGAATTCAGTTCAGGTTTGAGAAAAAAACAGTGTAAATGAAATGGAAATCAGTTCAACATACTTAAGAGAATAAATTCTCAGTTACAGGGAATGAAAACATTCAGGTTTTAGGATTTGAATCAACTACAGTTCATTATCAACTGAACTCAAATCAAACCAATACATAATCATTCAATTCAGTTAAAATAGGAAAGGAAACAATTCCCAGTTTTCTGCAAAATTTCAAATCCAACACCATGTTCAAATTCCATTCACAAATCCAAAAGCCCATTTGAATTGAAATACTAAGCTAAACATAAACAACCACAAATGTGGGAGTAATTAGCAGTGAGAAACATCAATAAAACATGGAATTAAAAGTTAGGAATACGAAAAAAAACAAGTATCAGGAATGTATCAGTGAGCATGCCATTTAACCCAATCGAATCCACATTTCCATATTAAAACCTAAACTAACATGTAAACTTAATCTCATATAGATTATACATCATATTTAGGATCTAATTAGCAAATTAAAACACAAATTAAACCATTTAAAACCGAATTAAACAGTGAACAAATTTAATACACTGCACACACACAGTGCACGCACAGTGCACGCGTGATACTGTGTCCGACACGACACGATAGGTCGTAAAACTTGAAATACGTGGTGTCAGTGGTTGCCCCATCGTGTGTGTCAAGTATCACGTGTCCTAGTGGCGTGTCCACTACACAAAAGACCCCGAGCATCAGGGGAGCTACAGTGCTCGCGCGTGCGCGTGTGCACCCGCGTGTTCCCGTGTCCGTTACGACACGACATGCCACCGAAATCAACTCAGAACACTAGAATCCCCTAAGCAAGGTTAAAACCTAATATTCTATTCAAAAGTTTTCCTAAAATCAGATCGAAATCCCCGTTGGGGCATTTCGTCGAACAGTGGGTATAATGGACTGATACGTGTCCAAATGGGACACGAATAGGACATGAAATCCTACAGAAATCTAGGGTTAGCTAGGGGACACCTAGATCTAGGCTAAAATGCAATAATAACAGCAATTATAATAGGTTTTGAAGGAGTTACCTATAGGTGTCAAATCCTCAAAAAAACTCCAAAGAGGGGTGTTCCTCTTGATAGCCAAACTTCTCCAAATTGCTTCCAAGCTAAAATAATCTTTCATAAACAGCAAGAACAGGTGAATTAGAACCTAATGCAATTTGTTTGGAGGGAAAAAGAATTAAATAGGATTTTCTAGGGATTATTGAAGTTGGAGACTCACCTCTTTCTCAACTTGCAAATATTCCTAATGGAGGCTAGCCCTAAATTCTAGGAGGGATTAAATAGGTGGGGGAATCCCTATGTCGTCGGCCATGGCTGGATTGGGCTAGGGTTCACTAGATGTTGGGCTTTGGGCCTCTAAGGCTTAAGTCACAAGTCATGACTTGTGAAACCATAAGCCATTTCTATTCAAATCAAATCCTAATTCCTCGTAATAATTTCTAATGAGTTAAATATCACTAACTTAGGTCAAGCTAGATTTCCATAACATAACCAAATAGTCATGACCTAGGTTAGCCTCTAGGACAGTCTCCTAAGTCAACATTAGTCAAGGTCAAATATAGCACCAAATCAAATATACTAAAAATTACTGAAAATTCTAATAATTATAATTAATACTAATAAATCCCAATTAATTCCCAAAATTTTAAAAATGACCAAAATGCCCTCAAGCTAGAAAAGTGGTAGTGATATCTATCTACTCCCACAATACTGTTACCAGTAAGTATATTGAGCCTTACTTATAATGACTCAGGCTCCAGTCCTATCTGTGTTACGAATCGTGTAGACATGAATGAATGTGATGCACCTGAATCATATAATACTGATGCTAGAAAGAGTTGACGAGAATGGTACCTGCCACCACCTCACCTGATGCTAATTCTTTTGCCACGGTCAGAGCCATCGCTTGACCTTGTCCTCTTGGTGCTGGTCTCCTCTACTGGTGACCACTCTGCCTGTTCTGAATCTGAACTTGGGCATACTATTGAGCCTGAGGCAGCAACGGCCTCGGAGGCTGGTACTGCTGATGCTGTACTAGTGCTGGACCCCTAACCGATGGACTGGTCAGGGTTGACGACGATGAACTGGCTCTATACGGGCAGGACCTTATCTATTGATCCAGTACCCCACCAACCAAGCACAATCCTTGTTCTCTGCGATACTCTGATCCCACGTATCCAGGCTTTCCATAATGAGTACAACGCATTGCGGAAGATTGCTTCTGCTTCTGTTGCTGAGGGTATGTCGGAGTCGAGTACTACACCGACGAAACTGGGGTCGTCCTCTTAGGAGCTCTAAAAGTCAAGGCCCTAACTGCCAGGACTGGTGCTGACGACTATAATATCTGTCCATGAGACCTCTTCCATCCTTCAGTTCGATCTACTATCATCTGGGAGGTATACTCATGCCTCCTCGCTGCTCACAAAACAGTATCAAATATCTGTTGCTCAAACTGCTCTACTGCTAGAATAATCTCTAGGTGGAGTCCCTGCTGGAATTGCTTTGCTCGATCGAATTCGGTTGTCACCAAGACGGAAGCAAACCGACTAGGTCATAAAAACTTAGCCGCATAACCATCAACCGTCCTCTCCATCTGCTTGAGATTGTTGAATCTGGTCTGTAGGTCGTACCGAGCCACTGCATCAAAGTACTTCATCTGGAACTTGTCACTGAATACCGCCCACAAGACAGGTGTCACCAATCCAACTGCTAACATCGCCCACCAACTTCGGGCTAAGTCCAATAACTGTAGGCACACAACGGCCACCTTCTCTCCCTCTGGAATCTGAGCTGCCTCCAGGATAACGTCTATGTCCTGAAGCCACGCATCAGCAGCGATAGCATCTTCACTGCCGTCAAAAAAAGGAGGGTTCAGGCGCTTGAAGCTGTTGGTTGCATTGTTCCCTTGATAACCAATACTGCCCATAACATCTTGTACTGTCTAGTGTAGGACATCGCCCCGACGATCTTGTGACATAAGAAATTCTCGGATGGTCCCTACCAGGACTCCATTGTCAGGCTCTACTGGCTGAACTGACAGCTCATGATCTCCGGAAGGCATAACTCGAGATGCTGCTCTTGAGTTCTGGACTTGGTCCCCAGGGTGTGGCTGGTTCACTGGAGGTTCTCCTCCCGGCTGATTGGTAGGACCAGGAGGAATGCCACTGAAGAAATAACATAGGTAACAATAAGGAAGGACCAAGATAGATCAAAGATATAAGCAGGTGATCAGGTCAAGATTTCAGAAATATTAGAAGACATAAATAGAGATCAAGGGCGAGTGCTGATTGAGACATCTATCTGGTAAAACCCTCACACATCTTAATTTACAAGACCTGTATGGGCTACCACTTAAACTGTGTCATGCTCCAGAACCAGAATAGTGGAGAGCGGAGGACAGACACAGCCATCTACGTACATTGAAGTGCATCCCACCTCACAATATGGTCACGACTGTCTAGATGCATGAGGATTTATCTACAAGCCATCGGTCTCTTAAGGTCAAGAACAAGCCTAATGTCTCAATCTCAAGCAAGTAAAGGCATCTTATAAGATGGTATATCATCAGACATACAAAGTAAGGCATACCATACATTACATATTCAGATGAACATGAAGCTAGTCATACAAAATACGAAAACTAGCAAGAGTTTAAGTCATACATGATCAACCCTAGGATTTGTCGATCATGTTACAACCCATAGGCAGACAGAAAATATAAGTTTTTAATACGAGCTAACACTTGCTCGACGGCTAAACGCCTCAAAAGAATAATTTACAATAGAGTGGGAGAGCAAAATAAAACCCAATCGTTGCCATGGTTGCGTCTAGTATTCACCATCTGGCTGGAAGGCTGGAAGATCCTCGGGAGCTACTCCAAAATCTGGCTATACAAAACCAGTTGGGTCAGACCCCAGAAAGAGCAAGTGCCACATGGGAGGCTTCACTTAAGGACTAAAACCAGCATATTAGAACACAAGAACATGAATAATAACAAGAAAAAAAAAGAGTTAGAAATATAATAAAAATGACAAGATAACCAAGGAGCTGTCCCGGAAGCCAACTTACAACCCGTAAACCAAACAAGGACCGGGGTTGTAACCCTTCACCAGAACAGAACTTAGTCTCTAATTATTCATCAACAACAGGAAAGCATAAATCAAAATACACAGAAGTAATCATGTACTGCTTCTAGATAAGCTAGACTAGATGGAACTCCATTCGTCAATTACGGCCAAGCAATGAGTACGGCTTGATACTTTAACTAACTAGGGTTATCACAAGCCTAATTACTACAAGATACAATGAGATGTTCCAACAGTCAAAAGCCCTACAGACTACCCAGTTATCCTTTCGCGGGTTGAGAGAGTTGATTAGGTGACTTTGTGGTACAACACGTGACAGTATGCTAGAAATGTGCCCTACTCATTGGTAGGCTATAAGTCCACTTGAGGTACCCAGATAACGGGATTGCATGTGACTGGAAAATCTTGTTATGAGCTACTTGATCAATCTAGTCATTAACTTAGTCAGATTCAGTACGAATTTCTGACCGTGGTAATCAGAAATCCATGTCCTAATCATGATACAAGATGGGACATATAGCTTGTACAGGCACAATCAAGAGAAATCACCCACGGTGTCAAGACGAGAGTTACTTGTTACTCGTCAAGATTACTTGTTAGGATTACTTGTCAGGATTACTTGTCAAGAGTGTGCCACAACGGGCCACTATCAAGCTTATACATGTCATGTCAAGTTTACTTATTACTTATCAAGAGTGCGCCGTGACGGGCCACTATCAAGACTGGTTAATAATATCATATCCAAGTTCGTGTTAAGTCGTGTTCATGCCAAGTCCAATGCTAGCAAGTCATTTCGTGCTCAAGTCTATCATGCTCAACAAGTTATTAAGTCGGGTCGTCAAAGAACAAGTCAAGTACAGGGTACAAACAAAGATACCAATATTACACTAAGAACCATGAGGACAAGCCTGGGTAATATAACAATAATTATCAACGTAAGAAATAGCGTGAGGGATAAAAGGAGGGGGTGCCAGGATACCATGCGCCTAGGGGCAGCATGCGCCCAAATGCTAGGGACAGGGTACACTTAAAGAAAGCATAGGAGATTGTCTTCTATGGCTCAGTGGGTGCATATTAATGGCTATGTGTCCAAGCAGGAAGAACTATATGGTTTGAGCACATATAATGGCTATGCGCCCAAGTAGAAGGAAGTATGCATATTGTTTTGGGCATAAATGGCTATGCGTCCAAGCAGGACAAAGTATGTGGCTTGGGCGCATATCAATGGCTATGCGCCCAGCACTGCTTATTTGCTATTAAATATCAAAGGCAAGTATTACAGAAATACTAAAATTGATTACAAACTCGCTTGTACAAATAAGAGCCTAGAAAGAAATCCTAGGAAACAATCTAAGTACAATTGTTTAGTTTTTGATTCTGGGGGGTGACAGTGGAGGCACTTGAAAGTGTATCAACTCTGCCTTACTCCTTCGACTATTCGACGCAGTCTTTAGCACTTGAAGAAATTGCCTTTCGAAGATTGCCCGCCTCTTGCAGGGATGCGGCATCCTGCTATTTATAGTGATATGTGTTTTGAGCCGCATATGTGGCCCGTGGGTTTGGCAGGGATACGGCACCCTGCTATTTATAACTGAAATAGTAGGATACTGATATTTAGGGTTAGGTATATAAAGGATTTGGGCCGGGATGCTTGGTTTGTGGGCCTGGAAAGAATAAAAAGAAAATGGAAAGGAAAATGAAAATAAATGTGGGATGTTAGTCCAGTGGGTTTGGCAGCTGGTTTTTGAGAATAAAGGAAGACAAAGAAAGGAAAAAGAATTACAGTATTTGGATTTCTTTTGGGCTAGAATTTGGGAAGTTGCACATTGAATCATATGAGTTTTACTATTAGTGATTATTAGTTGGTAGTATTAGTTAAAAGCTAACCAGGAATTGTTAAGATTTATTGGTTAGTTATTTAGCTAGTGTTTAGGATTTGGTAAATGATTACTTTATAGGTTAAAAATAATATTATGAGGTAATTTCTAGTACATAAATAGTTTATTGACGAGGATTTATTTTATAATAGGTTTCTGGACTAGGCACCAAGTTAGCTATTGTACAGGGGGCAAGTACACTCCTTACTTATGTTTCTTAATACATTATAAATGTAACATTTTTTGTCAGGTCTTGTTTCATATTGCGACACTATCTTGACAAGTGATCCTATTTACTAATCATGATCGTGTTTCCTGATCATGATTCCTATTTATTATTCATAGTCATGATCGTGACTAGTTTATCGTACAGTGATCATGACTCGTGACATGTTTATCGTATATTGGTCATGACTTGTAACATGTTTATCGTATATTGATCACGACTCATGTCTCGGGGGAAGGAAAAATGCAAAATAGGTATGTGGTCACATCCAAATGATATCGTACATATCGAAAATAGTACACATATACTTCATATATATCGTGACGTACTCCTATCGGAAATAGTCGTCTTCGGATGTCCCGGATTACCCCAGCCATCCATATATTGAATACGGTATTTAAATTACACATGATTTATAGTCATGTTTTTCTTGATCATGGTTATTCTTATAGTTGTATATATTGCAGGTTGCATTGCATGACATTGTCTCGTGTCACGATCTGGTTTATTTATTTTATGTATTTATTTTATTTCTTTATTTTGTATCGTACGACATTTGTTTGGAGGGTTGTACTTTGCTTGTTTCTTGACTGGATGGTTGATATATTAGGACAGGGCTTGAGGATATGACCTGGATTGGATGACGACTCGAGGAAGGTCCTGGAAGACTCTAGAAGATTAGGACATATTACTTTTGACGTATCAAATGTATTAGATGTATGAGTTATTTCTTGAGGATATGGATTGCCGAATTTGTCTTCGGAGATGGAACATATATATGTACTCAAAGTGATAGTAGATGTTGTGATCATGTGTTCGCTTGGTTTTGGTTTTGTTATTGTCTAGTGTCATAATTGAGCAAAAGATTGATCTTGAGATTAATTGATGGCTATCGAGGTCTAGACGGCTAACTACTGTCAATTCCGTGGCTTATGCTGGACGCGCTCACAACTCGTACCCAAATATACTGGCGCAGGGCATGACACATTTTTATGGTGGCCCATGCAGGTCCGTCATTGGTGCTTAGGACTAGAGTGCCATTGGTAGCCGCATAATAGGGATGCTCAATCATGACTTAGGAATTCTCGATTCTAACTATCTGTTTGTTTCTTGTATCGTATAAGTATAGTACTATTAGAATCCTATGCATATATTCCTTATACTAGTTATTTTCTTAATATTTCTACGTGATTTTATCTTAGAATCTCATCATCTTCTCTTCTCTTTCCAGAATGGCTAAAGGAAAGAGATTGACTCGGAGGCGTAAGCTGGACATTTCTGGTTCCGGAAGATCGTCTTCATCTCGTCCCCTGACTTCTGAAGGGACCAAGACTCCTTCACCACTTTCACCTCCTACATCTCTTCTAATCCAAGAATCCAATCTAACCATTCCTATTCCTAAGGATTTTCTAATGAGTGGGAAATAGATGTTTGAGATTTTTAAAGGAATGATAGAGGCACATAAGATTCAGGCTAAAGTACAGCATTAACAGATAGATGATATTAAAAAGGAATAAAAAATATTCAGTTAGCAACCTTGGCAGCAATAGATAAAGTAGCAAGTCAGGGGATCTCTGCACCTAAGGAAGGAACTATTCTAGATTTTAAGAAAATAGGTCCGTAAGAGTTTTGTGGCACTGAAGGGATATTATATGCTGATGAGTGCTTAGAAGATATAGAAAGGGTTTTGCGAGTTGTACGGCTTCCTAACGATTTAAAGATAGAAGCCGCTGGACTCCAACTTCATGACTTAGCTAGAACTTTGTTTAGGAATGAATCTAAGCTAGCAAACCCTAATCTGACTTGGGAGAAGTTTTGAAAGCAATTCAAAAGGAAATTCTTCCCGACCGTTGCCAAGAAGATGTTAGAGAGACAATTTCAGAATCTAGAGTAGGGTGATATGACAGTTGATGAGTATGCAGCTGAGTTTAGCAGGCTTAGTAGATTTGCTGAGAGCATGGTGAAAGATCCTAAAGTTAGGGCTCGAAGGTTTCGTCATGGCTTAAATGAAGAGATTAGAATCTATGTGATAGCTAATGGTGCTAATACCGATGCTAATATAGTATCCACAGCTCAGCGAATAGAAGTTGATTTGGATCTGAAATGCAAGAGAGATCGTGATCATGGCATCCCAATCCTGGACCGGCAAAGCGCCATCATGGTCAGCAGGAGACTTCTGAGGATTAGGTTCCGATGTAGCAGTTGTTTCAAGAGCCGGCTCTTGTTTAGAAGTAGCATAATATTATTTGTAATTTTTGCAAGAGATCAGGACACAAGTGGAATGAATGTAGGGGAGATTAGGACAATGCCTCTATTATGGATCAGGTGACCATAGGTCAGAGACTGTCTACGCAGGAGATTCTAGAGTTGATTCTCATGAAGTGATGGATTCATGATATGTTAGTAGCAATTATGGATTTGTAAATAGAGGATTGATTGAGGAATAATAGTCAGTGGGACCTTGTAGTAGTAGTTGTAGTAGCTATAGTAGTGTAGATGATTACCTTATATTTACCCTTTTTATCATATCTTGTAATCATTGGATTTTTCCTTATCTTGTCGTAGGACTTTCATTTCCAGTTGATTTTCAATAAACCATTTTCAAGGATTCTCTATAGTACCATGTCTGAACTCTCATTTTGCTAGCTTTCGATTCTTCCTAACCACGACTATGTTTGGATTCTATTTTTGGACACATTATTAGTTTTCGATTCTATATTTTGATCGTAACTAGATTCAGATTCTTATTTTGACTATTACTAGATTTCTTCGATCTTGTTATTTTCTTGCCTAATTAAATAATTTCAACCATTTTGATTTATTTCTAAATCGTGCCTGGCTTTTACTTCGATCGTGCCTAGATGACCCTTATTATTGACCTTGATTCCATTGACCAACCATTCTATATTTTGATCGTATCATAATTTGATCCTAAATAAATAATTTTGACTATTCTTAGATGACTCTAGTAATCATAAATCATGTCATACAATTTTGAATCATTTATATCATACCTAAACTTTTGACTTTCAATTGTGCTTAGACTTGGCCTTTAATTATGTCCATATTTTATTGATAGGTCGTTCTATAGTTAGAATTTTGACCTTATTCTGACTTGATTATATCATCCAAATCCTAAATGATTTTGATTTCTTAAATAACTTTGCCTAGGTATTTGATCGTGCGATGCGATTTGGTTGAACTATATCGTGCCTAAACGATTTTGACCATATTTCGATTCCATTCTTAATCGTGCTTAAACTATTTATGATTTCATCATGGATCTTTCTTAAGTGTTTTGATTTTAATTTTATTTCATGCCTACATGACTTTGATCATAAAGTATTCCTTTAATTGTGTAATCGTGATTTTTAACTATCCCTAGTCATACTCAATAGTTGATCATGCCTCTGATCGTGACTATAATCGTTTCAGCTCTATATTCTGATCGTGCTAAAATTTCTTAATTTTATCACATATGGATGAATTTTCCTGACTAGATGATCAATCACAACTAGATCGTGTCTAAGTTCTGATTCTTGTTCATATACGTAACTGTGATTCTATAATCGATCGTAGATAATTTTGGTTATTCTTATTCATGGCTTGGTCTTGATCATATCTACATGATTTTGTTCATAACCAAATAATTTTGATCTTAGTCATGCTTAGATTTTAATCTAACCGTGACTCTACCATTTCAGTTCCATTACGATCGTGCCTAAATGTGACTCTACCATTTCAGTTCCATTATGATAGAATAATTTCAACCATTTATAGATCAGAGGTTATATAGACATGGTAAACACAGAATCCTTTGGTGGTATACTTTTTCTTACTCAAAAGTAATATGGACGTGGCAAGGATAGACTCTACGGGTGCATAAAATGACTCAGAGGTAATATGGACGTGAAATGTTTTCAAGGAAGTTATAACAATACTTGGTCATCATAAAAGAGACGACTACTCAGAGGTTATATGGACGTGGTAGACGTGAACTTCGGTAGGGTGTAGGAAGACAATTCAGAGGTGATGTGGACGTGAATTATTTTTTCTACTGGGGTGAAGTATAGAAGGGGTAAATTACTTTAACGGAATCCATGAATACCCACAGGGGATGTAGGATCCTATACTGGTTTGAAACTCAGACAAAGTATTTCTTTAAGAACTTGTCGATGATTGGCATCATTAGCAAGTCACCGTTGGATTTTGCCAGTCGGTAGGCACCATTAGAGTAGACCGTCTCTTTGACGAATGGTCCCTCCCACTTGGGCTTGAACTTCCAGCCGTCTTGTAAGTCATTATCATCTGTCTTCAAACTGACAAGACAAGGTCACCCACTTGGAATGTTCTTTTCTAAAATTTTTTATTGAAGGCCCCAAAAATCCAAGCTTGGTAAAGCTCGATTTATTGTTGAGCTAGCATACATTTTTTATCCAACGCTTCTAACTCTTGTAGCTGTCAGTGTTGATTATCTTCGTCAGTCAGCTGGTTGGTGATAGCTATTCGTAAGAACAAGATTTGGATCTCTAGGGGAAGTACTGCCTCGCTTCCATAAACAAAAAAGAATGGCGTGTTGCCCGTGGGTGTTCGAATGGTCGTACGGTAAGCCCACAGACACTCGCCGAGCTTCTCATTCTAGTCACGCTTATTAGACGAAATGACTTTTTTAAGTAGCTTGATGATAGTTTTGTTGAACGCTTCGTCTAGTCCATTTACTGCGGGATTGTAAGCCGTTGATGCCACATTATGTATTTGATTTTTATCATAGAACCGATGGAAAGTGTGGCTCCTGAATTGAGGACCATTGTCGTAGATGATCCTTTGAGGAATGCCAAAGCGGTATATGGCGTGATGTTTGACAAAGCTGATCACATTTACGATTTTACCTCGGCCGGAGGTACTGCTTCCGTCCACTTAGAAAAGTAGTCGGTGACGGCAAGTATGAACCGATGTCCTCTAGAGGATGGTGTGCTAATCGGCCCAATGATGTCCATTCCCAATGCTTCAAATAGCCAGCGGCCGTCGTGGGGTGCAGGAACTACGAAGGTCGGTGGATGAAGTCTGCATGCAACTGACATACCCGGCACTTCTTTGCGTAGTAGCCCATGCGACGCAATCGGTCTTACAACTTAGGGCCAGGCTGATGGGCTCCGTAGGTGCCATCATGCGCCACTCTTAGTGCTTTTTGTACCTCTATCTTGGATAAACAACAAAGGAAAAGCCCATCGTATGAACGACGATACAACATCTTGGTAGCTGTGTCGTAGAAGAGCCGAAGAGAATCTCTTGACAGAAGTAGCCTCCTTCGGGTCTTCGGGCAGGATTCCATAGACTGCATAGTCTATAAACGAAAACCGCTAATCCCGAACGTCCATATTAGTGTCTATTTGTATTGAGTATCTCAAACACGTATGTAAATTGTTCTTCGGGAAAACCATCTTCTGGCCCATTACCGTGATGGTATATTGGGTTCCCATAGGAGCTGCCAGAGAAGCGGCAAGGCCAGCTAGTGCGTCGACCTCTAAATTTTACAACCGAGGTACATGTTCTATAAAAAACCCTGTAAAGGTAGAGATGATATCGATTACCGCTTGGTGGTATGGAACCAGATCTTTATGCCGGACTTCGTATTGTCCTCGAACCTGGGTGATAATTTATTTCGAGTAGCCATAAGCCTCGATGCAGTCAACCCCTAACTGTTTAGCGAGCTGGAGTCCGATGATGAGAGCGTTATACTCGGCGACGTTACTGGTGTATGACTCCATGAAATAATATGCCCGGTTGATGACCAAGCCGTCAGGAGTGATGAGGACTGCTCCAACCCCTGCGATGATCTCGCCTTTGGGCTCTGTTCTTGAAGCACTGTCAAAGAACATACGCCAAACCGAGTTATCTGAGATGGCATTAGACTCTAGAACTTCATCAGGGATGTTGTCATAGATCTTTGATGTCTCTGGCATGGGGTACGCTGCTAAGAAGTTGGCCAAGGCTTGGCCTTTGACTGCCTTTTATAGGACGAACACCATGTCATAAGAAGTCAAAAGTATCGCCCATGTAGCTAACCGTGAGTTTAAGGCTCCTGGCTTGGTCATAAGGACCCTGAGGGGGTTAACTCGGGAGATGACGTTGATCGTCTGTCTGGCCACATAATAACGTATCTTATGGATGGCGAAGAGCAGGGCAAGACACTCCTTCTCGACAGGATTATACCGATGCTCGACCCCAATCATGGTCCTACTAAGGAAGTAGATTGCCTGTTTATGGCCTTCATTGCTCTTCTGGGCTAGCAAAGCACCGAGATAATGGTCCATAGCTCGGACGTGTAGCAGGAAGGGTCTCCCCACGACTGGTGCTACTAGTACTGGAGAACTAGTGAGGTACTGTTTGATGTCGTCGAATGTGCACTGGCATTCTTCTGTCCAGACGAAAGAAACCCCTTTCTTCATCAGTTTGGTGAAAGGTTGACATCTACCAAAGATATTTGATATGAATCTTCTGATATATGTTAAGTGCCCTTGCAGGCTTCAGAGCTCGGGGAGGTTCTTCGAAGGAGCCATATCCAAGATCGCCTTAGTTTTCTCAGGGTCAATATGAATACCCTTGGCTTTGATAATAAATTCCAAGAATTTGCCATGGAAAACTCCCAGAAACAACTTATTTGGATTCATCTTCAGTTAATGTGCTCGCATTAAGTCGAACACTATTCTCAAGTCGTCCAAGTGATTGGATTTCATTTTTGCTTTTGCTGGCAATATCATCAACGTAACTTTCTACCATCTTTAAGAGGTGCTTGTGGAATATGGTTTTCATTGCCAGCTGGTATATTGATCCTGCATTCTTCAACTCGAAGGGCATAACTGTGTAACAGTATATCCTTTTTGGAGTCCAAAATAAAGTATGCTTCTCGTCTTCAGGAAACATCTTGATTTTGTTGTAGCCTGAGAAACCATCCATAAAGGACATACGCTCGAAGCCACAAGTGTTGTCGATCATCACGTCGGTGATTGGGAGAGAAAACTCGTCTTTTGGGTAGGCCGAGTTGAGATCCCTGAAGTCTATGCAGACCCAAATTTTCTCATTCTTCTTAGTGACTGGGACAATATTGGCCACCCAATCTGGGTGTTATTCTTCGCGAATGAAGACACTCTCTAAGAGGTTATCGACTTATTCTTCGATAGCATTCATGATGTTGGGGTGAAAATACTGTGGTTGTTGTTTGATAGGCTTAGCATTGGGTATGATATTGAGGCAGTGAAGGGTAACTTGTGGGTCTAACCCCGGTATATCTTCGTAGCTCCATGCAAAGACATCGATGTATTCTCGGATAAGTTGTATCGGAGATTCTTTGTCTTCCCCTGTCAAGCTTTTGCTAATAAAGATGGGTTTAGGGGAAGTTTCATATCCTAGCTCGACTTGGACGACTTTGTTTTCAGTGGGAGGTTTGTGCTGTTCGAAGCGCCATTCCCATCGGGATCCTAGGCGTTGAGCCCAGGGTTCATCCTCGAAGTATTCGAGTATTTGGTCTTCATCCTCGGCTGGGGGATCTACAGAGACCATATTAGTAGACAATATCTTCTTGAAGGCCTGGCCGATACTGGTATCAGAGTCCTAGGTTGAGGAATCGGAGGAGTATGAATACATCATAGCCTCCGGCTCCGAGCTCTCCGAAGTTGTTGTGGGTGTAACATAACCCAACCCCCGACGAGTGCGCTGATAATAGTTTTGAGACTTTCCCTTTGGAGCACGAAGTCGTAAGAAAATGCGTCGTCCTTTGCCATAGTTCAGTCCTCTATCACTATTCAGGTCGTTATGCATTTTTTGGATGAGGTTTTTGGCTTGAGTAGTGTAACGGTAGAGTTACATCTTGATGTTATCGGGTTCTGGTTCTGTCGGTGCCAATCGTTGAGGATGCTCAAATCGGTCGAAAATGATGGGTTCCTCCTCATTTTTACTTGCTGGAACTACAAAGTAGGTATTTTAAGAAGGGACAACTCGGCTTGCGAGGCTGGCGGTTGTCACTTGTATTTGTAGTATATATAGAGCATTGTCTAAGAAATATCTAGTGTTCCAATGCGCACAAGAGTAATTCAAAGACAACTTCCTATTAATGAGATGCAAAATTTTATACCGAGGGATTACATCATCTAAAGAATGCGCTTAGATATTAGCGCATATGTAGTCTTCCAACTCTTCATCTGTGAGCACCAGGGTTGTTACGAAAGAAGGTGGAGGACGTTTCCCCTTCAGCTTGACTACCAAGGGGGCTGCAGTCGGAAGTTCATGTGACCTCAGAGTTGGCTTCGGAGCCTTCCAGAAAAGCTTTATTTGCATAGGCTCCTGGCTATCCTCTGACATGCTTGAAGATGATCTAGCTGGAGCTTTGTCTAGAAGCTTGATGACGAGAGGGACCGATATTTGGGGAGATTTCCCCTTAATCAAACCCTCAATGTTTCTTCAGTAATAGCTGCACTTTCTACCTCGTTGTTGGCTTTATTGGCGTCGTCGTCCCATGGGACTGATTTGTACAAATCTGCATCTTTACAGTATGCTTCGAGCCCTCAAAAGGGATCGATGTTAGCAAACTCGGTCTTGATAGTCCCGTCGTTGGGCTACATACTTCATGCACTGATAGAGAGTGGAGGGCACGATCATGCATTCATGAATCCATGGTTATCCCAATAGCATATTGTATTTTATATTGGCGTCAATGACATAGAAAGTAAAGCAAGACTGGAGATCGCCTATTTGGCATTTCAGACGGATCTTGCCTAGGGGTTCACTTTTCCTAGCGTTGAAACCGCTGAATGTAGTGTTCGACGCAGTTAGCCGATGCATCGGGATCTCCAAAGCTTGGAGTAAACTCCGAAGGATGATGCTGAGCGAATAGACGTGGTCGATGTGGATGCGATCGACCTTAATGGCACCAACGTACCCTGTATAGTACAGGGGTCGGTTGTGTCGATTGTTTTTCAGTAGCATGTCCTGCTGAGTGAAGATGATGTTGGGGATCACCTCGACCATACTATGACAATATGGACATTCAGCAGGATTCTCCTTGGACGGTTGCACCTAAGTGAGGAAGGAGTCAGCATTCTATAAAGCTTTACTGAGGGCGTCTCGAGTCGCTTTGGAGAGATGGAAAAGCTCGAAGAGTGATAGTCGAGCCAGAGTGTTGGCTGGCTGCACAATATGGCGAATTTGTAGGGCTTGATTGGCCCTACTGCCAAGTTTTTTCTCAGAGATTTATCAAAGCAAACCTCTTTCAGCTTCTGTTTATCTGCAACTGGCGCTTGAGACGAGCCCGCTTCTGATGTATCAGGGTCGTTAGCCATGACGGGAGGATGTGTCTTTTTCTCTGGGCTTGGTTCTCTTCTTACTGGTGAGCCGAGCAAGTGGTAACCAAGGTGTCATCAGTTGTCGTAGAGATCATGTGACACGACCTAACCTTCTTTTCCTTGACTGAGCACACTCTAGGCGTCATTATGTTTGGGGTAAGATCAGGATGGATCCACATAACTTTGCCTCATGATGTTGTAAATGGGATGAGCCCCTGAGCATTGTCACAAGCTAGTGGAAGATTAACTACTTCCATCGTCGCCCTTGGAATGGGGACTACGCCATCTTGCGCCTCCGTGGTTGAAAAACATTCGAATTGGAGAGTAACCATGTTGGTAGTAACAGTCTTCTTCTCATAGTCAAGTGGGATGACTTTGGCATCGCTGAGACGCTGGATCTGTCTTTTCAATACGTAGCAATCATGTGTCGAACAGTGGACGTACTGATGATAGTGGCAGTAATTTGGGTTGTCCACTTTTTCCACTTCATCGGGGCGCTTTGGCGGTGGGAGTGAAAGCTGGTCGCTCTTTGTTAAAATATCGAAGAGTTCGAGCGTATCTTCATCGTTGAAGGACTAGGTCTCCCTCGGCCTCTGCATTTCCGTAGGCTTCGGGTTCGCTGATGCCGAACCTTTGGAAATGTTGACGGTCATGGCTTGCTTCCCTTTTCCGTCTTTGTGGTTGTTGCTGGACGAGCGCCTCCCTTTGTCTTCGAGAGATTAAAAGTTTAGTCATGGGAGCTGCGCGTCTTGGGCCCTTCTTTGTGCCACATCCGCCTCTATAATAAAAGGCGTCCATTCTTTGCAAGGAGCACTATGCCACAACTTGATTGCAGGAAGCATATTCTTGCGACACGAGTCCATGAGCATAGGCTCGAGTATACCGGAAGGTAACCTCAGAGCTGCCTGGCAAAAGTGCTCAATGTATGTGTGTATAGGCTCTTTCTTCTTCTTGACGATGTCCATGAGAGTCGACATCATTATGTACATTCCTCCTTCGTAGAATCGATTGAGCAATAGATTCTTCAAGTCTTCGAACGATGTAATACAATGTCCGGAAGACTGCAAAATCATTCGTAGGCCATCCCCTGTAGGGCCCCTATGAATAGGTTGGTGAGGAGTGCGTCGTCCTTCGGCAGATGCCCTGTTACTGAGGAAAAGTACCTCAACTATCGTCGGAGAGACTCCTTCCCATTGAAGGACGTGAGCGTCTATAGATTATATTTAAGAGGATAGACCATATTATCCTATTCGGTAGGATATGGTTGTCGAATCCCCATCTTTTGGAGTGTTGTCCGCTTTTCTTTGGCATCATAGCGAGCGTATAACTCCTGGAGGGCCTGCTGCATCTCAGTTGACATCGCAGGTCCTATTGTCGACGGAGTAGATGATGATGGTGCTGCTTGGTTCACGAGGGAAGGGCATTGGATCCACCGTTAGCTGATGGGTCAGGAGCAGGAGTAGAGGCAGCGGGAGTCAACCTCTCCTTAATCTCTAGAACGACAGAAGCTAAAGAGTGCATAGTAGTATTCAACGTATTTAGACTCGTCTCAAGAGCTTCTATACGTTTTAGCTGACTAGAGCCTTCGCTGCTTTCATCGTTGTCGTCGTCGACAATGAACATGGACATCATGTGTGCATGAGTTGAAGGGACAGTGGATCTCTCGCTCTCCGGTTCAGACGCTTGAGTCCCGTCGTCTTTAGGATAGACTGGAAGGTTACAATCATCCTCAGACTCATTGTAGTTGCTACCACCAGTTTGTTGGCTAGCTGTACCCGCGGAGTCATCTGTGTCATACAATCCTTCGTTGGATTGTAATACAGGATTGTCATGGATGGTGGAGGACTGGCCACCCGCAGCATCTGACGTGGCATCTCCTTGCGGCAAGGAGCCAGACTTGGCCCGCGTGTGTTGGAACACACCTATGCTGGGTACTTTCGTCTTGCTACTCCCAGGTCGCCTCTTGGGCCTGTTGGCCGAGGTGGAAAGATTTTTGGATAGGTGCTTGAGAGATGGAGAATCCTGTGTCGCGTTGCATGGAGCAACACGGAGTTCCTCTTCTTCCTCGCTCGTCGACCCCCAGTCGAGTCCCTGATGTACAGCCGCCATTGGTCGCAGACTTTGGAAGACGGACTGTCTCCTCGGTGGTGATGTGACTGTCGGGTGACAGCAACAGTTGATGGTGATCTGGGTGCAAGTATGCCTTGGTTTAGGCATTCCTTGTGCCGCAGGCGCCTTTTCTGCTTTACGCTTGTAGGAAAGCGTTGGGGTGTTAATTCCTGCACACCCATTGCACGCGCAGGGAAGCTGCACGCAGGAGTGAGGAAACAGAGATAGCTTTCCTTCTCTAAGTTCCTGTACATAAAGTACGCTCAGGACCTGATCAGAAAGTTGCTGATGAGGTAGACTCCTTCCATGCTTATAGCAATACTATTCGTGTGAGTCTTTCAAAGTGGAGTGTACCCCCTTGCTCAAGTTGTGCACATGAGTGCTCAAGCGACAGCAGGGTTCTATCGGTTGAGGCGCTGAGGCACTCGGACCAATTTTGTATAGCTTTCCATTGGCTACGCGCGTGAGTGTCAACGCGGGCCTTTGGTCGACTATTGGCATAGTACGTTGGTTACACAAGGCGCATGCTGCCTTAGATTTCTTCCTACTACCCCTAGAGGGTGCGTAGTATTCGGAATCTAGTATAGTGGTTGGCATAGCACTTTGGCCACGTAGGGCACGTGCTACCTTGGATCTCTTTAAGTTACCTCCAAGAGGTGCGTAACGTTCAGATTCCAATATAGCCTTACCCGATGGGCAAGCAATTCTGTCAAAGATTGATCTTCTCGTCGGCACCGCTCCCTCCGTAAGCGGTTGAGCTACTGTGTGCTTCCTTCGACATTGTACCTTTATTAGGCCCTCTACAGGAGAGCCGCATTTTTTGCTGTGCTTTCCCAGAGTGGGAATCGAACGAGGCGGCGTATCGGCAGTAGTCAAACACTTTTTGGGGGTTTCATTGGTCAGGGCGTTCTGGAGCGCAGTCCCCTACGTCGTGCTGCTCGTCGCAGCCGTCTTCGGCACCCAGGTGCGTCGAGTCTTCTTCAGTTTTACGAACCACTTAGAAGGACTCGACTTCTCCTCAGAAAGGAGATCCTCAAAAGCTTGTTGGTTGAAACATACGACCAACGTGTTCTTGGAAGATCCCAGCAAGTTGTCGTCAGATTGTGCCACTACCTTCTCGTTGGAGGAAAAGGAGGTCCCCAGTAGAGTCGCCATCTTGTTTGCCATGACAAAAGGTTATACGAACTTTTTGCATTTTAAACGTAAAAAGAGTACAATCGATTCCTAAATAGGAGATCTAAGTACAAAATTTTTGGAAATGTGTGGCAGTAGAGATCGAGCACTACAGCAGCTCCTTTACTTCGTTGACGATCTAACGATGAGTTGAACTTGCTTTGGCTTTCTGGTGCTGGTGATTGAAACTCTAGGGTTACCAATCAAGAGGATGTTGAAGTTGATGATTTCAAAGCCACTTTATTGAAAGAAAACTCCTTCTATTTATAGGAAAGGGTACACATATGCGATGTGCATTAGGATTTGAGATATGAAAGAATCTGCTGTCATTACACGGTGAGCGCTACTACTGAGCTGACACGTAGCGGTCGTTGAGATTCTCTTCTATCGAGATCTCGGGTGGTTATCAACATAACCGAAGAAAAAGACACGTGGCGCGTGTCTATTGCTCGAAGTCTTCTGTTCAGATGAAGCTGACTAGATCTTGGATTCTATCACAGAGTTGGATTTTGTCTTATCTTAGGAGGCCATTGGTTTAAACAAACCAAATGGATATGGCCTTCATCCATAAGAACAAACATTGTCCTTATCCATAATTTTAAACCAACTGATAAGATATTGCTCTTATCAACAGAATCAACCTCTGTCTTATCTGTAAGAGCGGTAGTTTAAACAAACCGATTGGGTGGGACCATGCTGTCCGTGCTTCTGGCGAAGCTTCAGAGCTGCTATGCTTCTAGGCGATGAGTAGACCGTTCTTCTGAAGACGACAGAGCCTCTATGCTTTTGGGCGACGAGTAAGCTGTGTTTCGAAGACGACGGAGCCTCGGTGGTTCTGGGCGACGAGTAGACTTGTGTTTTAAAGATGACAGAGCCTCTATGCTTTTGGGCGACGAGTAGGCTATATTTCGAAGACAACGAAGCCTCTGTGCTTTTGGACGACAAGCAGACCGTATTTTGGTGCCTCTGCGCTTTTGGGGCGACGAGTAGGTTTGCTTTAGGCAATGGTGTCACCAAAGTGTCAGATGAAGGAGGCCGTTGAATGGGCCGAGCTTCTGGGTTGAAGCGGAGGCTCTGCGCTTTTGAGGCGTGGGCGTCGTGTAGAGTAATCGGCTATCTGCGCTTCCGAGTCGAAGAGAGGGTGCAGTGAGGTGTCTGTGCTTCTGGATCAAAGGAGCTAATCTTTTTGTTGAAGTCTTTAAGAGTATTTAATAACTGCTCTTCTCTATGGAAGGATCGGTTTTTCTCTTCTTTAATTGTCGTCGTTATTTTAAGGAATTCGAGAAGTTAGTGGCCTAGGACTTAGTAAAATAAACCTATTAAGTGAGATTCATTATGCTGAGCCCTAGGTTCATCCTATTAATTTGGGAGTCTTTGACCAACGGCCACATGGCCTGGAGTTTGGATCACACTCTCCCTATATAAGGAGGTATTTTTCTGAAGGGTCATCTTCTTCTCAAAACGTTATGCTTGATCCTGACTTAGCTTCGAACGACAATTGGCCTTGTACAAGTCGGCTGATGGTTGTGGATCCCTTCGTTCAAAGAGGCTATATCTTTGTAGAAGAACACCTAACTGGTCTTGAGAAGTACCCAAATGTCCACCATAAGGAGTTTGAACCTGGACGACGTCTTGGAGGTCTTCGAGGTCCAAACTACAGGGTTAGGATTGGTTTACCACCCGATGAGCCCTTTGTTGTGCTCTGTCCCGCTCATCAGCGGCTGTGTGCCATAGTTATGCTCGAAGTGCCGTAAAAGCTGACGCACTTTTAAAAAGAGATGCATGTATCACTAATAAACACATAATACTAGAATATTGTGTGCTGACTTAAACTTATTTCTCCCCTTTTGACATGATCAAAAATAAGCTTTCCCGTAATTAGAGCTAAAATGAACTCAAGCATAAGTAAAGGAGGAAAGCAAAAATAATCATGATCAATGATTAGGAGAACAGTGTAACGACAAGTTTAGAAAATTGCATAACTAAAGTATAAAAAAAAAACTTATCAAAACACAACATAGTTGGTGGAACTTTAACAAAGAACACCGAAATCAAGCAATACATAGTTTACCAACTAGAAATCCAAAAATGACATTCAAAACACATTTTGTTCATCATATTGTGTTTTGAAATAGACCAAAATAAAAATATCAACATAGTAGGAATCAATCATTGGTCATAAATAATTCATGAGAAATTCACAGATCTAGTATATACAAAAAAATTAAGAATATAATAAAACTTTTAACAATGATCACAAAAAATATGATTCATAATTTGCCCATACAAATTAGTGAATCAATTCCATAAAGAGTATAATCATCGAAAAAAAAATCAAAATAAACTAGAATCTATGCAAAATCTATACCAAAGTTCATGCATTTTAATCCAATTACCATAGCATGATATATGTATATCCATTAGATAAACATGAAGGTAATGAAGACAAAATACTTGAGAAGGAGAAATTCAGTCGACTTGAATGCTCTCCCGCAAAGTATGATCAGTCTAAATATAGATAATCATGAACTTTGGAATAAAATCTCAATAAGAAATGCCAAATCAGTTTAAACTCAAAAGGATTATCAATAAATTAAATTAATTTTGGCAGGATAACTTTTAAAAACTCCAAAAAAAAAATAAGAGAATTAAAGATAAATATTAAAATCATATATTCTCTCATAAACTCAATACAAATCCAAATATCATGACCAACTCAACAAGATATTTAAATAAGACAATATGTCCATGATGAACTAGGTATACCACATATTAAGGGCATAAAAGAATTAAAACAATTAAGTTTGCTCCCCCTTAAAATATGCGTATATAGTTCAAAAAAATTTATATGCATAAAATAGATAAAATAAATAATCACAAGATCTAAGGGATATCCAAGATATGCATCTTTCTTTCCTTTGATCAAATGCATATAAAATTCCAAAAACAAATATCATCTTTAGGCAAATAAAAAAAATATCCAATGAATAAATGCTTAAGATGAACAAACAAAATATATCTCCAATATATATATATAAAAGAAATATTTCAAGACATTAAAAGATTTTAAAAACTGTCTTTAATAATAAAATTTGAGTACCGAATAGATTCAAAAATCAAGAAGAAATCAAAAAGGCTTTTTCAAAAATGTGGAATTTATTACAAAAAAATATCTTAATAAATGTTCGAATGCGTCCATTTAGTCCTTAGACTGAAAGCTGACAATTCGAATCATGGAAACAATTTTAATAAAAGAATCCATAAATCATAAATAAATCCATTTGAACAAATAAATATAACTCGATAAATATCCAAAGAAAAGTGTATTCTAGATATATGGCATGTCAAGGAATAATTGATTTGAAATAATTAACTGCTCCACCTTTGCATGGTTATATCCAAAATAATAGTATAGATAAAATTTTAAAAAAACTTTCAGTCATATTTTCGAAAGTAGGAAACTAATTCAAAAATATTAGGTCTTCTTATCAAAGTTTATTTCTTCCCTTTTAAAGCCTTAGCATGGTGTCCACCTGACAACCGTAAGGTTCAAAGAAAAGAAACGCTTGAGAGAGAGACATTCAATATGCATGACTTCTCCCCTGCAAAGAGTTACTGTTGTAGACAGTAAGTAACTTGAATACGAAGATAATAATATAAAGCTCAAAATCGTTGAATATTACGCAAGCTAAAGACGAAATCACAAGACCGTAATATTCAATGAGTAGTCACAAGATCATCAAATCTGAATATTGAAAAATGTGACAGAAAAGAATATATCAAAAAATGACAAACATTAACCTATGGAAGATCAATGTATGTTAGCTTTTGTAAAAAAATATCATTAAATAATATTATCCATCAAATCTAAAATTCAAAATCTATCAGATAACAATTGCATCTAGATCTCAATAAATCTTTAGTTTATAAAGCGTTGATCAATCTTGGGTTAGCTGTAGGGGTACTGTCCCAACTAACGGAGGTTCACCGGAGAACACTTAAGTACCGCTTCGCTTCGACCGTAGTCATGGTGACAGACAGACCCTTTGTAGGCTTGTACCCAAAACAAATCTCTTCTTTAATAACCGAAGATTTAAGAAGAATTAGTACAATATGAAATAAATTATATTCTATGGACTTAAAAAAATCTTAGAACAATGTAGCATACGGTATAAGATGTATGAATTACATTTATTCATATGTGCTATAAAATCATTGGATAACAATAAATATAAAATATTTGTAAATCAAATGTAGGACCTAGATACGCTGATGTATTTTGGAACCTAGGGACTGGGTTCAGTACCTTGGATCCAGAACTAGACGATAGTTGCAAGTACACCTTAATAAATCTTAAGTCTATAAAGTATTGATCACTTCGGGTTAGCTGTAGGGGCCGGTTTCCAGCTAGCGGTAGTCCGAAGACTAGTATACCGTATCGCTTCAGGCTATTTACACCTGTATGACAGAAGGACCCTTTCGGCTTGTTTCCAAAATAATTTCTACTCTTAAGAACTTAGATTCAAAAGAATATATGCAGTATCATCGAACATCGTCGAAATCCAGAATCCCTAAAAGTAAATACCCAAGGAATGGTTTATCAAGATCAAGATATTAAAATATATATATATTTCAATAAGAGTCATGTATCTAAAATGTCTACCAAAAATCCAAGAAAAAGAGGCTTTGAGGAAGAAGCTAATAAAGATAAGAACATAAATTTGTTTAAAAATCAATAGCTTAAGTATGAGATAAGTACAAGTTTAAAAACTACTTTTTAAAAAAATATAGAACTTGAACTTAACTCATATATCCCCATAAAGATATTTATACAAAAATATAAGAAATATGAGCAATATATAAATGAAAATGAATTATGTGTCCTTAATAAGCATAAGAAAATATCACAAGATAAAAAATATGCATAAATAAACTTTATCAGACAAAGATGTAATTGATTCATAAGAAGTTAATCAAATAAAATATGAGAATCAATAGTGAAGTATATTATGCAAGCACAATGTTTACATAAAAATATATGTATATACTTTTCAAGTAAATAGAAGACTCGTGCTAAACATACATACTTACAAAATACCGATCAAAGTAAATATGATATGTTAAAGACAAATCGGTAAGAAGTGACCATTAAAAAAATATTAAAGACGAAGAGTCAAAATATTTTCACCAAAACAAAATTAAGCTCCTATGCATGCTTCAAGAATAAAGATTAAAAGTAAAGAGCATACGTAGACAAATGTGTCACACTAGTAGAAAATAACATACTATATAGTATGAACTAATCATTTAAGCTAAACAACTAGTCAAGCTAGGATTATGTCTCACATTGATTCAAACAATAAACAAATTAAAAGATATCAATGAAAGCTAATAGCAAGACATCTATAACAACATGCTAGATATTAAAAACTATTTAGGAAGCATGTTACCGAAGTGGTTCTAGTGACCACACTTCTGTTGGTGTAATTGCATGAAAGATGACCTTTGTAGCTTTGCAATCACCAACATGTTCCATGGTTCTATTTGATATGAAAAGCTTCCCTGCAATATTAGGTGAAGACTTTGGTATCCAATACTTGGATCCACATTTGTTAGCTTTGGGAACCTATTTGCACAAGTTCATATCAACTAGCTTTCTAATCTGACAACAATTAGAAACATGTCCATTCAAACCACAATAATGACAGAAGGTATTAATAGTGATATATACAGCAGTATGAGAATGTGCAGTAGGATGACATGATGTGCGTGGATACTTGTAATAGAAAGCATGGCTGTGTGAAGCTTTAGCTTTGCTTGCTTCCTTTGTAAAAGATCTGACGTGTGTGATTTTGTGATGTGCTACGTGTCTTGTGTTAGACTGAGTCGTAGGTTGTACTACCTGCTTTCCCAGTCTGATCTCTAACTTTTTAGAGTTTGCACAGATCTCATCATATTTAGCAGAAAGAGCATTAATTCTACATGAAGCAATAGAATACTTCTTCTTTTCTGATTCTAATTCCTCCTTAAGTTTTAGCATTTTCTTAAGTGCTTTTCTCAATGCAATCAAGTACCTCATGCAATCTAAACTTCAGTATGGAAATCTCAGTAGAATTATCATAAGGAGAACTATTTTAAGCATCATTCAATAAGCAAGTAAGCTTTTCATTCTCACGCTTATAGGATAGAAAATCCTTTCTAGCTTGGTTATACTTATCTAATACTTTCTTGTGTTCTTCTAATAGATTACTGAAAGCATCAAATAACTCATCATGAGAAAATTTACCCTCTTCATAAAAAGAATTATTTTGTACCTCGTTAGATAATGCTTTGAGCATAAATTTGCAGCTTGATGAGGTCTCTCTTCTTCTTCAGAATCTGTTGCTTCGCTTTCACATCATATGCTCGTGTTAGTGTACTTGTGAGATGATGATCTTTCTTCTTTTGATCGTTCGTAGTGACTCTCCTTTCTAGCAGTAGTACAATCTTCTTGGATGTGGTCTATCTTCTTGCAGTTGTCACATACAAGCTCTTCTTCGTATAAGGGATTGTGTTGTACCTTAAATCAAATTCCATCATGCATATATTTGCATCATTATGAAGACTATCTTCTCTCTAGAGTTGCTAGCTTTGCTTTCATACCTGCACTCATAAGTAGCTTCAAGAACTTTCCAAATTTTATGAGATGTTGTGCAAGTAGTAATAAGTTTGATATATTTGTGTCTACAGCACAATAAAAGATATGTATAGCTTTTGCATCAAGGCTAGCTAACTTTTTCTCTTCCTCCATGTAACTATAATAAGGCTTATTGATTATAGAGGATGTGAGAATAGAAGTAATAGTAGGCTTTTTGTAGCCATTGACAACAATTGACCATAAGTCAAAATCTAAAGACTTCAGGTAGAAGCTCATCCGTGTCTTCCAATAACTATAGTTCGTTCCATCAAATAGTGAGAGTCTATTTGAGGATTGCTCTTCAGTTGTGAAGTACATACTTGCATATGTGATATAGTGATCTATGTAACAGCAGTTATATAATAACAATATTACCTCGCTTTACCTATATAATCCGCTCTGATACCAATTGTAGGACCGATTGTAGGAATGAGTTGTAAAGCGCAATACTCTAGAGGGGGTAAATATAGTAGGCAGCAGAAATTAACTATTTAAAATTGTTAGTAACAAGATCACATAATATATATCACAAGTAAGTAAATAAAAGTAGAGAGTAGAGAGCAAACGCAAACACAATGATGATGTATACTGGCTTTCTCTTGTGAGGACTAGTCCAGTTGGAAGAACTCTAGCTTCCAGTTGAATCTACTATAGAAAATCACCACAAGTTTTGATCCGAAGTTCTTGAACTTCTACAACGCGAGCTTTGATCCGAAGTACTCGACCAATTCAATTGTGAAGTGTCTATCTTCAATCAAGGCTTGATTACAATCACTCTGAAACTTCTAGACCGTACCGTACTGGCAAATTGACTAGAGGATTGTAACTGGCTTGGGATTTGAAAATAAATGCTCAGAACACTTTGGAAGAAGTAGTAGGCTTATAGAGAAGAGATATGAAAGTGAATTGGTGTATGAGTGAATTTAAATGATCGAAATCTTCTCTATTTATAGTTTTCAAAGGCAATTCTGACAGAATTCGGGCAGAACTCTATGAGAAAATCTCGTTGGGATCCGCAACTGCAGGAAGACCAAGTTCAAAAAACAACGTTCACTAACCGAACTCTGGCCGAATTCGGGCCGAGTTCTGCTAGGTTCTGTTAGGGTTTTTGCAAATTAGTTTTTGGGCTTTTGAAAAGTCAAACAGTTAGAAGTAGTTTGGGCTTTTATAAGTAGGCTTGTTTTCAAAATGAAAGGGTATTTTGAAAACGTTTCTTGGGTAGCTATTTGCCAGTATGATGCAGTGTACATCGTATTCCTAGACTCAATAAATAAAATACATTGATAAATAGGAAAACCAAGAGCCCTTTGATGACGAATTTCATCTGAAATTTGAGCAAACTTGAAGACGTCTTTTTTTTGGCAGTCGTCCATAGATAAACAGATCTGAAAACCTTTCGGTCGTTAGGCAGTTCAGAGAAATTTTGTATGTGTCGTCTTTGGCCCATCAATAATTCTCCATTGTATATGTCCTGGTTTGATCATATTTGATCATGCTTACAGCATGTCTATAAAAAATAGTTAGACGAACAAAACAATATGATACAAGCATAGCAATATGATATAGAACATTTAGGACAATGCTAATATTAGGACAATGCTAAGTTTAAGTAGCAACATGATAGTGATTACATGAATAGATGTCATTATGGTAAACTTAATTGATTAGCCATATTCAAAAATATGATATAATATTGGGCTAACAGTTCTCGCTTGGACCAATAACTGCTTATTAGCCATATTGGAGTTCCTCCGTGTCTGGCTGTGAAGTGGTTTGCTCTGGCGAGGCTGCGCGTCAGAAGGGTTACGCGTCTGGGGCCATATGGGAGCAGACTTTGATGGCGACTGTATTAACATCTTCTATCCACAGTCCCCTAAGACATTTTCTGTTTGTACATGACGATCACACTGTGAAGATTAATCCCTTTATAAATCTTTAGAGTTTTTTTAGTTCTTTTTATGTTAGAGTTTGTAACAGATCCTTGTAGCCATGATTTTAATAAAAAGAACTCTTTGTGATCTTTTCTGTTCTATGACTTTGTCTTTTATGTCTGCGCGTTTGGTCACCTGCGCTTTTGTGAAGCTGGGTGGGTAACGGGAACACCTACCTGCCTTTGACAACATCTGTGCATTTTATGCTTCTACAATGCTGTTTTCTGGAAAGAGACGATAGATAATGAAATTAATTCAATCACCTCTAATAACAGTTGGGTGTTGGTTGATCTTCCTGAAGAAGCGAAACTCATCAGATGCAAATGGATCTCCAAGAAGAAGATGAAAGTAGATGAACTATTGACAAGTTCAAGGCTAGGCTAGTAGCCAAGGGGTTCTCTCAAAAGTAGGGATTGACTACTTCGACACATATGCTCTAATAGCCCGGATGACCACCATCAAATGTTAATTTCTCTCACAGTAATACATATGTTGGTGATACATTAGATGGATGTAAAGACAACTTTCTTGTATGACGAGCTGACCGAAGAGATTTACATACAACATCCTGAAGGATTTGTCATCAAAGATCTTGAAGACGAAGTCTGCAGTTGGTAAAATTCTTGTACGGTCTGAAACAGGCTCCCAAAATATAGCATGAAAAGTTTGACAAGGTCATAAGGTCAAATGGCTACAGGGTTATTGAGACGGACAAGTGTGTTTACATGAAGTTGTTGATGAAAGAGGTGTAATCATTTGTCTGTACGTTGATGACATGCTAATCCTAGGTACGGATATGGGCTGTGTCACAGAAACAAAGAAGTTCATCTTGACCAAGTTTAGTATGAAGTACTTGGAGAAGCTGACGTAATCTTGGGCATCCAGATCATCGGACGGGCGCTGGACTGGTGCTATCACAGTCTCTTTATATTGAGAAGATGATCACACGCTACGGGTATCAGGTTCTTCAGGGATCGATGCGCCTTACAGGTGTGACCTGAAGCTGAAGCCTAATTCGAGGGAAAATGTCAGGCAACTGGAGTATGCAAGCTTCATCGGGAGTTTGATGTACGCTACTACTGCCACTAGGTTTGACATAGATTTTTCATAGGAATGTTGAGTCGATATACGAGCAACCTAGGCGTTGAGCACTAGAAAGCTGTAAAAAGGGTAATGAGATTTATTAAGAAGACTCAGACATATGCACTACACTACAGCAGAGATCCGTCGATTGTAGAAGGCTTCAGTGATGCGAGCCGGTGCTCAGCGGTGGAGAGCGAGATATCCACAGGTGGATTTTTTTACCATGGTAGAGCTGCTATATCATGAAGTCGAAGAAGCAGACTATGCCCCTCGTTCCTTCATAGAATCTGAATTATTTACAGTAGATTTCGCAGCAGAATGGCTTTGGAAGATCATGTATGATCTTCAAGTGGTTGGGACGCAGATACCGGCGATACCTATATACTGCAAACAGACAAATGCTATGGTGGCATCAAATAACCTCTTATCGAAAAGAAGAGAACTGTGTGGTTAAAGCACAGGGAAATACACGATCTCATCAAGAGAGGTGCCAATACAGTAATTGATGTTCAGAGTCAGAAGAACCCGACGGATCCGTTCACAAAGGGCCTCAAGCGCCAGCTGGTCGAAGACACAGCTTGTAAAGTGGGCTTGAAAGCATTATATTGTGTTATTGTAATCCTACCATAAAGTTTTATGATATTAGCTGAAGAAAAAATCTATTAGGCATCTAGCTTTTGGTTCAAGGGAGGACCACTAATTGAAAAAATCAGAAACAGTGGGTACATGTCCTCTGTGACATGGAAAGAATACAGACCTACAACCACTATTATCTACTATATGTTTTCTAGGAGAACAGATCCTGTGGTGAGGATGACTTAAGCGCCTTAATGAGTTCTTAGACAGAGTGAATGCCTGTTGTGCTTTACAGAAACCACGGTAGCATTGCGCTACAAGGAGTATTACAACTCTATGCTATAGGGGTGACTCCACCATGAGATTTCTAGGTATGGGTAATGCTTCGGCTTTGCGAGCCAAGTCACAGTGGCGTAGCACCACAAATAGACATGTAGCCTAATTGTATGATAAAATTCAAGAGTTGTAGATAGCACTACAAAGGAGAAGATGTCCTCATGCTATAGTGGCACGACACCACGAAGAGGTACCCAGGTAGGGGTAAAACCGAGGCCTCGCAAGACATATCATTGTGACATAACACTGCAAGGAAGCGCAAGGCTTCATGCTGGGTAGTTTGGCACTACAGAGAGGCTTGCGACCTCATGCTACAGTAGTATGACACTATGATGAGGTACCCGGGTAGGGATAATGCCTCGGCTTTAAGCCATGTCATAGAGGCGTAACTCGCAAGGAAGCGCAAGGCTTTATGCCATATCTCTTTAATAAATAACTCACCTAGAGTGTATGGACAGAGATAGCAGGCCGTCTTTTGAGGGTAAATTGTAGGTGACCAAAATATGTACACCGAAACCAGGCTGGCACAGGGCCTTTAATGTGCAGCCAGAAGCACATGTGACTACATTATATGAGTAGAAAGAATTGCAGCTATGGTACAAATTCAAGGCTTAGTCTATTCTTGTATAATACTGTTATTTAACCCATGCGGGAAGATTCAAGTCATCAGCGACATCTATCCTAATGCATGATGGACAGTCACTATAGGGAGCACTCAAACCCATATATAAAGATATGTGGGGGATTGTTGTTGTTTTGGCCTTAAGCACTAGAAACATAGTCCTATATTGCCTAGGCCAAATAAGTTATATCTCTATCTATAAGCTTGCTTGTGTTTAGAGATGCACATGTGGTGTGGAGTGGCACATGGATGCCATGTGGGGGTATTTTTCTAGTGGAAAAAAGGTTAACTCAACAAATGAAGCATTATTGCCTTTTGTCATGTTGTTGGAATTTATTTCATTTGAGCTAAGAACCATAGGGGCTTAGCAACTCGGACTCGGACTCGGGCTCATGGGCTCATGCGGTGTAATGTGGCTTTGCTGGCGCACTTTGCACTTAGCACGTCAACATCATCATTAGGCGCATAGTATATTTTAGTTGCGCTCGTTGTGCGAGCCTCTGTGCTGCCGATTGTGCGCCCGTTCGCGTGAACCATTCGCTGCCGATCGCACGATAGTTTGTGTGCCTGTTCACACGGATAGTGCGTGCAGCGTGCGTTGTGCGCGTTGTACGCAAGTGCGAGAGTAAGCGAGTGCGCACGGGCGTAGTTGGCACAGCGTGCGCAATTGTGCGCGAGTGCAGTTGGCGCAGTAGGCGCTAATTGCTGTATCGCGCGTGCAATCGTGTATATTCACGATCTGAACAGTTATGAAATGGTTTCTCCTTTCTCGGTACATCTCAAACTTTTTGTACACTGGGGAGTTACTAGACTGACTATATATGTGTCTCTCTTCTCTCTCATTCGGAACAATTCATTCAACAAGTTTTTCATACAAAATTCAGAGAGTGGTAAAGAGAGAAACTGAGAGAAGTGCACGACATTCTGAACATCCGAGGAGTCAGAGTATTCGATAGAGTGTTCTAAAAGTTCATCTCCGAACTTGCTGGTTCCTGGAAGCTATTCGTATGGGACGAATCTAGCTTTGAGCTCCGGTGATCCATCACCCAAGTAGAATTTTTCTTCTTCTTCTATTCATTTCTTCTTCTGTTCTTCTTCTATTGTAACTCGTTCTAAACGAGTTCTTTTCTGATCTAATCAGAAAACATAATGTGATTTTTTGTCGCTGCTGCTACGAAATTATTTGTGCCTTCCTCGAAGTGTTGCATCTGATTTTGTCTCTCTGAATCCTTCGGGATCTCAGTTGTGCACATTCTTCGAAGTGTTGCCAAAATCTGTTTTTCATCTTAAAATCACGCCCCGGGACTAACATATATATATATATATATATATATATATATATATATATATATATAAATATATATATATAGTCTACAAGTACATCCTTTGCACGTATTTTAATTAGAATATCATAAGATCAGTTGTCGTCTTTCAGTTTTTGCTTGTGGTTTATTTTTACAATGCCAAGAGATTTAAAGTACGAATTTTAATTTTTTTAAGTTTTCTATTGAGAATAATAACATTTGCAAAATGGTAAGAACAACAAAATTTATTACTATTGGAACATGAAGAATTGTATGGAAAAAAAACCTTGCATGCAAACTTTGTTGTTTTGATTCTTAAATATAAATGACATTTAAGTTGACCTAATAACATTATGTTTATAAAATACTCAAGATATTTTAAGAATTCAAAAATTTTACCACCAAATTTTTTTTATATAGTAGAATAAATATATAAAGGATGTTGACAAGCTTGGTTTACTCGTGGTTGATGTAGGAAAAAGTTTTGAAAAGCAAATCTAATGAAAATAGTCATGCACTGGTCGATGATTCACTCTAGGTACACATGTGGAGCCAAACCTATTGGCCACCTACGTGAAATTGAGTGACAAAGAAAAAGAAGCATGGTCCACCAAGTCCCTTTAGGACGGGGGTTCGCCCCGCGGAGAGCCGGAGGCTCGGTCCACCAATGATGTGACCGTTTGTTTCTTCTCTTTTTCAGGTTAGCACCAGATGCGGGGATAATTACGTATAAGCCCTTAGGTTTTTCTTTATATGTCCTTTAATTATTAATGCTCTGTTTGTTAGCATCGTCATTGCTTATATGAAGACTATTTTGGCACACCTTTCCACCGTCACCAATAGGCCACAATAACCAGATGCAAAAGGAGGATAGGAGCATAGGACCCAGTATGAATTGGCTAACAATGAATTATTATTGGTTATTTTCTGCGCGCCATCTTTTCTCTTCAACTCTTTCCGCCCATCATCTTCTATTTCTGTGCTAAACCTACTGAAAAAAGGGGTTCCACGAGTACTAATAAGAAGGGAGAAGTCGTAGATTCCTACACTAAAGACTTTGCACTCAATTCATTCTTTGCATGACGTGTCTCAAGGGATAAAATTTGCAATCAAGATATCATTTTCCATTAACAAAAAAGTTTATAAATTTTTACTAGGAAAATTTTGATTTTTTTTTTCTTTTATAGTACAAAGAATGCCTTCTTTATAACAAAAAATTTTAATTCTAGAGAAGAACAGCAATGGAGGTCCAATCTGCACGTGATACTTTAATCCATTTACCCGAAGCAAAGATGGAAAAATCTTGATAAGTCTCGAACTCAAGAACAATGTGGAGAGAAGAAACTCGCAACAAGTAGCTCTGGCACAAGATTCAAAGCTTTTAGTATCTCTTGTCAGCACAAAGATGGAAAAATCTTGATAAGTATCGAACTCAAGAACAATGTGGGAGAGAAGAAACTGGCAGCAAGTAGCTCTGGCACAAGATTCGAAGCTTTTAGCCATTCATACTGTAGCGGCTAACTTTTGGAATTATTCATGGAAATTAGACAAAACACACCGTTCATGCCTTTCTGTGCACGTGCAGGGACGGTTGCATTTACTATGCGCATTTATCGGACTCAAACGCCTACACAGAACGCGGTCTACATGATATGTGACAACAATTACAAAGATATATTAAATCCCTATAATATTATGATTGTCATTTCGAAATCCGAATGTATGCCCAAATCTATGCATTAAATGCCTTATATCTCTTCTCGAAATTCAAAATACAATTAACAGTTGTGCATTTAATGATGAGAGAAATTAATGCTCCTACATAGGAAAGGCAAAGATCGAGAGGATTGCTTCAGCCATTGTCCATACCATAGTGGAAGTGTGAGCACATTAATATGGATTGTTATTTATGGACCAATTGTGAATTTGTGAGCCCGCTTTCATCGAACGTAGGATCTCGGATTGGATTTCTATCTTCGACATAGATTTTAAATTCTATCATAATTATTGTGATGCGGGAATTCTGGATTATCTTGACGATATATATTTATGACTGTTAGTAGCAATTAGTGGGTTATCTATTCATATCGGCACATTCGTGACCGATATGCCGAATACATCTTATTCAAGCAAATACTCTATGCTCTATGTACACTTACATGATAAATGTTATTTCTTGTCTCTATGTTAAGGTATCATAAATTGAAACACTATAGTCTCACGAGATGACATATTGCATTGATTATCGATATTTATGGTTGGAGATTTGGAAGGGAAAGTGCTGTCACGCCCCGATCCGGGAAATCGCTTGTCCTCGCTAGATTTTACCCGAATCATCGTCCTCGCTGGGGGTGTGATGCCGCACGAGCCTGGAGTTGCGCTCATGCAAGGCAAGATAACAGGTTCACATAGAACTATCTCAAATCGATAACATAAGCAGCAGAAGGAAAACAAAGTATAACACAAGAATCTCTTTTATTGATTATGAACTGAAGATTACAAGGGCTCTGAATAACCCAACATATATGCCAATTGGCTACAACGCTCATGATCTCTCTAGCTCACAAAGGATTACATTGTTCCATACATTATGCCTCTATATAGCCACCAAGTATGTCTTCGGCCGAACATCTCCATGTCGCAAGTCCGAACGCATATACGGAAGCTCCTTTTGAACGCCAAGGACTCCATGCCTCGGCACGTCCAAGCCAAGTTCCGCCCCTAGTCGATCATAACCTGAGCCTGCACATAACTAGTGGGGGATTAGTGCTTTCGTCCTCGCTTCGCACTGTTCAAAACCCGCTCGCACCCAAACTAAACACTAAATCCTTTAGTGGAACATGCAACTTAATTTGTGATCTTTCTATTTAGCCTTAGGATCGGTTTCATGGCAATATTCAACATAACGACTTAATATTAATGTGTCCACATCCCGTGTTCCTGCAGCAGATACAGTTAGGCATATTAGGAACATAAACATAGTGATCGTGCACATCCCGTCCCATTTTCCTTAGCCTACAGTGGTTAGAACTTAACATAAGCAAACATACGATTCGTACAACCGACCAATTCATAAACGTAAACATATGCATAATGGGTGGCAGGCCCTGCGCCTGCATCCAGCTCTCATCTCAGCCTACCGGCCCTAACTATATGAAGGTCACGGTGTTTCGCACCGTAATGGACTTGGCATCTCTTATGTGTAAGCCTACAATCGCTTCGATACGGGTTGCTAGCCCAGTATCCGAAGGATCCCAAACTTACGGATATCATAGCTTATCACAGGGACGGTCGTAATCCGTTCGAAAGTTGTACACCATAAATACCACACATAATTCCTCCTAGGCCGAACGGTCCCGGCGCCCCGGCGTAACCGTTCGAGGGAAGCCGTACCCGTGCACGGGCCATCCGAGTCCATTAACCATGCAATACGCGCCATAGCAACACACATAACAATCCAACCAAATCCTTCGTTGCATAAACATAGTCTCGTTCCATAAACGGTTTCCCGTGCCATAAACGATTTCCCGTGCCATAAACGGTTTCCCGTGCCATAAACATAATCCACCATTCATATGGGGAGCTCCGTCGGCGTTATGCTCCAACACATCCATATTGATGCACGACGCCCAACGACTTAGTCATCTCATACTCGTATTCAACGCGTACCATTCGTAAGTATTCTCATAGCATAATTCCGTATTACTTAGTCTTTTCGTAACATAAGTGCCCGAGGGCACGCTCAGCGCCGTAATCCATGTTCTACGCCTAGTGTTCAATATTCTCGGAGCCGTGCACACGATGCACATCTCAATATCATCTTTCAATGTTCTACCATCATTGTCCTACCGCGACTCGTACACTTGATGCACGTCGCTTCAATGTTTCGATTGTTCAATGTTCTATCTTAGTGTTCAACGCATACTTACACACGTAACCGTCGCCGAACCATGCTCGCTAACTCAATAACATCTTACGCATACCATAATACATTTTATTAGACGTGAAGGAATAGGGAGAGAGAGTCAAGAACCCGCCCACCTTAAGCCGAAACGCCTTGTCGTTCCGCCGATTGAAGCGTCTCGCTTCCATAACTCGATCGCACAGCTAACTCCCGGACTTAGCCATTTCTTTGAACTACTCGGTTGATTTGGCCTATCGCGCCCATGCCACAATCCGTTGCAAGGCCTCGATTTGGTTTTGCGGACACTTCATTGCATAAGGCAAAATACCGACCTCTTATCGTCCAGCGTAAAAGCATAGCCTGCACACCAGATCAACTAAAATCAAAACTTGCTCAAACGGGACTTATCCTTTGCATCGATTCGATTAACAGATTCCAACCGACTCAAAGCTTACCTTTGGCCAACGTAACACTTGCATCGATTCGCATCGATACCTCATCGGGTCAACGCAACTCTTCGAGTCAACGACTCATCGTAATGCACCAAGCGGAGCGGGGCATTACATAATATACCACTCAAAATCAGGTTCGTTCTCGAACCGAAACCAACACTTAATCCAAGTACCTCGCATAGATCGCATCACGATCTCGTGCTACTATCGTTGAATCATACAACTTAGTTTAGATTATACACATATTTTAGGCGTCCCACTAATATATGCATTTCAGCCAAGCTTAGTTGTAGGATATCGGAACAACTAACAAGCTCAACTTAATCCTCAAGTACCAATCAGTCCGTACTCGACTTAGTAAAATCTTAGCGCATGTTCTCAAAATACTCTTCGTATGCATCATCCCATAACATGCGATGATCTTCCAACATCTTGCACATAACTTAATTCAACCATAACTTCAATCTCGTAAGTTTCTCGCCGGCCACCTAACACTCACATTGCATCGAGTCATTGCGCATCCGATCACAATAATTCTCCACAATGCCTACTCGCCCAACCGTTTCCTATCTCTCGTATAACTTAAGTCTTTCATCCAATCATTCCTCACATTTAGCCTTAACGACATGGACTAAGTCCACATGTCATAAATTCCTTTGCCAACAATCCGTACTAAGTCTTGCACACAACTATCCATATATGATTCACAATCTCGAACTATCCGTGCATCGAGTCTGGGGCTACCTCTGCTAGGTAACTTATCTAGACATCATGCTCGCGCTCTTCTGACACAAGAGGTCAACTTGAGTCTACGATGCTCAAAGGCAACAATCTTCCCGACCCAGGTCTCTTACGACATGCCTATCTCTGATTCTCGTCCGAGTACGACTCCTTACTCAATTCTCAAATCAATCCTGACAAGTACGTTTCGTAATATCGACGGTGCGCTCAACACACATAGCCTGACCGTTACTCAAACCGATCTACGACACAACTCTTAGGGTCGTTCTACTATCCGTTGCTCTCACGCATTGTAGAGTCTTTGCAATCGCCTTACCGTATCATTACGCTAAGCACGTTCCTCAACATCTATTCGATCCAACATAACTTTTCTTGACCATATCGATTCTAGTACTCGCTAACTTTCGAGACACGATACTCACTCGCTTAGACTTATCCTCAACATGCACTACCTCACTCCTTATCCTTCTTACGCGACTTCTTTAGGGTCATCCTATGGGACTTCAACATTCACTTGATTTGGCGATCAAGTCTTCTAGGGTCATCTGCCCCAAAACTATGCTCGATAATTGAAGATCATCAACGAGGGACAGTTACAATGAACCATGCTATATCCTATCGCGGAGCCAAATCAATTCCCGACAATTCCTATGGGACTTTACCCAATCCGACATATCAATCCATAACTTATCTACTCCCGCGCAACTGATGTGCCGTTGCTACTCGAATGACTCATGCGCTTGCGTGCCGTTTCTACTCGAATCACTTAGGCACTACCGTTAACAATATCGCAACCTAGCAGTATTTGTTCGCCTCCATTCGAGTCTATCCACTCACGGCCAATATCTGACACATTCTAGGCTTATCACACAATCCTCAATTCCACCTTCGCATCAAACCACGAGTCCATATCAAATTTGCCATGCCTCGCAAGTTCGATCATCCCGCTGGATGAATCACCATACAGCGCGCACGCGGAA
>JANAVB010015000.1:0-77682 GCA_029216955.1 Iris pallida | reverse complement strand
GCCCCACTCCGGTGCCCCATCCCGCCTTTCATCCCCGTTACCTCCCTTGTTCGTCCCCATCCATCCCCCACCCTCCTCTCCCCTCGCCAAAGCTGGAGTGTCGCGGCTCCGTCCGCCTTCACCATCCCCCCACCCCTCCGTGTATCTCCCCTCGTCCACCCTCGAGTAGGCAGCTGTCAGTGCTCGACGCAGGAGTCTCTCCGTTGAGCGCCTCCCCCCACCTCAATTCCTCTATTGCCTTCCCGCTCTCTCACAACTCCCTTTCAAAATTTGAACTCCTTTCCCACAGCTGTCCTCTTGGTGACCCCCTCGGGCTTCGGGTCCCCGTACAGTGCCGCAGGCCGCGCACTCCCTCAGGTGAGGATGAGCCTCACGTTTCTTTGCATCCTGCGCCTTTGGCGCCCTCCTGCCCCCTCCAGATTATAGCTGTGCACTGCGTGAGGCATTGGGTGGGCCCATGTTTCTTTGCATCAGGCGCCTTTTAGTTGCCTCTTGTCGCCTCCAGCTTTTGGCGCAGGAAGCCTTTCAGCGCCTTCTGACCCGGGTTTTCTCTTGACGCCAGCTTCGTAGATAGTGCCACCCCCTTCCCTATGTTGTGCGGGTGATCCGTTTGGCGCTGCTCCGTTCGTCACTGCGCCTATTGGTAATGCTGACTAGAGCCCGCCCCTCTCCAACCCTTTGGTTGTCGGACTCTCGGCCTTTTCGTCCGCGCCTTCCTCTTCGTAGTGCACGCTCGGCTCTCTCCCCGCCTTCGGCGCATAAGGTTCTTGTTGCTGTCGGTGCCTCAGGCAGCCCTCATACCGATCCTGTTGTGGTGCCAGCCCCTCCTTCGGGCGCCGCGGCCACCCTCGTGCCGTCTTCTTCAGTCGCCGATGATCTTTTGGCATTGTTTCCTTCGTCGTTATGCCACCCTTTCTTAACCCCTCCAACACCTCTCCCGGTCTTGGCGCCATCCCCTATTTTGCCGCCTCTAGCTTTGGCGCCACCATCAGCGGCTCTTTCACCCAATGCCCCTTCGTATGCAGAGAAGCTCAGGCCGGATCGCGCGACGATCCTGACCAACCCCACCTTGGAGATTGCACTCCCGGAGATCGAATTTCCCTACCCACAAGTCGGCCAAGAGATTTATGTCCCCTTCTCCACCGCCAAAATCTCTTCCTTATCCTCCACCTTCTCGCTTACCTGCGTCCTCAAATTCCCCAGTGGATGGCCGAATCTCTTTAGAGTGCAGGAATCCATCGCCAGATGGGACCTCACTTCTGCATTCAAGGTCACCCCCTTAGACCCCAAACACATGTTCCTCCACTTATCCTCCGATTTAGACCACAAAAAGGTTTGGTCGCTTGGCACATGCAAGATCGACTCCCAGAGCATGATCATCATCAAATGGTCCCCCGAGTTTAGCACAAAAGTAGACTCGGCGATTGACTCGGCCTGGTTTACCCTCCCCAACATCTCCCTAATCTGCTTTGCCCCTGCGGCGCTGAGAAGAATCGCCAGCTCATTTGGGACATTCTGGCCTTGGCCGAAGTGACCCGAAACCTCTCCAGGGGCAATTACGCCAAAATTTGTATGGAGCTAGCTTTGTCTAAGAACCTGTCCAAAGAAATTCAGATCAAGCTCGGCGATAAGACATACACACAAACCATCGTTTACGACAACAACGTCATTTTCTGCAAGCACTGTCATATGAGAGGCCACTCTATGGAGCGCTATTTTAAAGCTCACCCGGAGTTGAAGAAGGCACCAAACCGGAAGAGAAACATCACCAAACCTAACCAATCCGACTCCCCATAATCACCAACCCTCGATTCTCCCTACCCCTAACTCTCATGTTCGATTTGTCGACATCGCCAGCAACGCCATCCCACAACCCCTCCCTCCACGAGCAGAGCCATAGTGCCCTACAACCCCCCCCCCCCCGCCATCACCGTCACCAATAAATTCAATATCCTCTCATCGGCTATGACATACGCCACCACAGAGGTACCCTACACAGCCGAGCCATCAGAGACCAACCTGGAGGCCAATGAGGACAACCCGGACAGCGACAAGGAGGTTGCTCATCAAGAAAGAACCCCCTAGCCCCCAAAATCACAGTAGCTCATGAGCAAGACAACACCACGCCACCCCAACTCATAGAGGGAATTTGCGCGGACGCCTTGGCCAACATTGGCCCAGCCCCAGTCGCAGGTTTCAACAAGCTGTAGATGCTAGCATCCTCAGCCCGATCGACCTCTTTGGAGCTCTAGCAGAAATATAAGATGAGGCCTACTTGCACCGAACAGAGGTAGCGGACGTCACATCGGAAGAAGTAGTAGCCCCCACCAAAGACACGTCCATATCGGAGGATAGCTTAGAGACCATAACATTCGAGCCATACAAAGCAAACAGGAAGAAGAAATATGACAAAGAGCACTCGACCATGACAATGAGGTCTGCCGTGAAGCTCACAACCCTCCCCCTCCATAAGATCTCTAATGCTTAACATCCTCTCTTGGAATGTTAGAGGCATGGCAAACAAGCCAACAATCAGAAGACTCACCAGTCTCAAGAAATCCCACAGGATTGATATTTTAGTGGTCATTGAGCCCAAAATCTCTCACAAAAACTCAAATCCATCCAGCTCCAGCACGGTTTTCCTTTTGCTATAGCCAGCTGCAGCGACATTTGGATCCTTTTTGCGACAGGCATCAAGTTCAGCATATGCTCGAGTCGGGTACCTAATAAACCTGTGATACACATAATATTTAGGATGATCAGTTTTACCTATTTTCTCTGGTCGTTTTGCATCTGAAAGCTGAAGTTTATTGCTCTGCATCAAGCAATCAAAGATGCTCATGACATCATCCTCGTCAAAGGAGTATTCTTCTTTTGGACGTGGTGCCCTTTGTGGTGGTGTCGTTGGAGTAGGTGTTGACTGACCTATATTGACGGCTAGAGCTTCTTTGCCTTTAACGTTGATAGCCAAAGTCTCTTTCCCTTTGTAGTTATTCTAACGCCCACTGCTGTTGGATGCATCATGTTCATCTCTGTCAAGATTAGTGTCATGACCCGCACCCACTTTTTGAACGCGAGAGCGTGAGTAAGCCAGCTACGCATCAAGCGGAACCAGCCCGACTCGAATACTTAAATGCTGTCAAGGCTATGGTATACTGCCAAATCATGGCAATACAATCTATATCTGAAATCCACAAAAGTAATATAAGCATAAGTGAACAACTATGGGTCGTGGTCTGCAGCCTACTAGCATGTATGTCCGATAAGACTCCAAGGAATATAACAAGAGTCTTTAAAGTGAATCAATAAGCAGGATATCTCATGACAAGGAATGTAAAGTACGAAAGGATAATAAACATAATAACGATACCTGAATCCCGTAACGTATCATCATATCCACCATCCAGAACTACTAGCAAACTCCATGCAATCACTAAACCTGAAGAGATCATCAGGTCCTCAGGGGACCTAGCAAGATACATAAAAATATGCCTATCTAGCAGTTTATCATGCAATAAAGAAAATACAGGAAATAAACAAGAAAAGACCAATCAACACGAAAATACGACTATACACGACTGGAAGAACCACTACGCATAAACGAACTGCTGGAGGAGAACGAGAGAACACGATGTCACGATGTCAACGGATAACCAATCGAATACTCAAACCCTCGCCCCTAGTGTGGACTCGCAGGTTTGAATAACTACTAACCCTCACCCCTAGTGTGGACTCGCAGGTTAGCTTCAAGGAAACACCCTCGCCCCTAGTGTGGACACGCAGGTGCGGACAGATATCTACTAACCCTCGCCCCTAGTGTAGACTCGCAGGTTAGCTTCAGGAAATCAAGATACAAATAACTACTAACCCTCGCCCCTAGTATTAACTCGCAGGTTAGCTTCACGAAATCAAGATACCAATAACTACTAATTCTTGCCCCTAGTGTGGACTCGCAGGTTAGCTTCAAGAATTCAAGGTACAGCAGTTCCGTTATGACTTATCCATCCTATGACACGATGTGACTCAGTCCAAGTACAGGTGATGACACGACACGACCCAAATCACGATACACAAGAGAACCAATCCAATATGAACTACAAAATTAACTATGAACAAGAACTTTAAATAAATATATCCAATATGAACTTCAAGCTAACTATAAACAAGGACTATATATATACTAGCATGCACGATGTATAAATTATATGTCGATAATCAACCAGTAAAACTATATAATAATATAAATATGTATGTAAATAAACTGTAGAGGAAGGCAAGGTATCTTGCTTGGAGGTTGCACGTCGATCCAACAAAATATAGTCAACTAGTCAGCCATAAAGTCCAAATCTCACAACTGTCTCCGAAAGCTGAAACAGACATTATCAACATTCTCAGAATAGTCAAATTAGCTAGGATTGCCTGTCCATAAGTCCAATTTAGAACATAGGGGCAAAACGTTAATTTTGGGAAAAAATGGTGCCACCATTGGACCCACTTTGCACCGAAAAACATGCCAGAGTCAATGGTCTCTAAAGTCATCAAACTACATGTCTACAAATTTGCTTTGATGATACGAACCCAACTGTATGTCCAGTTTTAGATTCCGGTGGGCCGTACACAAAATCGCCCGTTGAATTGGATCGTGGAGCCCAAAAAATGACGATCCAATCAACTGTCTCAGAATTGGACCAAACTTGGAATACAGGACCAGAAAAATGATACGGTCCTGATGGCACGAGTTTTGTCTCGATCTGACGAACGTACACAAAGTAATTAGGAAATTTGCACAGACGCCGATACGATAAATTTCGACGGATACGCATCAAATTCGTCACGCACACGCGACCAATTTGAATTTCGTCAAAGCGCACACATCCACGAAGCCGATACGCACCTTTAGATTCTTTTGGTTCACGACCATGTTGCCCAGAATGGCGGGACGTACGTCGTATCGAAGGTTTTTGTCACAATCCGCACCCACCGTGAGGGTACGAGTACGTAACAACGCCCAGCCTACGTCGTAGTATCGGCGGTAGAACGCTGTTCTAGGTCATGAACTATAACTAACTAACATGAAATACTCTCCAAAAAGGAGGCCAAACACAGAGGTACAACTCAATCACAATCTAAGGTAGAATGTAGCACGATAAAAAAGATAAGAAATCCTCAACTGAGGTACAACAGAAATGAATAACAATCACAACATCTCTAACAATATACAAACTCTGAATCAAGAACAACAACTAAACATAAAGGGAAAAATAGTCTAAGCTGTCTATGCTAAGCAAGGTATCGTCTTCAGCAGCTGCCTGAACCTCCCCAGGGGTCCAGGTCGCGAGTGTCATCTAGGCAAGCTCCAAAGTAAGGGGTGCAGGGTTCCTCATCATCCTCTGTAAAAATTGTCAACAGGTCCAGTCAGGACGGGAGCGAGCACAATACATCTCACGCAGATCATAACAGGTTAGAGAATATAAACATGCAAGAGAGTACGATACATAAAACTGAAAGAAAATACATGATGTAAACAGGAAGAGAACTGTAATAGAAATATCTACTATAAGTAGAGAGCTACCAGTGACTAGTGATTTAGAGTACAAAGTCGACATGTGAACGGTTGGATTTGCACATGACTATACTAAAGAGACGCACATGGCTATACTACTTTGGAATTGTTCACATGACTATTTATACTCCCCCATACCCCAATCAATACACAAGGATCCAAACAAGTTATGTTACGTACATGGTTTTCACATGAAGCCCATAAATGGGTGCACATGAAGTATACATGAGAGCTCATACATGAGTGCACGTGAAGTTCACATGGGGGCCCATAAATGGGTGCACATGAAATTCACATGAAGGCTCATAAATGAGTGTACATGCAATATAGGTTATACATGAGATACATGGGAAACATGATCGATTCATGAGAGCACATGAGAGTACACGAGCGAGCATGAACGAGCATGATGTACATGAGAAACATGAATAATATGAGAGCGAGGAATACACGATGTACATGAAACACATGACACAATGTATCCGATGCTCCCGAGGGGATAACATCTCAATGTAGGGATCCATATAATACCAATCCGTGATAATATCGTGACAACATCAAATAAGGTAAACTAGAGTAGGAATATAATTCTAAGCAAGTTATGAAATGATCAGAGAATGTACTCGCCTGGTATCTGAATGTCTGAAGTAAATGTACTGTCTGAGATGAGGTACCTGATTCCTAGTTAGAGCAACACAAGTCAAGATGTATACAGGAGATAATAAATGTAATCTATAATGCATCTGCATGCTGTCTAGGTCGAACTAGGCCAAAGTCAACTCTTGGTCAACCATGGTCAACTACCCTAGTCAAACAAGGTCAACCAAGTCAAACCTAAGTCAACAAGTCTAATAAGTCTCACTAGGCCTAACCAAGCCTAGGCTAGCACTCTACATCGATCCTAAGGCTATACAAGCCAACTGCACACCTATACTTGCATTCAAACCACACACACAAGCAATGAGCCATAGGCTATGAGTCCTAAGCTATAGGCTATATTACCTATAGCAAACACATATCTACATATACACATATTAACATATATATATATATATATATCTAAAATAATATAATACACACATACATAGAAGGACAGGAAAAGGCAATGTGTTGTGTACATGTGTTTCCTGTGGGTGTGGTATGGTGAGTGTTACATGTATATGGGGTAGGAGGGAAAGGTTAATTTTGTTCAATTCATCATGGCATAAACAACATTATACTTTAGTTCAAGGAAAAGAATAAAAATCAATTCTCAGGTTGAAAACTCATGTGACAGGTTATATTCAACAATGAATTACTTAGACAGTTAACCAATGAATTCCCTTATCCTAACTTCATACAACCATTAACATAATGTGTATAAACATATACAATGTATATATACATAAATATATAAGCTGTGGCTAATTGGTTAACATAGGACTGAACACAACTTCAGTTTTAAAGGGAGGGAAAGGAAACAACTTCTCAGATTTGTGTCTCAGGTCAACATGGCAGTGCCTACCTAGGTGTGGGTGTCCCAGGTTAATACAAAATTTAGTTTTTTAGTTAAAGACTTGTGTGATAGGAACTTGTGCATTGCCATGTGTGTGTCAAACATTTGTTCTCAGAAATTTCCAAAACAGGGAATAATGAATGAGGGCTTATACATGTGTGACAGTAAAGGAAAGAATCAGTTTTGTGTGTGGTCATGAACCAATGTGGTTCTCAGACTTTAGATAGGAATGTTGGGCAATGGAATCAGTTGCATAGTGCCTAGCCATTCCCATTTTTTCCAGTTTCAGATTTTGTGTGTGTAAACATGTGATTTCAAGGTGTGTATATTAGATAGGAGACCTGTGTATATGAATGGGAAAAATAGTGATAGTGTTTGTGAGTGTATGAGCATAGTGTCAATGACAGTGATGTGTAATAGGTTAGGAGATGTGTGTATATGGTGTTGACAGAAATCAAAGAGTGTCACATGTGAAATCATTTAAGTGTGGCATGGTGTTGAACTGAAATCAAAGAGTGTCACATGGTGTGAATCATGGAACATAAATCTCAGAATTAGGGAATATGTGTGTGTGTGTTCAAGTGTGAGGGTTTACATAGGAATACAGTCCAGTTTTAGTGTTCTATGGTAAAGAGTGTGTGTATATGTGAGTAGGAATCTTAGAACTTTCAATGTTGAATAAGTGCTCTCAGGTTCACAGTAAAAGGAAATAGTGTAATAAAATGTATTAATCAGTGTCTCTGATATAGATAGGGTGTATAACAGGAAAAAAAATGAATCAATGTGTATGTGCACTTGTGTCAAGTGTCAAGTAAGAACTGATTTAGTGCATGGTTCTCAAGATTAGCAAAATGACAGTTTAGTAATGAATTGAACATTCGTTCTCAGGTTTTTTTTTTAGAAAATACTTAGCAGTCCCAACCCAATACACAAATACCAATCCAGTGATTCCCTTAACCCCATACAAACACAACCACATATGCACCTATCCATACACATGTATGTGAGCCAATTAGCCATTCCACATGACAAAATAGGAAAAAGAATGAAATCAAATTCAAAAAAACACCCTCAGCCTATGGTATCAAAAAAACCATTTCGAACCCAAGAAACATGTGGAAAAATCTAATTAAATGCAAATCAAATGTGCCAACATGATGTACACATGTGTACTTGTCCTAGGGGAGTGCTCTCGTGTCCACACAAGTGGACACGAGGTGTCCAAGCATGTAATTTAGCTAGTGCCAAAACTGTGCATTGGGCTGCCTCGTGCAGCCATGTCGAGTCCAATAGGACTCGACACACAACACGAGAAGGGTCGTGTCCGTGTCCAGTGGTAGAGTGGGTCTAGGGCTAGGGAATAGATACCCTGAATCGGATCTAGACCGTGTCGTGTCCGAATTAATCGTGCGTATCAGACGCGATTTCTGCGCGTGTGCACACATTGTCAAATCCGTGCGCGTGCGATTTCTCCGCGTGTAGTGAACCATATGCTTCCAAATTTTTGGAGCATAGTGTCAGTGATAGCCCCAACCTTCTCACAAAATTTCGTGTCCTTACGTGCTGTGTCGTGTCCGCTACAGTGCCCGAGCAGCAGGGCAATGAACCGAGTCAGTGTGCAGCGTGTCCAACCCCTCGTGCACCCGACACAGACACAAAAATACTATCACCTCTTCATGAAAATTAAAGTACTCATATACATCTACAAAACCCTTCAAACACTTTTCAAAAATAAATATGAGTGTGGCATTTCATCAAACAGTTCACTGCATGGACTGATACGTGTCCGAAACGGACACGAAATGGACACGACTCGACACGAAACCAATACCTACAGCTAGGGGACACCTAGGGCTTCCTATCCATGCAAAGAAAACAAAATTTGGTGGAAGGAATAAGGATTTACCTATATGTTCAATTTGCATGAAAAAGCTTCAAAAAGGGGGGTTTCTTCTTGATGGCCAAGTGCTCCAAATTGGTCCAAACCTGAGATTTCTCTCCATAGACATGAAATAGAGCTGGATTAGGAACTAATGCAAAAGACTAGAGTGGAAAAGGAATTAAAATGAATAATCTATGGGTTGGGGAAGAATGGACAAACCTCTTTCTTCAAAACTTGGAGAAATTAATAAAAGAGGCAAGAACAAATGGAAGAGGCATTAAATAGGGTGTGGAACCCTAGGTTGGCTGCCATGGGTGGGCTTGTTGGGGTTTGGGCTTCAGTCATGGGCCTATGGTTCAATTCACAAGTCACTAAATCACAAGTCATGCATTAAACCATAAGTGATGACTTAATTTCACTAAATCTAATCCCCTCATTCTAAAACCAATCTCTAATGACTAAAATGGGTTAACTCAAGTTAGGCTAGGGTTACCATAGCTAGGGTTAGGTTCTAGGCTAGTCTACAAGTCTCAAACTAGTCAAAACTAACATAACATATAACAATATTTAATTAATATTAAATTCACATAAATTCCCATAAATCATAATAAATTCAAATAAATCCTAAAATGACCAAAATACCCTCTAGGCTAAAATGTACTAATTAAACATCCTAATCATATGGCTAGGCTGTAGGGCAGACAGTCTCTACGGTTACACTAGCCAAACACCAAAATCATAAGCCATGATTTAAATAGTTTTAAAATGATTAAGAATCACTAAAAATTATATTAAAATTTTAAATACCATAATTAAATAAATTAAAATACAAAATTTTAAAATTACCCTTATTTTAGAAACTGGGTGTTACAAGTCTACCCACCTTAGAAAAATTTTGTCCTCGAAATTAAAATGGTAGTAGTCCTTCTAGGTCAAACACCCCACAATCAAAGTCTCAAACATACCGTCAGATAATCATATACGTCTGTCCAAAATCATGATACTCAGAATCTTCGTCGTGCTAGTGAACAAGGCTACGATAATCACAGAGTCCTCGACTAAGGCACATACCTCTAGAATCATGGTATTTAAAATTTTTGCATTGCCGCATGCTTGGCAGCGAAAACCTTAAATTCCCACACCCGAGAAATACGTCCTAAATCAGACTATATGTCCTCACTATGCCAGCTAACACGACTATCGAAGATTCTAGATTCCATAACTGGGTGACCTAGCCCATATGATTCATCTCAGAAAAAGATCAACATACACAAAGAGCAACAGGACAGAATTGATCAACTAACAAGGAACAGAGGAAATCGAATTTCAAGGCAGTTATAAGAGGTAATTGCAGAATTTGAGTCAAAAGAACGGAACCTGCAACTAGATCTCCAACGGCCTGAGCATCCTCGACTGTCCTAGCGAAAGCTCGCTCCTGCTGGCCTCCTCTGGCCTGCTGCTGTTGCTGCATGTACCTCTGCTGCTGAGTCGATAAAGGTAATCCCCTCTGCTGGCCTAACGGAGTCCTCGCTCCTGCTCCCTGAACCGTCTGTCCCGATGACTCTGGACACTCTCTCAGACGATGATCAGATCCTCCGCAAAGCAAATATCTGCCCAGCCTCTTCCGGTATTCGCCCCAATCGTGCCCTGGTCTCTTGCAAAAAGGGCAAATAATAACAAGCTGTTGTCCCGGGGCCTGCTGCTGCCTCTGTGGCTGCTGCTTCTGCTGAAAGGGTACGCGGTCCTGAAATTGCCGCTGCTGAAGGTAGACCCTCGGCTGCTGGTACTGCTGAAACTGTAGAGGTAGCATCTGCTGCGGATACTGCTGCTGAAACTGTAGAGGTAGCATCTGCTGCGGATACTGTGGCTGAATCTGTAAGCGGGGCATCTGATGCAGATACTGTAGGTGGGGCCTCTTGGCCGGGCCCGCACTGCCACTAGCTCCCTGATTATCTTGTATCCTCTTCTCCTTCAGTCCAAGATCGTCCTCCGCTGTCATGGCTCCTACCAAAATCTGCTCGAAAGTGGCATCGCGATCGCTCTTGGTATATGACTTGATCTCTCTGATCAAACCCCTACGGAACCTTCTCGCCTTCCCGGCCTCAGTAAGATCCTCAATGAATCTGCTCAAACGGCTGAACTCTCCAGCGTACTCCTCAACGGTCTGGTTCCCCTGAACCAAACTCTCGAACTACGCCTCCAAAGCACGGAGTGCTGTATCAGGAAAGAATTTCTCCTTGAATAGTTTTTTGAACGCTGCCCAAGTCTGACCGGCTGTACCAACCTTCGGGTCCGTCTGGTACCAGGTACGGGCCAAGTCCTGCATCTGACTGACGACTGCCTCGATCTGTAATCCTGCTGGTATCTGTGCCAATCTGAATATCTCCTCAATGTGCTCTATCCAATCGTCAGCGTATATGATGCCCTCTGTACCCTTGAAGTCTCGAGGTCCTATCTACTTAAAAGATTAGATGTCTGGAGTCCTCGACTGATACGGCTGCATCTGACCTCCCTGTGGCTGAGCAGCCACCATCTCTACTGTCGTCCTGACCAACTAGTGAGTATCCTGTATGCTCTGTCGGATATCAGCAGACTGGCTCTGCTGTATCTGCCGCTGAGACTCCAAGAATTGCTGGAAAAGGGCGAATATCTGAGCCGAATCTACTATCCCTGAAGGTAACTGCTGCTGGTACATATCTGGAATGATGGGGAAATACCTCCGGACAGGTGGAGGTGCACTCCTAAAAGCTGCAGAAGCTCCTATGTGAGCAGAAATAGGGGGTGCTGTGGTCCCAGCGTCCACAATCAGGCGAGGGGTGGTAGGCCTTACACCAGCGTCTGCTGAGCCAGAGCGATGCAATCGTGTCTCGATCACCATCCTGGAGACAGATCAAACAAAGAATCAATACTGAGATAGAAACGGTAATTCAAGGGAGGACAGTTATTCAAGGAAGCAATCTTCAACAGGAATTTAGATGGCAGGAATCCAGTTAAGAGTTTTTTCTAATGTGATTGAGTATCTCAAAAATAATCCTAATCCTACTGCAGGCTGTAGTGGTACTCTAGTGCGAATATCACTACACAAACTCGACCTGCATGGGCCACCACTAAAAACGTGTCACGACCCGCACCCACCGTGAGGGTACTAGTACGTAACAGCGCCCAACCTACGCCGCAGTGTCGGCGGTAGAACGCTGTTGTAGGTCATGAACTATAACTAACTAACATGAAATACTCTCCAAAAAGGAGGCCAAACACAGAGGTACAACTCAATCACAATCTAAGGTAGAATGTAGTATGATAAAAAAGATAAGAAATCCTCAACTGAGGTACAACAGAAATGAATAACAATCTCAACATCTCTAACAATATACAAACTCTGAATCAAGAACAACAACTAAACATAAAAGGAAAAACAGTCTAAGCTATCTATGCTAAGCAAGGTATCGTCCTCAGCAGCTGCCTGAACCTCCCTAGGGGTCCAGGTCGCGAGTGTCATCTAGGCAAGCTCCAAAGTAAGGGATGCAGGGTTCCTCATCATCCTCTGTAAAATTTTCAACAGGTCCAGTCAGGACGGGAGCGAGCACAATACATCTCACGCAGATCATAACAGGTTAGAGAATATAAACATAGAAGAGAGTACGATACATAAAACTGAAAGAAAATATATGATGTAAACAGGAAGAGAACTGTAATAGAAATATCTACTATAAGTAGAGAGCTACCAGTGTCTAGTGATTTAGAGTACAAAGTCGACATGTGAACGGCTGGATTTGCACATGACTATACTAAAGAGGCGCACATGGCTATAATACTTTAGAATTATTCACATGACTATTTATACTCCCCCATACCCCAATTAATACACAAGGATCCAAACAAGTTATGTTACGTACATGGTTTTCACATGAAGCCCATAAATGGGTGCACATGAAGTATACATGAGAGCTCAAAAATGAGTGTACGTGAAGTTCACGTGGGGGCCCATAAACGGGTGCACATAAAATTCACATGAAGGCTCATAAATGAGTGCACATGCAATATAGGTTATACATGAGATACATGGGAAATATGATCGATTCATGAGAGCACATGAGAGTACACGAGCGAGCTTGAACGAGCATGATGCACATGAGAAACATGAATAACATGAGAGCGAGGAATACACGATGTATATGAAATACATGACACAATGTATTCGATGCTCCCGAGGGGGATAACATCTCAATGTAGGGATCCATATAGTACCAATCCGTGATAATATCGTGACAGCATCAAATAAGGTAAACTAGAGCAGGAATATAATTCTAAGCAAGTTATGAAATGATCAGAGAATGTACTCACCTGGTATCTGAATGTCTGAAGTAAATATACTGTTCGAGATGAGGTACCTGACTCCTAGTTAGAGCAACACAAGTCAAGATGTATACAGGGGATGATAAATGTAATCTATAATGCATCTGCATGCTGTCTAGGTCGAACTAGGCTAAAGTTAACTCTTGGTCAACCATGGTCAACTACCATAGTCAAACTAGGTCAACCAAGTCAAACCTAAGTCAACAAGTCTAATAAGTCTCACTAGGCCTAACCAAGCCTAGGCTAACACTCTACATCGATCCCAAGGCTATACAAGCCAACTGCACACCTATACTTGCATTCAAACCACACACACAAGCAATGAGCCATAGGCTATGAGTCCTAAGCTATAGGCTATATTACCTATAGCAAACACATATCTACATATACACATATTAACATATATATATCTAAAATAATATAATACACACATACATAGAAGGACAGGAAAAGGCAATGTGTTGTGTACATGTGTTTCCTGTGGGTGTGGTATGGTGAGTGTTACATGTATATGGGGTAGGAGGGAAAGGTTAATTTTGTTCTATTCATCATGGCATAAACAACATTATACTTTAGTTCAAGGAAAAGAATAAAAATCAATTCTCAGGTTGAAAACTCATGTGACAGGTTATATTCAACAATGAATTACTTAGACAGTTAACCAATGAATTCCCTTATCCTAACTTCATACAACCATTAACATAATGTGTATAAACATATACAATGTATATATACATAAATATATAAGCTGTGGCTAATTGGTTAACATAGGACTGAACACAACTTCAGTTTTAAAGGGAGGGAAAGGAAACAACTTCTCAGATTTGTGTCTCAGGTCAACATGGCAGTGCCTACCTAGGTGTGGGTGTCCCAGGTTAATACAAAATTCAGTTTTTTAGTTAAAGACTTGTGTGATAGGAACTTGTGCATTGCCATGTGTGTGTCAAACATTTGTTCTCAGAAATTTCCAAAACAGTGAATGATGAATGAGGGCTTATACATGTGTGACAGTAAAAGGAAGAATCAGTTTTGTGTGTGGTCATGAACCAATGTGGTTCTCAGACTTTAGATAGGAATGTTGGGCAATAGAATCAGTTGCATAGTACCTAGCCATTCCCATTTTTTCCAGTTTCATATTTTGTGTGTGTAAACATGTGATTTCAGGTGTGTATATTAGATAGGAGACCTGTGTTTATGAATGGGAAAAATAGTGATAGTATTTGTGAGTGTATGAGCATAGTGTCAATGACAGTGATGTGTAATAGGTTAGGAGATGTGTGTATATGGTGTTGACAGAAATCAAAGAGTGTCACTTGTGAAATCAGTGAAGTGTGGCATGGTGTTGAACTGAAATCAAAGAGTGTCACATGGTGTGAATCATGGAACATAAATCTCAGAATTAGGGAATATGTGTGTGTGTATTCAAGTGTGAAGGTTTACATAGGAATACAGTCCAGTTTTAGTGTTCTATGGTAAAGAGTGTGTGTATATGTGAGTAGGAATCTCAGAACTTTCAATGTTGAACAAGTGCTCTCAGGTTCACAGTAAAAGGAAAATAGTGTAATAAAATGTATTAATCAGTGTCTCTGAAATAGATAGGGTGTATAACAGAAAAAAAATGAATCAATGTGTATGTGCACTTGTGTCAAGTGTCAAGTAAGAACTGATTTAGTGCATGGTTCTCAATATTTGTAAAATGACAGTTTAGTAATGAATTGAACATTCGTTCTCAGGTTTTTTTTTAGAAAATACTTAGCAGTCCCAACCCAATATGCAAATACCAATCCAGTGATTCCCTTAACCCCATACAAACACAACCACATATGCACCTATCCATACACAAGTATGTGATCCAATTAGCCATTCCACATCACAAAACAGGAAAAAGAATGAAATTGAATTCAGAAAAACACCCTCAGCCTATGGTATCAAAAAAACCATTTCGACCCCAAGAATCATGTGGAAAAATCTAATTAAATGCAAATCAAATGTGCCAACATGAAGTACACATGTGTACTTGTCCTAGGGGAGTGCTCTCGTATCCACACAAGTGGACACGAGGTGTCCAAGCATGTAATTTAGCTAGTGTCAAAACAGTGTATTTGGCTGCCTCGTACAGCCATGTCGAGTCCAATAGGACTCGACACACAACACGAGAAGGGTCGTGTCCGTGTCCAGTGTTAGAGTGGGTCTAGGGCTAGGAAATAGATACCCTGAATCAGGTCTAGACCGTGTCGTGTCCGAATTAATCGTGCGTATCAGACGCAATTTTTGCGCGTGTGCACACAGTGTCAAATTCGTACGCGTGCGATTTCTCCGCGTGTAGTGAACCATATGCTCCCAAATTTTGGGAGCATAGTGTCAGTGATAGCCCCAACCTTTCCCCAAAATTTCGTGTCCATACGTGCTGTGTCGTGTCTGCTACAGTGCCCGAGCAGCAGGGCACTGAACCGAGTCAGTGCACAGCGTGTCCAACCCTTCGTGCACCCGACACAGACACAAAAACACTATCACCTCTTCATGAAAATTAAATTACTCATATACATCTACAAAACCCTTTAAACACTTTTCAAAAATAAAGAAATAAATATGAGTGTGGCATTTCATCAAACAGTTCACTGCATGGACTGATATGTGTTCGAAACGGACACAAAATGGACACGACTCGACACGAAACCAATACCTACAGCTAGGGGACACCTAGGACTTCCTATCCATGCAAAGATGGTAGAGGGAATAGGAATTTACCTATATGTTCAATTTACATAAAAAAGCTTCAAAAAAGGGGGGTTTCTTCTTGATGGCCAAGTGCTCCAAATTGGTCCAAACCTGAGATTTCTCTCCATGGACATGAAATAGAGCTGGATTAGGAACTAATGCAAAAGACTAGAGTTGAAAAGGAATTAAAATGGATAATCTATGGGTTGGGGAAGAATGGACAAACCTCTTTCTTCAAAACTTGGAGAAATTAATAAAAGAGGCAAGAACAAATGGAAGAGGCATTAAATAGGGTGTGGAACCCTAGGTTGGCTGCCATAGGTGGGCTTGTTGGGGTTTGGGCTTAAGTCATGGGCCTATGGTTCAATTCATAAGTCATTAAATCACAAGTCATGCATTAAACCATAAGTCATGACTTAATTTTACTAAATCTAATCCCCTCATTCTAAAACCAATCTCTAATGACTAAAATGGGTTAACTCAAGTTAGGCTAGGGTTACCATAGCTAGGGTTAGATTCTAGGCTAGTCTACAAGTCTCAAACTAGTCAAAACTAACATAACACATAGCAATATTTAATTAATATTAAATTCACATAAATTCCCATAAATCATAATAAATTCAAATAAATCCTAAAATGACCAAAATACCCTCTAGGCTAAAATGTACTAATTAAACATCCTAATCACATGGCTAGGCTGTAGGGCAGACAATCTCTACGGTTACACTAGCCAAACACCAAAATCATAAGCCATAATTTAAATAGTTTTAAAATGATTAAAAATCACTAAAAATTATATTAAAATTTTAAGTACCATAATTAAATAAATTAAAATATAAAATTTCAAAATTACCCTCATTTTAGAAACTGGGTGTTACAGTTTTCGTGATTTTCAAAACAGATTTTTTTTATTTTTAACCACGAATAAATTCCAGTATATTACCTTAAAAACAATTCTACGAAAAGGAGATCGATCTCATATAGGTTGTCTACAGGTCTGTTTAAATGGATTTTCAAAAAGGTTATTGGGTTAACGATGATTCATTCGTAAACAGGGGTACTTCGACTACTTAATGTCCTATTTTGATAAGGATTTTGGCCAATCTTGGCCTCGAGTTTCAACTCGATTCTGCTTCGATTTGAGTCAAAGTTATTCCATGGGATCGAATCCCTATGGGTTGTGTTTCCAACGCATATTTCGGTTTAGAAAATGACGAAGGGACAATGGAGAAAACTCACCAGAAAGTTGGGGCTTGGACTGGTTGCTGCTGCTGTTGTGCCCCTGTTTTACCGCGCGTGCGCGCTGTCTCCTGCGGTCTGACCGCGTGCGGCGGTGGCCTACGACGGTGCCGAAGGCCGAGGAGGGTGGCAAAAATCTGGGATTAGGGTTTAGAGTTTCGACGACCTCTTCTTTCACCCGTTATTGTTACCTAAATGTATATTGTTTATATAAAACTGTGGTCGGGTTCAGTGGAGGGGGGGAACTGGGATTTGGGCCGGCCTGGTTTGGGCTTGGTTGTGGGCCGTTTAATTGGGCTGGGATTTTGGGCACCCTCAATATTGCTATATATATATATATATATATATATATATATATATATATATATATATATATATATATATGTATATTTACATATATAATGATTTATATAAAAAAATATAATGATTTATATATATATATTCCATCAATACCATTTTAGGTAGATATATATACATATTGCCCTCTATATATAGTTATATACATATACGCATATATATACGCACATATATATAACATGTATATATATTGACCTATTTATATAACATTAGTATATATATATATATATATATATATATATATATATATATATATATATATATATATATATATATATATATATATATATATACATATATCCTATACATACATGCCATATATTAATATAAGCTACAAAAATATAACTTATATATGCATATGAATAAATATAATGATATGTACATATATACCATAAATACAAATACGAGCAATAAATGTTAAGTATAGTCAATATTTATAATAACATTAGGGGACTAGTGATGATAATAAACAAGGAAAAAGGATGATAGTTGTACACCCAAAATCTGTATAGTCTAGATCCCAAAAATACACAAGTACGTCTAAGGAAGATAGTTATCATCTTTCAAAGAAATAATATTCAATCAAAATAACTGAATATTGATATTATATTTATATAACGATTATTTTAGGAAAATATTAGTTAGACACTTAAAACAAGGTAGCAGTATACACTCAAAGTATATCGTCATGGACATCTTAGGACTCACTATAAGCCTACACGGGCTTGGACTCGGTTCGAGCCTATTCCGGACAATTTTGGTATAACCGAAATTCCTAAAACTCAAAATATTAATAAATAACTAATTAAAACATTTATAGGGATTAACTTGCAACTTGGTCTGGTTTTCTTAGTTAGAACACACCTTTGGCTCGGCATTCCCCTACTATGACTAAACACTTGTCAAAGCACGCCACTGCACTATCCGTTCCATGATTCCTAGTCGTCTTGTACTCCAAAACTCAACCATGGTTAAAGTCATCTACCGTAATAATTAACTAAATAATTATTTATAAAATTCTAAAATCATCATTTAAATCAAATAAATAATGAAAAATATTTTTAATAATTTTCGGGAAGAGGAGTTACAATTAGGCATTTGAATGCCTAATTGTTTGAACTTATCGGCACTTTCTTCTGCTGCCTTGTCATTTACTATAAAGGAAGGCCAATCCTGAAACTGTGTAGAGCCAATCCACGTGCTGATTATAGGTAACAATTTTGATTTGTATGTGTCTATAGTCAGAGCATCTGGAATTTCCAGAGGCATTTTAAGTACCTCAAGGCGGAATCGTTCAATGAAACGTTTAGTAGTTTCATTATGTCGTTGTTTGATTTTGATGAGGGCTGACATAGTCATGTCATTTGTTCCCTCATAAAATCATTCCAAGAGTATTTGTTTGAATCCAGAAAAGAAGGTTATACAACCGTCTGGCAAACTGTTATACCAGTCTTATGCTGTACCAGCTAAGCATCCTACGAATATTCTAGTAAGTAGAGCATCGTTCAGCTGAAGTTGATCGGTCATTACCTCAAAGTGGTTGAGGGACTGGCTTGGGGATGTACTGCCATCAAACAACATAATGGTAGGAGGTTTGTATTTGGGTGGAAATTGAACTTCCTTCCACTCTATAGAATAAGGTTGTTTAATCCCAAGCTTCTGTAGGCCGTCTTTCTGTTTGAAGGCTTCAAACTGAGTACGTAAAAGTTTTACGGCCTCGTTAGCATCTTCTACTAGTTATAGAGCAGTGGATTGTTTTGGTGTGTTAGGAGGAGGGACTGTATGATATGCACCACCCCCAGTACTAGACTGATTTGGAGTAGCCTGGACTGGTACTAAAGTAGTATGAAAAGACTGTACCCCCAGACCAATGTTGACGAGAGCATATGTCATTAAAAGTTTTTGGGTTGGAATCGGATTCGCAACCGGTAGAACCATGGGTTGTGCCATGATCACAGCATGCATGCCTGTCATCATTTCAGCCATGCTCTTTAAACTGGCCTCCAATATAGCAATTCTCTGCTCTTGACTGTTAGAAGTAGATACATCTTGTTCCTTATTAGTGACATATGTTGTCACTTCTCTGGCCACTGAAGAGGAACTGATAGAAGAGATGGTCCGCTCAGAACTTTCACTATCGGCATCCAAGTCATACAAGGAACTACCTCCAGGACAAGGAATATGAAGGTTCCTTTGACTGAAGGAATCTTGGTCAAAGTCAGGAAGATTCCTTTGATCGACTGATTCTTGGTCAAAGAAAAGATTCCTTTGACCAATTTTTTCTCGGTCGAAAGGAAGATTCCTTTGACCGATTGTATCTCGGTCAGAAGGAAGATTCCTTTGACCAATTGTATCTCGGCTTCTTGATTTGGTGTGTCGATAGACCCTTCATCGGAATCACGGATCCGATCAAAGTATTGTTGACTGGGGTTGCGGGATGCATGCATTTTGGACGCTTTCTACCCCTAGTGCTTTGGGATGTCATGTTGACAGAAGCGTACAACAATTCATCTTCATCCACTATCATTGGTTCAAGAGTCTGAGCATAGTTCTAACAGTCGAAGACATACCACTTAGCTGACTGGCAGCAACATTTGATGACTACCTCGTGGTGATGGTTATAGTGATGTTATTGTTGTGGAGCTACAAGTGGATGATACGGCCTTATAATCTTCCGCTTCTGTGCAACAAGTTCACGGAGATCGGTTACAATGACAGGACGAGAAGAAGTCGGAGGGATATATTCCTTGATGACATTGGAAACATGATTCTGGTTCTTGAGATGTCCTGTACCCTGAGTGTACAAAGAGGTGCTGAGCTTATTGGCATAGGTAAGAGGATTCTTGACTTCAGAAGTTTTCCTCTGGTGTAAGTTGGCTGCTGGCGCAGACTGTGGCTGGCACACATTATGACTTGCTGAAGTTGATCCTGACTGGCGCCTGTTAAGATAGGCGGCAAGTCAGATATCTGTGCCACTTGTGTGTCTGTTTGAGACACCAGCAGCTTTCCTTGTTTGGACCTTGAGATGCATAGGATTGGCAGATCCTGAGTTAAATTCTTGGAAGTAGGAAGAATGCCTGTTTGTGCTATGTACCCTATTCCTGTGCGCTTGGCATGGCATAACTGGGTAGCAAAAAGTTAATTTTGAACAAAACTTACTTTTTTGCCAGAGATTTGATTGTCTCTGTCAAGATGAGTAGAGTTTCTGCCCAAAAGAGCTTTTGTATTGTTTGGCGCAAAGGCACAACCAAAAATATTTTTTGTCGAGTCAAGGACTGGGGAAGAATGAGGAAAGGCCAAAGGGCTCTTCCCTTTGTTCTGTGCTAGGGCAGAAATAGTTGTATTCCCAACAAGTTTCAAACTTTGGGAGGAAGAGGGAGTAGCTAAAAAGCATTTCCCCTTGTTCTGTGCCAGGACAGGAATAGGTGCAGCTTGTGCAGAATGAGAGGCCAAAGGGTGCTTTCCTTTATTCTGATTAGTAGCCTCACTTGACAGGCTCTTCTTCAAGTTCAGAATTGGAGAAGAAGAGAGAGTAGCCAAATGGCATTTTCTTTTATTTTGTGCCAGAGAGGCGACAAGCGCAGGTTGCGCAGAAGCAGTGATTGGTGTTGTTGAGGACTTGGGAGTCCATATGGCACGCGCCATGTTCTTGGCAGCCACAGTGGCATGCCTAGCACCCCCAACACTAATCATGGCTTCGTAGGCTGTTTGGTCGACTTGCACGACCAAGGTCTTCTGCGTCTTGCCAAGCGATGCGGTATCACATTGAGTTGTCACTTTTTCATTGGAGGAGAAAGTCGTCCCCAACAGAGTCGCCATTTTGTTTGCAAAAAAAAGTTTGATTTCTACAAACTAAGAAAGAAAAAAGTACAAGAGTACAATGATTTCTGGAGAAGTACAACTATAGGAATCTGATCAGAAGATGATCACTTTATTCCTTGGACGATGTGATATTGAAGACACAAGCCTTTTGAGAATACAATAACACTTTAGCAGGAGATTATGATCATTAGTGATGCTTTAGAACTGATTTGAAACAAAATTTATAGAGTTCTTAAATAACTGTTTTATGAGTTGTGCGTACTCTGTGTTGCGCGCCTCCTATCCAGTTGCACGAACGGTTACTTTAACTGCTGGTGACGCATGACATCCTGTCAGTGAGATGTGCATGGTCGTGGGCAGTGTAATAGACACGTTATTCGAAATTAGTGGGCATGCATGCCACATCATCTCGCTTCTGGACAAAAAATTAATCATGCGGCACCAACTAGCCAGGTTACGCCGGTGCAACTTGATAACTGGCGCCTCTGACTTAGTCTTCTGTGCTATGGAAATTTTTTGCGCCCTTCGATAGCTTGCACAAGCTAGCTGTCAGCATTTAATATTGACAAAATCTTTTCGAGCGCCGCATTGCTAGGGATTCGAAGAGATATTCTTTGACTATTGTGATGTCAGTAATGATGGAAACTGTTACAGCTTCTCGAGGAAGCTTGCCACGTGGGACCCGCACACTTTGATATGGGTGCAACTTGAATCTCGCATAAGTTAGCGTCTAGGTGCCACTTGATGCTGGCGCTTTCTTGTGAGTGGCGCCCATTCATTTTTGAGTTTCTACAGTTTGTTCTCGAGACTATTTTGAGTTGTAGTAGATCTTTCTTTAAATAAATTATTGAAACTTGAAAGTTTAATCTCTTTGTCATGACTTAGTTGTGGATGATATATGTGAATAGTGTACTTGTTATGGACCATTGTTATCATAGATAGCGTACTACCGTCGATGTTGCGGCGTAGGCTGGGCTTCGACACGTAGTCGTATCCTAATAAGGTGGGTGCAGGTCGTGACATAGGGCTACAACGCAAAGCCAACGGACAAAGCTGCTGAAGACTGAAAACGATTGGATCGGAAGGTCGTTGGATTGATTTGCCAATGGTTGGATGATTCGGTGTTTCACCACGTGTCTATGAAGAGTTCGATAAAAGCATTATGATAGAAGCTGTATTTGTTATACGAAAGGAAGATGGCTGGCAATAAGGCATTTCTTATTTGGCAACTTGTCAACTCGAAGTACACGGAGGGTGCCTCGGTGGCACAACACTGAACAACGTTCAAGGTATCATCAATCAGTTGTCTACGATGAAGATGGTGATTGATGATGAGCTTCAGGCCCTACTACTTTTGAGTTTTTTATCGAAAAGCTGGAAGACGTTGGTGGTGTCAGTTAGCAACTCTGCACCTGATGGAGTTATCACGATGGAGGCAGTCAAAAGTAGCTTATTTAATGAGAAGGTCCAATTTATGCAAGTGGAATCTTCGCAGGAGTCCGCTCTAGTGGCTTCCTATGGGAAGGGAAGACCCAAGTCACAAGAGAGGACAGGGGGAGTTCACAGAATCATGCGATTGTAGACCGCAAGGAGGACTGCTATCACTGTGGTGAAAGGGGTCATATCAACATGAACTGTATGAAGGTCAAAGCTGAGAAGGCCAAAGGCAAGGACGATCAGGAGGATCTTACGACGTTTGGAGATATCATCATCGCAGCGACCAATGCAGAGGAACCTTATGGCATGTGTCGTGATGGCGACTGGGTCATGGACATGGGGTTGGTTTTGATCAGGTGGGTTGGCAAATGCTTCCGCACGTGCCCAACAATATATATATATATATATATATATATATATATATAATTTTATATTTTGAAAGAGGTAACTACGTTACAGTCTCCTAGCCCGAATGCCGACAAACTTGACCCAAAGTCCATACTCCCAGCCCAAAGGCCCGCACTTGCACCGCACTTGTATCACACCTGCAACGCACAACATAAGAAACCAGTCTACACTCTAGTTGCCCTCACATTAATTCCTCCACGATAATATATATATATATATATATATATATATATATATATATATATATATATATATATATATACCACCCCGCCTCGGAACTGAACCCCGAACTTGCCCTGACCTCCTTCGATCTCGTCCCCGTGGCCAGACTCCAGCTCGCAAAGGCTGCCGGGTTACTGGACCCCAGCAACCCCCTCTCTGCGCTGGCTGAGATAGAGCTTGAGCTAGACTCCCCCCAGAGAAGAACTCAGGCAGCACCACCCAGGACACCCCCGGAGAAGCAGATCCCTCCGATGCGTCCCCGAGAGCTCCCAAAATACCCCACACCAAGAAGAAGAAAAAAGAAATCTCTAGAGCCAATGGCTATAACCACACGGTCAGCCACAAAGCTCAACCCTAACCCCCCCCCCCCCCCCCCCCCCCGCGCATCCTTTCCAATGCTTAACATCCTCTCGTGGAACGTTAGAGGATTGGCCAACAAATCCACCTTGAGGAGAATAATTAGCCTAAAAAAAATCCACCGGATCGATATTTTAGTCATCGTCGAACCTAAAATCCCTCAGAGGAAACCCAAATCCATCCAACTCCAACTCGGAATCCCACACGCCATCGCCGGTTGCCACGACATCTGGATCCTTTTCACCGCTGATTGCTCCTTTGGAACCGTCCTGGACTCCAACCAGACACTCTCCTGTTGTGGACCATTGTTATCATATATATATATATATATATATATATATATATATATATATAACCAACCCCCAATTCCATAACCAACCCCCCAAAAATATATATATATATAACCAACCCCCAATTCTATTCAAGTATAAGGCGCAAAATATAGAAGCCTTTACAAGTAAACAAAAAAGAAAAGATCAGCAAAATATGGAAGCAGGGGGGATAAAACCCATACACAGCCCCAAGGCAGTCATCTGAGCCAGGATTGCCGGGGACCCTCCCTGACGTGCTTGCAGTTTCTAAATATTTTAAGGGACTGTCTGATAGCCTCTCTGGTAAGTTGGTCGGCGTTATATTGACGGCCCTCGTAACTGAATTTGTTGCGGTTCTTACAAATGACCCACACAGTGGCGACTGTGACGATCTGGTAACCGTGAAAGGCACTGCCCCAGGTGGCGAGAAGATCATTGAAGCCCCCAATTGCCTGGTCCTGTCTACACCGACGGTAGAAGTCTAACCACACATGCACGGCCAGATCTCCGTAGTACAGAATGTGGTCGACCATTTCCGACTGTTTAGCCGAGCATCAATGGCATGCTGACGCTAAGCTGAAGCCGATTGTGGTGAGTGCATCGTCAATGGGGAGTTTTTCATGGAACACTCTCCAAATAAGAAATGACCATTTTTTAGGGATATAAGTTTGCCAAAAGGGTTCGATAATGGGGGATGGCACACCGGTGCCACGAACGATTCTCTTCGCCGAGGCGAGAGAGAACTCTCCAACGGCCGAAAGGGACCACCTCAGGATGTCTGGGTCCGTCTTGATCTTCAATCATGACGCTGCTAGCGCTGCAGTATCTACTGGCCCTATCCAGTCCCGAGCCCTTCCCAAATTCCAGTTGCCCTTACCGTCCCACAGATCCTGTATCGTGCTGTTGGGAGGAGCTGCCGGTAACTGCGGCAGGGGTTCAATGCCAATCAAACGTTCGTGAAAGAGGAAAGAAGCGTCGGATCCCAGCTGAAGTCGGATCGAGGGCTCCGCTAGATGCCGACCGTTGAGAATACTATGCCAAGATACCAAAGATATGTTATTAAAGTTAGCTTCAGATGGATGTGAGAACCGAAAATACCTCTGAACAGGGCCAAGAGAGAACTACTCGCACAGAACTTCCACCACATCTTCATGGAGCAAGTATCGATGACGTGCGTCAGTCTACCAAATCCCAATCCGCCCTCATCGGTGGGTTTGGCCATGGTATCCCAGCTGGCCCAATGATGTCTGTCTTTTCCATTATAGTGACCCCAGAAGAAGTTAGAAAGAAGATTCTCAATAGAAGTGAGCACCTTCTTAGGAGGAGAGCATGCGGCTAGGGTATAAATGGGGATAGAGGAGAGAATGTGCTGCATCAGGATCATCTTACCTCCGGGCGATAAGATCGCATTATGCCATCCCTCTATCTTTTTTCTGATTTTGCCCACCAGCCCCTCAAAGATACCCGTATTGGATCTGCCATAAACCAGAGGACACCAAAGATAGGTGAATGGAGGATATACGACAGAGAAGGATGTGATGTGGGTTAGGGTAGCCGAGTGTTCCCTGTTGGCCATGTGGTGGAAGTAAATAACACTCTTGCTGGGGTTGACGTGCTGACCGGAACATCTAGTGTATCTCTCCAACGTATTGTGAACCACTTCCACGGACCCAACATCGCCAGAAGAGAAAATGAGGATGTCGTCAGCATAAGCCAGGTGGGTGATGATAGGGCAACCGCTGGTAGTGTGAAAATATTGGAAGCGGGGAGTACCAACCATTTTTTTGAGATTTTTGCAAAGAGCTTCTGCGACAATAATGAAGATGGTGGAAGATAATGGGTCTCCCTGTCTGACTTCTCTACTAGATTTGAAGAAGCCCTTTGCTTTCCCATTGACGACGGTAGATAACCAAGAATTACTAATAGATCTATACACGATGTCAATCCAGGTCTCTGAAAACTCGAAAGCCCTAAACACCTGTATCATGAATTCCCAGTCTAATCTGTCGTATGCTTTCTCCATATCCAGCTTGATGGCTATGTTTCCGTCCCTGGCCAAGAATTTTATAAAGGTGATCATTTTCTTAGCCATCAGGATGTTGTCTAGAATGTTTCGGCCGCCACGAACAAAGCGTTGCTCCTCGGAGATGATCTTGGGAAGAAGCCCGGACATGGCGATGATCTTCGAGATGATTTTCTTGGTGAAGGTGTACAGGCTCCGAGGGAAAAAACCATTAAAGGTTTCCGAATTGTCCTTCTTGGGGATGAGGATAAGGTTGGCGCAAAAGATCGATATGGGGTACTTCGCTCCTTAGAAGAATGCCATGATCGCCTTATGGATATCTGACTTGATGATGTCCCAACAATATCGAAAGAAGACACCTATGAATCCGTCAGGTCCTGGCGCACTATATTCGTTCAGGGCCCACACTGCATCTTTGACTTCAGTTTTAGAGGGAATATGTTGTAGTTGATTGTTATCTTCATCTTCGATCAAATGAGGGATCTCCGCTAGGAATTCTACGTCCTCCACCATAGCTTCTTTCGTGAATAATTGAGTATAAAAATCAGTGGCAGCCGATTGGATGTCCCGTTGATCTTTAAGAATGACTCCGTTCTCGATAGTAATTTGATGCAGGTTTAGTTGTCTGTGCCCCTTGATGCAGGAGTGGAAGTAGCTAGAGTTCCTGTCACCTTCAATGTCCCAAGTCAGCCTCGCTTTCTATTTCCAAAATTCTGTCTCAACTTTCAACCGAAACTTCAGCAGCGCCCTGGTGAGGTTGAGGGAGGCACGAGCCTCAGGGGATTTATCTGTGGCAAAAATAATTTTGGTGCAGGCCACGTCGTCCTCAGCCGTACGGACAACTTGGAAGATATCGCCAAAAGCCTCCTTGCTCCAGACAGTAAGAGCTTTTTTCGTGGCTTTCAGCTTGACCGCCACATGGATGAGGAGTTCTAGCTCATCGTGAGTGGTCCAGCCAGCTGCTACAGTGTTCCTGAATTGGGGATGGTGGCTCCATAGGTCGAGAAAGTAAAAACTTTTCTTGATCTGGTTGTCGGAATTGCTGATTTCGATGAGTAGGGAAGAGTGGTCCGATTCTGGGGAGTTGAGGTAAGAGATTCTAGAGATGATTCCCATATCTGACTACTGAGCATTGACGAGGGCACGGTCAAGATGGGAGTATTACCGTCGGGAATCTTCCTGCATGTTACACCAAGTAAAAGCGTTGCCAGAGAACTGAAGGGAAGACAGGTTTTTGCCAAATATAAAGCTGGTGAAATCATTCATAGCCGATTGCGGGGGCGGACGACCCTCCGACTTCTCCTCTCTGCAAGTGATAGCGTTAAAGTCACCTATGCATAGCCATGGAAGGTTAATGTGATGAAGGTGAGTATCTCGAAGGTCCTTCCAAAGTTGTTTGCATTCAGGAATATCACAGCTGCCATGAACAACCGATAAGAGGGATCGGGACTGGAGCATGGGGTGTTCCACCAAACATGATAGCGCCTGCCTCGAATCGTGAATGGTACCGAACTTGACATCGACCGCAAAAAGGATCCATATATCACGACATCCGGCGATAGTCGAGGGAAAACCAAGCTGAAGCTGGATGGATTTGAGTTTTTTATAGGGGATTTTGGGTTCAATGATCACTAAGATGTCAATCATGTAAATTTTCTTGAGACTGTTTAATCTTCTCAAGGTAGGTTTATTCGCCAGGCCCCTAACATTCCAAGAAAGGATGTTAAGTATTGAGGTTGCTGTGGAGGGTGGCTTTGGTGAGTTTTGCAACTGACCTAGTGGTCATGGCCGTGGCCTCTTTATCACACTTCTTCTTCTTTTTTTGGATGTTTTGGTGTGCTTCCCCGTTGCTCAAACTTACAACCTCTAGGGGGTATGCCTGAATCTAACCACTTGAGCTAGAGGTCTTTGGTTATATATATTGGAGAATAGGAAATTCATTGATGTATCAGGTGCAAAATATCGAAGCCTATACAAGTATACGCGACAAGCGCGAAACAAAACTATCGAAAGAACCAAAAATCTATCTGGTCCGAGCAGCTATATCAGCATCGACCAAAAGTGAGCCGAAGAGTGTGTGCAGCACCTGCTGATCTTTGGATTTGTTGGAGGACCTTCCCATTTAGCTGTAAGGGGTTGAATAGGCGTCTTTCGTACCTGTATTTGTTTCGGTTCTTTCAGATGACCCAAATTTCGTTGGCAGCAATGATTTGATGCCCGTACGATCTATCCCAGCTGGCGAGGAGATCGTTGAATCCCCTGGCCCGGTGAACCTAGTCACAACAGAGGGAGAGGTTGGACCATAATTGTGAGGTGAGGCTTCCGGTGAGCATGATGTGTTCGGCTATTTCGGCGTGCTTCTCAGTACAGCAATGGCATCTAGCGGCAAGGCTGAATTCGATAGATATGAGGGAATCATCAGTTGGAAGCTTTCGGCGGTGAGCTCTCCAGATGAGAATTAACTATTTATTGGGGATGCATGAGTGCCAGAAAGGGGCGATTAATGGGGATGGCGCATCGGTGCCTCTTACCACGATTCTGGCAGATGCCATTGTGAAGGTGCCATCGGACGTAGGAGACCAATACGGGGTGTCAGGGATCTCGCTAAGTCGGACGTCAGCAGGGCCAGGTCGGCCGTCCCCTCCGGACCCAGCTAATCCCTGGCGCGGCCCTAGTTCCAACCAGTGTCGTCGATCCATAAATTATGGATCTTGTAATTGGGTCGGCAGATGAGGAAAGCTGAAGGATAATATGGCCAAGCCAACGTTTGTACCACAACAACGAGTTGTCGTTACCAAGTTGCAGGTGGATTAAGGGTTCAGCAAGGCATCGGCCAAGTAAGATACGGCGCCAGGATGCGGATGAGCGATTGTTGGCGACGGCTGTTGCGGGGTGTGGCTGCCAGAAGTATCTGGCCTTCATGAATCTTGTCCAGATGGATGTATTTGAACAAAACTTCTACCATAACTTTATGGAGCAGGTGTCAAAGATGTGCGCTAATCTGCTGAAACCAAGTCCACCCGCGTTGGTAGGTTTGGCCATCGAGTCCCAGCTGGCCTAGTGGTGTTTGTCCTTACCGTCGAGATGTCTCCAGAAGAAGCTGGTGAAGAGGAATTCCATAGAGGATAATAGTTTCTTAGGGGGAACAGACGGCCAGGGTGTACATGGGAATAGAGGCAAGGACATGCTTGATGAGAATTATCTTACCTCCAGGCGGAGAGTCATGTTGTGCCATCCCGCAATTTTGTTTTTGATTTTGTTCACTAGCCCGTTGAAGATTCCCGAACTAAATCTGCCGTAAACCAGCAGGCACCCCAGGTAGTAAAATGGTGGGTACACGATGGCGAATGAGGTCAGGTTGGCGAGCCTGGCCGAGTGGTTACTGTCGGCTTTGTGGTGGGTGTAGATAACACTTTTATCGGTGTTAATCCACTAGCCGGAGCACCTAGTATACCTCTCCAGAGTACTGGTGACAACCTCCACCGACCCGATATCTCTGGATGAGAAGATGAGGATGTCGTTGGTGTAAGCCAGATGTGTGATTAGAGGGCAACCGTGGTGCTATGGAAGTGGTAGAATCTGGGGGTGTTTGCCATGTTATTAAGGTTTCTGCTGAGCGCCTCGGCCGCGATGATGAGATGGTGGATGATAGAGGGTCTCCTTGCCGGACTCCACGGCTGGATTTGAAGAAACCGTCGGCTTGCCCGTTGATAACAGTGGAGAACCAAAAGTTTCTTATAGATCTGAAGATGACGTCTATCCAGCTCTCGGAGAACCCGAAGGCCCTGAATACTCAAATCATGAATTGCCAGTCTAGACGATCATATACCTTTTCTATATCTAGTTTGATAGCGACGTTTCCCTCCTTAGCCGGGAATTTTATGCACGTAATCATCTCTTGAGCAAGAAGGATGTTATCGGTGATGTTCCGACCGAGGACAAAACTATTTTGTTCCTCAGATATGATCTTGGAAAGAATGGAGGACATACGAGTTGCGATGATCTTGGAGATGATTTTGTTGGTGAAGGTGCATAAACTGATAGGTTTGAAGTCTTTGAAGGTCTCCGGGTTGTCTTTCTTAGTGATAAGAATAAGGTTGGCACGGAAGATGGCTTTAGGGTATCCCGCGTCTTGAAAGAATGCAACCGCAGCCTCGTGAAAGTCAGATTCGATGATATTCCAGCAAGATCTGAAGAAAACTCCAGTAAAGCCATCAGGCCCAGGTGTGCTGTCCTCATCGAGGGCCCAGATAGCGGTCTTGACTTCCTTAGCAGAGGGGGGTCAAGAGCTTCACGTTCTCCCGCTCGTCGATCAGTGTGGGGATCGCTGCCAAGAACTCCTCTTCCTTAGCGACGATATCTTTGGAGAAAAGTTTGGTGTAAAAGTTGGCGGCTGCCGAGTGGATGCTCCGCTGGTCTCTGAGTAAGATGTCGTTGTTGTCATATATTTGGTGCAGCTTAAGCTGATGACGGTGGCCTTTAACGCAAGCATAAAAGAAGACAGAATTTCTATCACCCTCTGCATCCCAGGTCAATCTGGCTTTCTGCTTCCAGAATTTCGTCTCCACCTTCAGCCGGGACTTAAGGAGTGATTTCGTACGGTTGAGAGCTGAGCGAGCCTCTGGAGATCTGTCCGTTGCATGCAGGATCTCCGCGCAGGTGACGTCATCCTCCACCGTCTTAATCGCTTAAAAAATATTACCAAACGCAAGGTTGCTACAAGTCGCGAGGGCGTCCATGGTGGCTTTAAGCTTAGCAGCCACATGAACAAGGGGGTCGGGATTACTCGTCGAACTCCAGGCGGAGGCCACAATATTCCTGAATTGAGGGTGATGTCTCCAGAAGTCCAGGAAACGAAAAGGTTTCTTGATAAAGCTCGAGTCGTTACTGATTTCGATAAGGAGAGGGGGGTGGTCCGATTCGATGGTGTTGAGGTAAAAAAGATTGGAGATGAGATCCAAGTTGGTCTAACGGTTGTTGACCAGGGCTCGATCCAGGCGGGAATATTGTCTTCTGGCTCCTTCCTGCATGTTACACCAGGTGAAAGCGTTGCCAGAGAAATGGAGGGGGCACAAGTGGGCGTTGAAGATGAAGGCATTGAAGTCATTCATGGCTTACTTGGGGAGAGGGCGGCCCCCCGACTTCTTATCTCTGAGGGATATCATGTTGAAGTCACCAAGGCATAGCCAAGGAAGGTTGCTGCGGTTGAGGTGGGTGTCATCAGGGTGTCGCAGAGCATCTTACGTTCAGAAACGTCACAGCTACCGTAGACCGCAGAGAGGAAGGATCGGGATATGGGGGAGGGATGCTCTACCCAGCAGGATTGCGTTTATTTAGAGTCTTGCATGATGCCAAATTTGTATTCGGCGGTGAAGAGAATCCAGATGAATGGCATCCGGCGATAGCAAATGGGAATCCGAGTTACAGCTAGATGGATTTGAGTTTCTTTGGGGTATTTTGGTTCGATAATTACTAATATGTCAACCCGATGGATTTTCTTGAAGCTGGTTAATCTCCTCAAGGTGGATTTATTGGCCAGCCCTCGTACATTCTACGATAGGTTGTTAAGCATTGATATGGTTACAGGGGAGAGGGTGTTGAGCTTTGTGGCTGACCGTATGGTCATAGCCGATTGCTCGTAGGCAAGTTTTTTCTTCTTGCTACAGTTGATGTTGGGAGCTCTCCGAAGAAAGTCGCAGTGTCTGCTACTGAGGTGGTGTCTCTGGTAACCTCTCCTGAGAGGGTGGCAACCTCTTTCCCAATTTCGGCCAGTGCGCAGATGGGGTTGCTGAGGTCAAGGAAGCCGGCATCTCTGGCTTGTTGAAGTCGTTCTGCTGGGACTATGCCTACAGAGGGGAGGGCTATCTCATAGGCCCTGCCTGACAGGAGGGGAGGATGCTTGGAAACGGAAAGGGTTGGGTGGATGATCAACACTATCAGGTTCTCCTCCTCGCTGGTCGGGATCTCGACGGCTCTCTGCACGCCTTCTAGAGGAGGGGTCGGGGGAGGGAGCTTGATGGTGCTCTGTTCACCTACAAGTTGAGGGGTCTGCCTAGGAAGGGGTCTCTTCCTTCGGCGTCATCTGTAGGGGAGGAGGGGAGGTTGTCAAATTTGTTTTGGAGGAGGATGGCAGGGGGTTCGAAGGGGATGATGGCTTTAGCCGACGGAGGGGTGCGCCGGGGCTGGGGAGCCGTCGCTGTCTTAAAAGCGAGAGTGAGAGTTGGGGAGGGGGAGGATCGGTGCTGAGGAGATGATCCGGGTTGCTTTCGAGGGTTGTTGCGAACATGGGGCTTTCTTCTTTAGCTCCGAATGGGCCCAGAAATAATGCTTAGTGAGGTGGCCTCGGATTTGACAATGTTTGCAGAAAATAATGTTGTTATCGTACACCAGGGTCTGAGAGTGTGACTGTCCTCCGAGTTTGATCTGAATGAGTGTTGGGGGTCGTGTGACAGGTCGAGCTCCATGCAAATCTTTACGTAGTTGCCTTTAGAGAGGTTGCAGGTTTCTTCGGCTATCGCCACCAGGGTCCCGAAGGAGCTGGCGATTCTCTTCAGAGCTGCGGGGGCGAAGTAGATGAAGGGCCAGTTTGGGAGGCTGATCCACGTTGAGAAAATCGTCGAGTCGACTTTAGGGTTAAATTCGGGGGACCACTTGGCGATCTTGACGGTGTGAGTGCCAAAGCTGGTGGTGCCTTTGGTCCAGACTAAGGAGTGGTCAGAGTTGGAGGAAAGGTGGAGAAGCATGTGTTTGGGGTCTAAAGGGGCGACCTGGTACGCAGATTTGAGACCCCAGCTTGCGACAGCTTCTTGGACAAAGGTGATCTTTGGGCTTCCTGTCGGCAACTTCAGCATGAAAGTCGTCGCAAAGTTGGCAGATAAAGAGGAGATCTCTGCTGGAGAGAACGGAACGCGAATGGTTTGGCCGACGGAGGGGCACGGGAGGATGATATCCGGCAGAGTAGCGTCCTTGGTCAGAATAGGATGCTGTGTCCCGCGATCTGGCCGTAGAGCCTTCGCATAAGAGAGGACTTTGAGGGGGATTGCTGTACATGTGGGGGGAGAAGCTGGGAGCCCAGTCCGGGAGGGGTGCAGGGCTTACATCAGCGGGTGAAGGGGGGAGGTGGGTGCATGGCCGGTGCTCCGAGGAAGTGTGGGTGCATGCCCCGCCAAGGTAGGATTGGGAGTCGGGCCTACGCCCGACGGATCGGGAGTGAGCGCATGGCCGCCTGCTAGATGGGGTGCCAGGCTGGGCGCAGAGGGAGGGGGCGCATGCCTGCCAGAGAGTTGGGGAGGCGCATGGCTGAGGGAGGAGACGGTGTGCGCATAGCCGCCCGTTTTAAGGATGGAAGCATGGCTCCCCGTGCGAGGAGGAGTGCAAGGCCGGTGGGGGGCGCATAGCCAACAGCGGGCACGATGCCGCCCCCCAGAGTAGTGAGCGCATAGAGGATCGAAGAGGGTGCATGCGACTGATCGGGTGCATAGCAAGCCACCCCGCCAACTGTTACAACAGATTTGGGGGGAATTCAAAATTGAATATGAAGGACGGGTAGATCATAGTCCCGCGGATGCTGACGTGCTGGCGGGCTGGCTGAACTGGCCAAGTAGGAAGGGAGCGATATGGGGGGCCGCCAGTGAGGGAGGCCAGCGGAGAGGGGCGGCACCAGGCGGCTTCCAAACACGGCCATAGGGCTGATCTGGCAGGCTGCTGAGAGGATGATCGGGTGAAGGGTCGGGGGCGGTGGTCGAGGGTGGCCACCGGAGCTTAGGGGCCACCCCAAAGGTAGCGAAACCGATTAAGGCCAACTGCGCCGGCGTCCAAGCGGTTGACGGGCGCGGGGCCTCCGGAGCATGCTCGCTCGGAGCCGCCGAGGAGGAGGAGGCGGGGCTCCTACACCGGCGCCGCCTGGGGCGAGAGGGAAGGAGATGGAGGCGGGCTGCCTGGGCAACTCGGCCCCGGCGCCGAGAGCGGGCGGGGGGAGTGGTCATGCGGCCAAGGGAACACAGGAGAAGAAGATATATATATATATATATATATATATGTATATATATATATATATTTATATATATATATATATATATATATATATATATATATATATATATATATATATATATATATATATATATATATATATATACATAAAGATGTGAATAGTATATAACGTTTTATATATAAAAATATGTACATAACACTTTACGATGATAGTAAGATTTTGCTAAAGCTTATAAAAAGTTTTTGAATTTTTTTGAAAATTTAGGTAATTTATTCGAATGTCATTGAATAGGTAATTATTGTTTTATAATAACAATAAATAATAATAGTATATAAATAATATTATCAATAGTAATAATAACAATAGCAATAATAAATATAACTAAATATTTTAAATCGAATATATATATATATATATATATATATATGCCAGTGGCGCGGTGGCACACCGCTAAGACAGCTAGCACTCAGGGGTGAGGGTGTGGGTTCGAGCCCCCACTCCCACGGAGGCGGCTGGGTGACGTTGTCCATGGCCTCCGAGCCAAGGCTGGCTTGGTGGCATTGTATATATATATATATATATATATATATATATATATATATATATATATATATATATATATATATGCCAGTGGCGCGGTGGCACACACATATATATATATATATATATATATATATATATATATATATATATATATATATAAAATAAAAAAAAATATATATATATATATATAAATATATATATATATATATATATATATATATATATATATATATATATATATATATATATATATATATATATATATGCCAAAAAAAAAATATATATATATATATGCCAGTGGCGCGGTGGCACACCGCTAAGACCGCAAGCACTCAGGGGTGAGGGTGTGGGTTCGAGCCCCCACTCCCACGGAGGTGGCTGGGTGACGTTGTCCATGGCCTCCGAGCCAAGGCTGGCTTGGTGGCATTGTCCACGAGCCTTGGGTTTGAAATATATATAATATATATATATATATATATATATATATATATATATATATATATATATATATATATATATATATATATATATACATATAAAAGCATTTTACTGTTCCCCTACGGGAACAATAAAATCGAAATCTCGAGCCCCCGACCCCTCATAAATGTATCGAAAGAAAAAAATTGAAAACCTTCATCCCTTGTGCCTCCCCCTGGAGGTCGTCGCCAACGCGCGCACCAAGGGAGTGTCGCCGGTCGGTGATGGAAGCACGCGGGACAGCAGCCGAGTACCAAAAGCAGCACAAGTAGCAGCCGCACCAGTCATATGTGCTCAAGTTCGCGATCTGATTTCTTTCTACTTGTTCGATGTTTTTTTGAAACGATTGCGCAGGTACATAGACAACCTAAACACCTTCATTTTGCTTAATCCGTGATGTATGTGACAAAAGTCGAGTTTCAAAATAAAATAAAAAATTCGAGTTTTAAAATCGAGAAAAAATACTGTTTTGGAAGCCAAATTTCAAAGAGAATACTTAGAATATTCAAAATCTTAAAAAACAAAATTGTAGCCAATATGAACGGCTTCACAACGGCTATTTATTCGTAACTTTCTCTTCATTAATTTATAAATAAAATCAGTTCCAAAAACCCAAAAATCAGTTTTTAAAACTTAGAAATCTTCGATACAGGATCCGTCCCGAAAAACCAAACGACTTGGTCGCGAACCAATTACATCAAAAAGTGCGTATGGACTTTGTGCACATGTGGGCTTTCACGAAATTCGAATTGGTTGCGTATCCGCGATAATTTTGACCCACATCCATCAAAAATTACTATATCGATATTTTTGTTAAATTGTTAATTACTTTATATACGCTCCTCAACTCGCGACAAAACTTGTACATTACATTCACAGTGTTACGCTCGTCATGTAACCCAAGTTTGGTCCAATTCTGAGACAGTTGACTGGATAGCCGTTTTACGGGCCCACGATCTGATTCAACGGATATTTTTGTGATCGGCTCATTGGAATAAAAAACTGGACATACCATTGGGTTCGTATTATCAATCTAGAATTGTAGACATATAGTTTATTGACATTAGAGACCTTTAGGTTTGGCACATTTTTTGGTGCAAAATCGTTCCAATAATAGACACCGTTTTGATCCGAAATTATAGTTTTGCCCCTATGTCTAGGTTATATTTATGGTAGACTATTCTAACTTTACTACCCATTTTAAAAATCTTGGTGATATCTGTTTCAGCATCCGGAGACATTTGTGAATGTTCTATTTTTGTTGATTCTATTGGCTTGAGGAGTTTATTTGTTGGACGTCGCCAATTCTTTAGACCACCTCTAGGCAAGTATACCTTGTCGTGTTTAATGTTTATATACTTTTTTTCCAGCATATTGCATTCATGTTATATATTTTTTCTTTATATATTTTATTTATACTGCGCATCCAAGTCATATTTGGGTGCCAATGGGTGTGTTAGTTGTTTACGTTACTTATATTTATTTTATGGATATTGACCTAGTTTTAGTAGACCATCTTATGTTTGTGAAGAATCATCATGCCATCATTAGCCTCGACACATTTGTTCTATGATTTGTGAGTCGCTTGTAGAACTCGAACTTGCGTATTGGCTGATCACTAGTACGTATAAGACGTGCAACAAGTTATAACTGCTAGTAGTGACGCATGTTAGAAGAGTTAGCAGTTATTAGAGGTATTGTGTCGTGGATACGACATAGATAGGAGCATGGAATAGGGAGGATATTTCCTTAGCGTAGCTGCTACTATGAGTATTCCTTTTTTAACAGTAAGCTCTGTTGGAGATGCGTGTGAGATGACCCCAGTACCTAAGAAGGGACTATGCCAATCCCATTTATAGTCGGACAGTCCATGCGTTGAAGGTTTGTTCTTAAAAGTGCATATTACACATAGAATGGTTAGGAGATCTATTATTCTTTTTAGTTGTTATATTCAGTATTTCATGGCATGCTATATGTATCTTGTAACGTTCCTCTGAGGACCTAATAATCTCTCCAAGTACTTGTTGAGCAGTTATTATAGAGTAGTTGGATATGTGATGATTACTTCACCGTGAGTTTGGGTATATTTTGTTGGTAATTTTATCATATTCTTCCTTATCCACAATTTTGTCTTTATTTGACTCATGCTGCTATTATAACCTAGATTTACAAGGTTATTCTTTTCTTGAGCTTGTTTGAACATTTATAGTTCTGGGTGGCCAACTTTAGTGTATTATGTTCATTGTTGATACTTGTTTCGTGGATTGATATATGGATAGTTTTTATGTTATAGTATAGAGTTAGACATATAGCTTACCTAGATAACTTATACGTATTCTGGCTAGCCTGGAGTCCACTAGTTACGTAGCTGGCATGCTTATGCATTCCTAGTACTACGTACTTTAGGGCTGGAGCGTGACATGTTCTTATGGTGTCCCATGCAGGTCAACAAAAATATCGTCTCAGTTAGGTTACTGTACCGAGCGAGCCTGCATTAGGATAAGTGTGTTAGGATCTCAATCCATACTTGTTATTGGAACTTTTTTGAATTTTATGCCCTTGAATCTCGTATTTGTATTTAATCGTACCTTCCTTGAATTCCTTATTATTGCTTCTTATCTTTCCCTATTTCGGAAGGATGAACACTCATGTTTGATAAATCCCCTTCGGTTACATTCTTCTCATAGGATAGAAGCAAGGTTCATAGAATACTTAAGAAGTAGATGATATCTAAGGTAGGAAGGACTAGTACAGACACCTCTACTAGATAGACTAATTAGAACTAATTGGCAGTTTGGATTATGTATATATGAGGTTAGCCCTAGTAGGAAAATTTTTCTTTATCGGTGAATTTAAACTGTAACAAGTTACTTAAAAAGATATAGTCGTTTATAAGTTACACCTTTATGGAGTTAGATTAGAAGGAGATAATGTCACGCCCCAGAACCAGAATACTGGAGAGCGGGGGCAGACATAGCCAGCTACGTATATTTGAAATAGATTCCATCTCGCTATACGGTCACGGCTGTCTAGGATACATGAGGGTTTATCTACAAGCCAGCAGTCTCTTAAGGTCAAGAACAAGCCTATTGTCTCAATCACAAACAAGTAAATAGATGTTACAAGATGTATGATCACTAAATATACAATAATAAGGCGTCCTAAATATTACATATTCAGCTGATCATGAAGCTAGTCGTTATAAAATGTTAGGACTAGCAAGAGTTTAGTCATACATGATCAACCCTAGGATTTGTCAATCATGTTACAGCCCGAAGGCAGACAGTAAGTAAAGTGCAATCGAGCTAAACAGGTGCTCGTCGGCTAAACGCCTCAAAAAAATATTTTTACAATAGAGCGGGAGAGCCAAAAATAACCCACTCGTTGCCAGGGTTCCGTCTAGTGGCCACCATCTGGCTGGGAAGTCGGTAGATCCTCTGGAGTTGCTCCGAAATCTGGCCACACAAAACCAGCTGGGTCAGACCCCAGAAAGAGCAAGTGCCACAAATGAGGCTTCACTTAAGAACTAAAACCAGCAATTAGCACAGGAATATAAATATAAATAAAATAAGGACTGGAATAAAAGGAAACATATCAGGATGATATACGACGAGATAACCATGGAACTATTCAGATAGCCAGGTTACAACCCGTAAACCAAACAAGGACCGGGGTTGTAACCCTTCGTCTGAACGGAGCTTGATTTCTCACCATTTATCGGTAAAAATAAATACAGGCATTCAGGTCGTGCAGCAATCGGGAACAGGATCAGGGTAAGACTAGACTGGTTAGACTCTATCCAATCATTTCACGGCCAAGCAAGAACTACGGCTTGATACTTTTTAACTAACTAGGGTTATCACAATCCTAGTTACTAACAAGATGCAGTGAGATTATTCCACAGCCACAAGCCCTACAGACCATCCAGGTCACCCAGGTCGAGAGATTAGGGTTGAATTCAGGTGGGTACATCGTCCAGGAAACGCATATACCCTTAAGCAGTTTGAAGGGTGCAACACATGACAGTGTGCTGGAAATGTGCCCTACTCGACGACAGGCTACAGATCCCAAGCGCGCCCAGGTAACGGGATTGCCTGTAGCTGGGAAATCTCTTCATGACTAATGTATTAATCTAGTTGTTAACCTTAGTCCATTTTAGTAGGTACTCCTGACCGTGGTACTCAGGAGCCCCATCCTAGACATGATGCAAGACAGGACTGGTTCATTCATACAAGCACAATCGCCCACGGTGTCCGGCCATTATATAGGTCATGTCATGTCAGGTAGCCGTCGCAACAGCTATTTGAGATAATCATGTCAGGTAATCATGTCAAGTGTTCTTGTCAGGAGTGCGCCACGATGGGCCACTATCAGGTCATGTCAGGTTATTATGTCAGGAGAGCACCACTACGGGTCACTATCAGGTCATGCTCAATTATCAATTCCAAACATATAAAGTAAATTCGTGATTATCAAGTTCAGGACAAAAGGCGTAAGGATATAAAATGGACGTTAAATATCTAATAAAATATCAATATACAGGGCTATAGAAGATCAAGGGTAATCAGGCTACACTCAAGCCAGGCTACGCTCAGGCTAGCGTACGCTCAGGCCTACGTACGCTCGAGCTAGCGTACCAAAGGGTCCATACACTCCCAATGGGAAGCGTACGCAAGGGTCAGCGTACACAAGGGCACGCTCAAGCCACAGGTCAGCGTACGCTCAAGCTAGCGTACGCTCAAGACTGCGTACGCTCAAGCTAGCGTACGCTCAAGGCACGCTACCAACGGGCAGCGTATCAAGGCTAGCGTACGCACGCTAAAGAGCAGCGTACTCAAGTCAGCGTACGCTCGCTAAAGGGCAGCGTACACAAGTCAGCGTACGCTCGCTAAAGAGCAGCGTACACAAGTCAGCGTACGTTCGCTAAAGAGCAGCGTACACAAGTCAGCGTACGCTCGCTAAAGAGCAGCGTATACAAGTCAGCGTACGCTCGCTAAAGAGCAGCATACAGCTCAGTGGCGTAAGCTAAAAAGCTAGCTCACTGCTCACTGTCTTCTCCAAATGGCAAGAACAGCAAGAACTCTAAGGTTGAATCTAAACTTTAATTGTCCATATCTTGGTCAGAACAAGTCCGAATCCAACTTTCCAAAGGTCAAAATTGGGTAGAATAAAATTCTCTAAAACATGGAACCATCAAAACTTGAAAACAAGCAAGTTTGATAGATCAAAACACCAAAAATCCAAAAATAGCAAAACTCTAGATCTACAAAAATTAAGGCCTCAAAATAGAAAATGACAAGTTCTAATGTGGTTTAGAATCATGAGGAGAAGCTAATGAAACCATCAAAAGGAGTTCTCTTGTGGAAGCAAGTTGTACTTGCCTATGGTGTTCTTGGTTGGTGGAGAAGAGTAATGGTGGGGGAAGGAGAAGTAAATGAGAATTATGGAGAAGAGAGATGGTTGGTGGGGATAATAAAGAAGGGGGTTGTGGTGGAAATGAAGGAGAAGCATAGGCTAAGGTGTTCCACCCTTGGCCCATGATGAACCAAGCATTGGGCCGGCCGAACCAAGCCAACCCAAACCGAGAGTTAACAAGCCAAGCCAAACCAAGGAGATATGCAAATACAAGATAAAATACGTATACGTATTCCAAATACATAATACGAACAACAGGCATTACAGATAAATCATGACTTCATGCTAGTATAGGAAAGGTGAATATAAAATATGGTAGTAGCCTAGCCAAAAGAACACCCACAAAAAAGATAGATATTAAATGATCATATAAGAGAGATATGTTATAATAAAGAGGCCAAGGGTGGACAATAGAGCAAGTGGGATGCTAGTGGGAATTAGAATTAATTACCTGCCTAGCTTACCTTTGACCCTTACCTGATTAGTTAGGTATAAATTGTTTATGCATATTTGTAAGGCGTGTATAGTGCTTATCTATAGTTAGAAAGGTTAGATTATCAATCACACGAATAAGGATACCTAGAATATAACTTATAGAAATGTAGTATAGAGATAAAAAAAATTTGGTTGTAGTTTTCCTATCTTTTGTGGTTAGTTATTAGAGATAAAGATCTTATCTTAAATAGATTACAGAACCATGGTTATGATAAACCCCTCGGTAATATAGGATAGTTAGGAATCACAAATGGTTTGTAACTAGAATGGCTATACTTGAATTAAGGTGCACGTGTATTCCCAGAAACTAGAATAGATAGAACTATAACCTAATATGAGTAAGAGCGCAGCACTTCAACAAATGAATCATCCAGAGTTTAAAGCTATTCTAGTAACCAGAAGCTAGAGTTCGCCATCGACCATACCACTACTCTTTTCTCTTGAGTTACCCATCGTCTTCCGTAATCACTGACTCATGTCATTGTGCTAAGAATCATTCAAATGATGCGGTTGATCATGACTCATCTTCTAGTCGTGCCTTAATTTTGAGAACCAACCCTTTGGTGAGAACCCAACCTTGTGACAAATGTCCATATTATTGTTGGATACCAAATTCTCTTCTCATCTAAATTCTATTTACTAAACCTATAGTTTCGTATAAAAGACTTCTCAAAATTGTGTCCCATCTTCAAAATCCAGCCCTATGTAAGTACTTCTTAAACTTATTATAATTTATCTCATTTGGGTTACCAAATTTTCTATTTCATGCTTCTCACAATCTTGATCCTTATCCATCGACTTAGTACGTTAATCGAATCCTTCAAGTACTACCTAGTCAAAGTTGAAATCCGATTAGGACATTCTTTCTGACTCGTTAAAGCATAAAACCTATAAATAATATATGTAGTATTTGACTGACAATAATAAATTTGCCAACCATAAACTTCTTGGTATTCCTTAAACAAATCTTTTCCTTGATCATGTCCCAACTTGGGAGACTCACATACAATTTTTTTCAAGAAACAATGTTGTCATCATGAATATCTATTATTTTTATCTTGATTTCCTTAAACCTTAACTTCAATGCCCCTTATTCGTTATATGACTAGAAATTTCTCTCGTCTTTCAAATCGTACCACATTTCAATTATAACTAGTTGGAATAGAATACCCCATAAACATGCCTTTTAGTGAAGTGAATAAGTTGTTGTATGATCATTATGCATATATAACATAGTGGGCATGATAGTTGGTAAAGTTCCTATAGTAAGTACTAAGTCAAACTAAGCCTTATTATTGTCTTAGGTACCCTAGGGAAACAAGAGAAATATGGATGATTAATTAGAGGGATTTCAAGAAATTCAATAGTTGACTTAAATAGCCTTTATGATAGATAAGATGAACCCTTACCTGACCAGGCAGCACAATTTAAGCAGGATAGACATAAGCTGGATAACCAAAGACAAGGGCAGACTTCGACCATGGAAGTGATAGACACCCATCCTGAAAATAGAAATATAACATGTATTATTCTAGTTACGCCAATACTTATTGAGACATGATTTGGTATTAGAGCCATACCTACACTAGCTTAGTCATCATGCATCACATAATTATCTCGTTGTTGCCTAGGAAAATTAAGATTATTTAGCAAGCAGTAGCATTACATAGTAATACCATCAACATCCATAGCAACCGTTTAAACCATAGCATAGGTAGACTTGTTTAGAATAGAAAATTTAGAATGTAGGGGTTAGAAATTTTATGACGTGACTTAGAGTTCGTTATCCCCATGTAAACCCTTGTATACCATAGAATTGTGAAATGTTTTATTTCCTCAATTCGTGTGTCATCTTAGCATTACTCGCCAAACTTGGGAGCACAAGGATGACATACACAATCATTTCTTCCATTTGCTTGAAAATAGTAGTACGATCTTCATACTTGCCTCTTTTCGTCTATATTATATTTCAGTCCGAAGACCGTGCATTCATTTTTAGTTTTGGGGATCAAGGTACGATATCGTGCTTGATTCTTCTAACTTCATTTAATCATAGACCATGCCTTAGCTTTAAATTTGAGAACAAAATTCTTGTAAGTTTGGTAGAATGAAATCCCCTAAAAAAGTTACAATTTTTTAATTTATTATTAATTTTTATATATAATACTTTCCTAAAGCTCGTGTTACTTTATTTTTAGACATAACTAGCTTAATTTTTGGGGGATATATATATATATATATATATATATATATATATATATATATATATATATATATATATATATATATATATATATATATATATATATATATTATATATATATATATATATATATATATATATATATATATATATATTTTATATATATATATTTACATATATTTATATATATATATATATATATATAAAATTATATATATTAAAATAAAAGCTTAAAACCCATGCATGACATGTGGCACAGCTTCATAGGAAAGTAATAAAGTGTCACCATTATACTGACGTAATTGTTGCCAACACCTCGTTCTCCGCAAACGTTCATAGGTTTCGAATCACGAGAGACGCCAAGAATATGATTGAGCATGTTCCTCGATGTAGGCTATCATTAATGTAGAATTTGGAATGTTCTTTCCTTTAATTTTTTGCATACACACGAGAAAAATGTTGATTATTTGCCCTTGCTTTGAGGAAAACTCATTTCCTGCATAGGGAAGCTTTAGTTTAGTTTTGCACTCATGCAAATTTTAGTCAAAGAGACTAAAAGATCTTCTTTTCTGTTTTAACAGTGAGTTTTCAAGCACAAGATTTTTCTATGCTTCTACAATATCAACATAGTTAGGGCCATTTATGAGCATGTGCAAGTTGTTCGATCATATAGATACCACAAATCGGATTGCCAAGATGGAGAAGATCCTTATAGCATGAGGGTTTGTACCAGTAAAAGTCCAACATCTAGAGAAAGAAAGGCGAGTCAAAGTGTGATTGTGCTTTCCTCCAAGTTAGGGGCATCATTATCGTCATAAACAATACACACACATAGTAAGCATAATGTTATTTGATTGGACTAGAGAATAAGTAAGCTCAAGCTGAATCTTCCAAAAAATTGTCATACTCTCTGTAGGAAAGAAACATGAGGGCTTAACAGCATCAGACGACGACTTCCCTAGATAGATGAGATGGTCATACTGTTAATGGGGCAACATTTGTATTACTATTGAGGATCATTTTTCAGACATGAGGTTTATACCTTAGTAAGTAAACTTGTTATTCTGCATATTTTTTTCTATGTTTGTGTGGATGACATGTTTAATCTTATTTGAATATAGAATATCAAGAGAAACATGTGAAATGGATCGCACTACAACTTTTATGATGAGTTCAGTGACAACATACTTAAGTTACATATACCTCCATAGCTAAAAGACAAGTGATGACAAAACATATGGTGTCACATTAATTTTCCAACTGTTAGAAAAAAGCTTATCACTGATAATATTCTTTTCGTGATAACATACCTCGTCATTGTGAATGTTATAAGTATGGCGTCACATTTATTTTCCAACTGTTACAAGCAAAGCTTATCACTGATAGTATTCTTTTCGTGATAACATACCTCGTCATTATGAATGTTATAAGTGACATACTATATATATATATGTGTGTGTGTGTGTGTGTGTGTGTGTGTGTGTGTGTGTGTGTGTGTGTGTGTGTGTGTGCGTGTGTGTCCTATTGGTAGCATCAGGGGGCCCAAAGTGGAGGCTCGGGTTAGAATGTGGCCAAGTCGAAGGAAGGATACACAAACACACACATATATATTGACTCTTACTATTTATTAGTGGAAAAAATAATAAATTCTTCAACGACATATGACATCAAAAAAGACTTGCACTAATGCTCGTATGTATTGTTAGTCCTGGGGCTTGACCAAAGATGGAAAACTGATGCAATTGAGATCTGAGATGTCACACAAAAAACTTTGCAGTGATCAAACTCAAGATCTACGATGAAGCAAAAAACTAAATAGCAAGATTACAATATGAATGATGGAAATCGAGAAGAGAAGATCTCTCGTTCTTCCTTGCAAACGTGTTACAATTGGGACAGAACGAGTTACAATAATGTAGAAAAAGATGAGATGAAGAAAAGTTGCTGGGGTGTCAAAACACCGTTGCTCAAAGCAAGATTCGCCCCACACGAATTGCTTCCAGGAACCAGCAGGTTGAAGAACTTGTGGAACGCTCGAAGTCACCTCTGTTCTGACTCCTCGGATGGACTTGCAATGGCGGCAGCAACTCCCTCTCTTTCTCTCTCTTTTCTGACTTATAAAATTCGTAGTACCTCACAAAGAAGACCAAAAGAGAGTATATAGAGAGGGTGGAAACCCTAACCGCCTTTTCAGTTATGGAAAGATTGAATTAAAACCCATAAAGATAGCAATGAAATTAATTCAAATCTTATAGAAAGATTGAATTAAGTCCCACAAAGATGGCAACGAAATTAATTCAAATCTTATGGAAAGATTGAATCAAATCCCACAAAGATGGCAACAAAATTAATTCAAATCCCAAAAAGATAGCAACGAAATTAATTCAAATCTTATAGAAAGATTGAATTAAATCCCACAAAGATGGCAACAAAATTAATTCAAATCTTATGGAAAGATTGAATTAAATCCCACAAAAAGTGGATCTGAATTAATCGCATTAAATCAGTCTTTCCATAACTGACTTGTAGTCTGCACAGTCAGCCTGGTACGAGTCCATGAGCCCATGAGCCCGAGTCCGAGCCCGAGTCCGAGTCTCTAAGCCCCTTTGGGGCTTAGCTCCAAATGGAATTAATCCAAGAGAATGACAAAAGCATTAATGCTTAATCCTTGGAGCCTTATTCTTACCTTCTAGTAAAATCACCCATATGGTTCCCTCCTTAGGGTCACCACCCCATGTGCATCTCTCAACAACACAACCAAGTATATATGTTGAGATAACTCATGGTGCATTTCCGATGTGGGACTAAACTTTTACAAGGCATGTTGAGAGCAAGCTCTCTCCATGTAAAGAAAGTACCAACAATCCCCCACATATCACAACATATATATGTGTCCAGAGTTGAGCGTTCCCCATAGTAACTGTCCATTTTGCATTAGTATAGATGTCGCTGACGACTTGAATCTTCCCGCATGGGTTAAATAACAATGTAATACAAGAATGGACTACGCCTTGAATTCTGCACCACAATTGTAATTCTTTCCACTCACAAAGTGTAGTTACGTGTGCTTCTGGCTGCACATTAAAGGCCCTGTGCCAGCCTGGTTTTAGTGTATAATTTTGGGCGACTACAAGTTTACCCTCAAGAGACGGCCTGATATCTCTTTCCATACACTATAGGTGAGTTCTTTATTAAAGAGACATGGCATGAAGCCTTGCGCTTCCTTGCGGTGCTACGCCGCTATGACATGGCCTGAAGCCGAGGTGTTACCCCTACTTGGAAACCTCATCGTAGTGTCATACTACTGTAGCATGAGGTCTCAGCCTCTTTGTAGTGCCAATCTACTCAGCATGAAGCCTAAGGCTTCCTTGCGGTGTTACGCCGCAATGATATGGCTTGCAATACTGAGGCTTTACCCCTACCTGGGTACCTCATCGTGGTGTCGTGCCACTGTAACATGGGGCCATCCTCTCCTTTGTAGTACTGTCTACAACTCTTTAATTACGTCATACAGCATTAGGCTACATGCCTATTTGCGGTGCTACGCCGCTATGACTTGGCTTGCAAAGCCGAGGCATTACTCCAGACCTGGGAACCTCATGGTGGAGTCACCCCACTGGAGCATGGAGTTTTACTCCTTGTAGTGCTGCTCTACCGTGCTTCCTGTAAAGCACACCAGGCATTCACTCTGCCTGAGAACTCATTAAGGCGTTTAAGCCAACCTTCCACAGGATCTGTTTTTTCTGCAGAAAATATATAGTCGACAACAGTGGTTACGGGTCCGTATCCCTTCCATGTTCCAGAGAACAAGTACCCATTGTTACCTGATAGTTTCCCAAACAGTGAACCTCCTTTGAACCAAAAGTTAGATGCCTAGTAGATTTCTCTTTGAACTAATAGCATAAAACTTTATGGTAGAATTACAAAGACACACTATCAGAATGCCTTCAAGCCCATTTTACAAGCTGTGTCATCGACCAACTGGCGCTAGAGGCCCTTTGTGAACGGATCTGCCAGGTTCTCCTGACTCCGAACATCAATCACTGCAATTACACCTCTTTTGATAAGATCGTGTACTGCCCTGTGCTTCAACCGTACAGTCCTCTTTTTTCTGTTGAAGAGGTCATTTGATGCCATCGCCGCAGTCGCCTGGTTATCACAGTATATCGGTATCGCCGGTATCTGAGCCCCAACCACTGGAAGATTATACATGAGCTTCCGAAGCCATTCTGCTTCATCTGCTGCAGTTTCAAGTGCATAGAATTCAGATTCCATAGAGGAACGAGAGAGTATAGTCTGCTTCTTCGACTTCCACGATATAGCAACTCACCCAAAGAAAAGACATATCCACCTGTGGATCTCTCGCTTTCCACCTCTGAACACCAGCTAGCATTACTGAAGCCTTCTACTACTGTCGGATACCCGTTGTAGTGCAGTGCATATGTCTGAGTCTTCTTGAGATATCTCATCACCCGCTTCACAGCTTTCCAGTGCTCAACCCCTGGGTTGCTTGTGAACCGACTCAGCATTCCCACGACGAAAGCTATGTCAGGCCTTGTGGCAGTGGTTGCGTACATTAAACTTCCGATAATGCTAGAATACTCCAGCTGCCTGACGCTTTCCCTCGAGTTTGGATTCAGCTTCTGATCACACCTGTATGGCGTATCGATCCCTGGAAGATCCTTATACCCATAGCGTGTGAGCATCTTCTCAATGTAGTGAGATTGTGACAGCGCTACTCCAGTGTCTGTCCGGATGATCTTTATGCCCAAGATGACATCTGCATCCCCCAAGTCCTTCATACTGAACTTGGTTGAGAGGAACTTCTTTGTCTCCGTGACACAGCCTATATCCGTCCCTAGGATTATCATGTCGTCCACGTACAGACAAACGATGACTCCTCTTCCATCAGCAAACTTTGTGTAAACACATTTTTTCGTCTCGCTGACTCTGTAGCCGTTTGACCTAATAACTTTGTCAAACTTCTCATGCTACATCTTGGAAGCTTGCTTCAAACCATACAATGATTTTACCAACTTACAAACTTTGTCTTCAAGACCTTTGACGACAAATTCATCTGGCTATTGCATGTAAATCTCTTCGGTCAGCTCCCCATTCAGGAATATTGTCTTTACATCCATCTGATGTATCACCAACTTATGTATGGCTGCTAGAGCGATTAACATCCTGATGGTGGTCATCCGAGCTACTGGAGCGTACGTGTCAAAGTATTCTATCTCCTGTTTCTGAGAAAATCTCTTGGCTACCAGCCTGGCCTTGAACTTGTCAATAGTTCCATCTGCCTTCATCTTCTTCTTGAAGATCCATTTACATCCGATGGGCTTTTCTCCTTCAGGTAGATCTACCAACACCTATGTGTTATTGGAGGTGATAGAGTCAAACTCGTCATTCACTTTCTCCTTCCAGAAGATAGTATCTCTGGTCTTCATCGCCTCATCATAGGTAAGCGGATCTGCTTCCATATGATAGGTGACAAAGTCATCTCCGAAGTCTTTAGGTCTCCTCGCTCGCTTTGCTGACGGCTCTGCGAGTTCTGGTACAAGAGTTGTTTCATCAACAACAGCTTCTTCTTGGACTACTGGCCCATATAAGATTTTAGTCTCATTTGTACCTATATCATTTTTCGAAATGTCCGAAAGAACAATATTTTTGTCTTTTGCAAACTTGTCTTCAAAGTATTCAGCATCGCGAGATTCGATGATATGATTTAACTCAATATCAAGAAATCTTCGAGCATCACTCTTCTCGGCATACCCCAAGAAGATCACCTTCGTAGTCCTTGTCTCCAGCTTCTGAATCTTCAGATCTGGAAGCTTTACATATGCCAGACACCCCCACACTCGAATGACATTCAAGTTTGGTCTGAATTTGAACCAGAGTTCATAAGGAGTTACGTCCGAAGTTGCATATGGCACTCTATTCAGAATAAAAGTGGCCGTTAATGCAGCTTCTCCCCAGTAGTATTTTGGAAGACCTGCAGTAAGCAGCATTGAATTCATCATTTCTGTTAATGTTCGGTTCTTTCTCTCTGCTACTCCGTTGGATTGAGGATAATATGGAGCAGTAGTCTCGCATATGATTCTATGTTCTTTGCAGAACGATGCAAAGTCATGAGACCTGTACTCCCCACCTCGATCACTTCTCAACCTCTTGAGTTGTTGTCCAGTCTGCCGTTCAGCTTCGGCCCTGAACTCTCTGAACTTCTCGGAAGCTTCATCTTTAGTCTTGAGCAAGTAGACGAACGCGTGTTTTGAGAAGTCGTCGATGAAGGTTATGAAATACTTCATTCCGGCCTTCGTGGAGAAATGTTTGAAGTCAAAGATATCGGAGTGTACTAACTCCAGAAGATCTGTGCTTCGATTGACCCGATGAAAGGGTTTTCTTGTGATCTTCGTCTGAGCACATACTTCACACTTCTCCACTTTATCCCCATATTTGGAGATAAGTCCTAGATTAGACATTTTTTAATTCTTTTACAATGAACATGTCCTAGTCTATTATGCCACAACTCAAGAGAATAATCAGAAAATACAACTGCATTAATGTCATCAAACTGGTTGACAAGCTGAATTTTAAACATTCTTTTGGTTTGATAAGCCTTCCCGAAGTATGTTCCCTTCTTGGACATCACCATCTGACCAGCATTGATGTCTATCCTTAAGCCTGCGTTGCAGAGCAGGCTCCCAGAGATCAGGTTCTTGGCAATCATCGGAACATGCTTCACACCTTGAAGCGTCAGAGTATTCCCAGAAGTGAGTTTCAGCTCCACAGTCCCGATCCCCAGAACTTCAGCTTGGGCCTGGTTCGCCATGACAACCTTCTCAGATATCGACTGGTACGTGATGAACCATTCCTTGCCAGAACAGACATGGCAAGTCGCACCAATGTCTATCCACCAGTCAGAGTCAACCTCCACAGTTGTGACCTGTACGATCATAGCAACAATGTTAGACACCAATGAAACCTTACTAGGCTCACCTTTCTCTGATTGTTTAGGCTTGGATCTGCATTCACTCTTGTAGTGGCCTTTCTTGCCACAATTGAAACAAGTCACTTGGGACTTGGACTTCTGTTGCTTGAATGAAGGACCCTTCACTTTTAGATTGGTGAAGTCCTTCTTCTTATGAGAAGCCGCCTGCTTCCCCTTGGGAACTCTCGTCTGCACTAGATTGGCCTTAGCCAACTGTTTGGACAGAGTGTCCATCTTCTGTTGGGAACGCATCTCGTCCTCAACATGGATCTCTTGAAGTAGATCTCCCAAGCTAATGTCTAGCTTCTTTCTGAGCATCCTTGCATAGAAGGTACTCCATCCAGCAGGAAGTTTTGAGACGATCCCTCCAACGACAAACTTGTCGGAAAGGGGCATCTCTTCGTCTTGCAGTTTCTGACGCAGCTTCAGAAATTCCTTCACCTGTGGCAACATGGACTTCTCGTCCTCAAAGAGCAATTTGTGATATTTTTCAACCACAAACATCTTGCTCATGTTCCTGTCTTCTTCATACAGTTTTTTCAAAGACTCCCATATGTATCTGGCAAATTCCTTCTTCGAGTAGGATTCTGCCAGGGAATCCTCTATAGCATTCAGGATGAGAAGCCTGCAGACGCTATTTTCCCTTCTCCATTTGGCCTGGAGTTTGGTAGCCGCATTGATTGCGACAGTAGACCCAGTGCCTGGAACAGAAGGTTCTTCCTCCAACAGTACATGATCAACGTCTTTGAGTTGAAGAGTTAGATAAACCTTCCTCTTCCAGACTTGATAATGCTCTCCATCGAACTTTTCCAACTTGAAGTAGTCCAATTGGACGAGCGAAGCATTAATGTTTTCCATCTACAAGGATCTTGCTTTGAGATTGTTTGTCCCGGGGCTTGACCAAAGATGGAAAACTGATGCAATTGAGATCTGAGATGTCACACAAAAAACTTTGCAGTGATCAAGCTCAAGATCTACGATGAAGCAAAAAACCAAATAGCCAGATTACAATATGAAGGAGGGAAATCGAGAAGAGAAGATCTCTCGTTCTTCCTTGCAAACTTGTTACAATTGGGACAGAACGAGTTACAATAATGTAGAAAAAGATGAGATGAAGAAAAGTTGCTGGGGTGTCAAATCACCGTTGCTGAAAGCAAGATTCACCCCACACGAATTGCTTCCAGGAACCAGCAAGTTGAAGAACTTGTGGAACGCTCGAAGTCACCTCTATTCTGACTCCTCGGATGGACTTGCAATGGCGACAACAACTCCCTCTCTTTCTCTCTCTTTTCTGATTTATAAAATTCGTAGTACCTCACAAAGGAGGCCAGAAGAGAGTATATATAGAGAGAGGGTGGAAACCCTAACCGCCTTTTCAGTTATGAAAAAATTGAATTAAATCCCACAAAGATAGCAATGAAATTAATTCAAATCTTATGGAAAGATTGAATTAAGTCCCACAAAGATGGCAACAAAATTAATTCAAATCTTATGGAAAGATTGAATCAAATCCCACAAAGATGGCAACTAAATTAATTCAAATCCCACAAAGATAGCAACGAAATTAATTCAAATCTTATGGAAAAATTGAACTAAATCCCACAAAGATGGCAACGAAATTAATTCAAATCTTATGGAAAGATTGAATTAAATCCCACAAAAAGTGGATCTGAATTAATCGCATTAAATCAGTCTTTTCATAACTGACTTGTAGTCTGCACAGTCAGCCTGGTACGAGTCCATGAGCCCATGAGCCCGAGTCCGAGTCGCTATGCCCCTTTGGGGCTTAGCTCCAAATGAAATTAATCCAAGAGAATGACAAAAGCATTAATGCTTAATCCTTGGAGCCTTATTCTTACCTCCTAGTAAAATCATCCACATGGTTCCCACCTTAGGGTCACCACCCCATGTGCATCTCTCAACAACACAACCAAGTATATATGTTGAGATAACTCATTGTGCATTTTCGATGTGGGACTAAACCTTTACAAGGCATGTTGAGAGCAAGCTCTCTCCATGTAAAGAAAGCACCAACATGTATTATTGTCCTTGTAAGTTTATATATTTAGTGACCGGTAAATATCTTCACTGTAAACATTTACAGTAATGCACATATTACTGTCGCTGTAAAGTTATATGTTTAGACTTCGTCATAGTTAACACTTGCAGTAACGCTCGTATGTATTATTGTCCCTGTAAACATATACGTTTAGTGGCCAAACGCTTGTACTACTATCACTGTAAACATATATATTTAGTGACTAATAAATGACATCACTGTAAATACATACGGTGACGCTTGTATGTATTATTATCACTGTAAAGTTATACGTTTATTGACAATTAATTATTGTCACTATAAACGCTGGCAGTAACGCTCGTACTAGTATCACTGTAAACTTATGTGTTTAGTGACCAATGAATATCGTCGATGTAACGAATTGCAGTAATCCTTGTACACATTTGTATTTAACTTTAGTCAAAAATGAAAATTTTATTTCAGTGACAATTTTGAGTGGCGACCAATAAAAATATAGTCACTAAATAATTTAATTGTATTACAATATATAATTGTTGTCACATAATCAAATTACGAGTAACAATAAAAATTACTTAAATGAAAATATTCCTATTACTGACAAGTTTTATACTTGTCACAAACTAATTGTCATGGAAATGAATTTCTAGTTGTTAGACTAACTAGAGAGCTAATATCTGATCATTCCTTCCCTTCAAGATCTTGTACAAGTGGGGCTAATATAGTGAACCACATCGAATAGTACCTGGTTATGAGAATATTATGTTAGTTTTAGAGTGAATTTGTTAGTTCGTGATAGTTTAAAATAAATCCGTTGGTTATTGATCAACTCACCGAGCCCGGAAGAAGGGATCACAAAGTAGAGGATTAATTGAAACTCCAAATGCTTTCAAGACACTCAATTCTTACCATTTGGCACAAACGACTTTACCGGTCGACCTCATGATCATGTGCTCCCAAAAGTAAAACCCAAAAAGGAACCAACCAACAAAAGTGCGCCCCCCCTATCACAATGTTCAAGACCTTTGGAAGCTATTTTAAAACACTTAATTGTATTGTTTAACAGTAATAGTCCCTTCCCTCATTTCTTAAAGCTATAATATTAATATTCCTTCTTAGTTAGATTGCGGACAAACACGGTTTGCTTGCATTATTAGCTAGGGAGTGACATTGACACGTATCATCAAGCAAGCACGCGGAAACACTATTTTTTTCAAACCCATGATGATTATTATCAACATATTGGTGAGCCTAGGAATCTATGCATGTCCCACCCAAAACGAATTCTCTTATGATATTAGTATCATATAATAGTTGTTATATTACTAAACTTGTAAACAGGAGGGATATATAAAATAAAATTTGAAGGACACGACTAAAGACCCACCCTACTTTTCTTAAATTAATTTAGAGGATTAGGAACCTTTTAAATATGGTTCCAAATATGGCTACTCATTAGACATTAACCTTTGGTAATTACCAGCCGTAGTACTTGTTGATACATTTCGACAGGGGTTAACTTTATTTTAAACGTAAAAAATGAACCTTTGATTTTAAGGACCACGTCTGTGCATTCATGAGGCTGGTACCTTGCGAAAAGGTCAAGAAGTCAGTCTGATGCCCTTGAGGACTGTCCCGCGGCTCCTGCCTAGCGGCAAGAAATAATTTAGGGTTATTTAGTTTTTATTGTCTCACATATATATATATGGATATAAGAATTTAAGTCTCGAATATATGGACGTTAGGATTTGAATTTCGAAATCACCGTTCATTAGCATATCTGAACAGTAATTTCGAGAACGAAACTATAAAATCGGTCAATTTCGAAATCGAAATTCTAATATCCATATATATGTTATGTCACAAAATTAAATATCTCAATAATTAATTTAGGCAAAATCAAAGATCGTGAAATGTACTTGCCAGGACCATTATTTATCAGCCTAGCTAGTCCTATCATCTTTTTTATATTGTTAAAAGATAAGATCTTAATCTATCAAAGGATAATATGGTAACACTTTGAAGAGTAAAAGAGGCTTTATTTCTCTCTCTATTCAACCAATCAACATATAGGGTGGCCCCTGCTCATGGGCCTTGGATTGTTGCTCCATGGGCTTGGTTGTTATTTGGGTGCGGTTTGGATTCAAACCATTGTGACTTCTTATGGCGGCCCAGGGGAGGGCAGACAAGATCTGGGTCTGGGGCATCAAGGCTCAAGGGCCCCAAATAATTTTAAACCTAGTAACATATATTATTAATATATAATTAAAAACGTTGGTAAAAGAAAAAAAAAAATTGGCAATTGTTTTTCTAGCCGTGAAAGCTTGTCCCATCCGATTCCAGAGAAGAAGAATTTCTTCCATTCCGATTCCAGAGGCGAATTGATGGCCAATGGTAAGTGTTCTTAGAAACTTTTTTGTTTTAATTCTCTCTTACTTCTTTCTTTTGCTTATAATTGAATCCTAGACTACTTTTTTTAATCTCTTCTCCTTCATGTCCTCTTATTGCCAAATTTTTTGAAATATACTTAGGAATTGGAAGATGGGTATTGGGGCTGGGAATTCCTCATACCCCCCAAATCCAATGGATGACGATCTGCAGAAGATCGCGATTGCTGGTCTTAAGCGTATGTATTACTGTATGGGTTCTTATAGTACCTATGTAGCGATGAAAACCTTCAGAGTTGCCTCCTCCACTACTACTCATTCAAGGGCCACCTAGCATTTGTAGGAGTTAGTATGAGTCCAAGAGGCCATTGAGTTACAGACTGCATGTGGGATGATTTATTCTGGGGATGTGGCAAACGGAGCCCCAGAACCATCCCCAGTCCCAACCGGATGAGTACCTTTACGACATGTTTTGAAGCACTCTAGTATAATATTACAAGCTCACCCAGTAGACGGAGCACCATTTTGCGAAGCTGGCCCATGCATCTCAATGCAACATTACGGAGTTGGCCCAGTTGACGGAGCACAATTTTACGGAGCTGAGGGGGTCACAACTTTTATTGAGCGAGCCATTCATGCACAAACCCTCGTAGAATAAATTCCACCAAGGATTCCTAAAAAACTGGAAATTACTGAGAAACCCAATTTCGGGGTTGGTTTTTATGAAAAATCCACCCGTATGATGGGTTTTATGAAATGCCCAGAATTATATATTTTTACGTTAAGTATTCCAAGATTCCCTTTAGATGCTCTGTATTTACAAAATTAATACCATAACTACCCCTCCGCACAAACTCAGATCTGGATTGCGATTCTCGTCTTCTTCTTCTTCTTCTTCTTCTTCACGAGAGGTCTGAATTCCATTGCTCCCATCTTCTGCAGAGATCGCAAAAATCGTTCGTAGTTCACCATATTTTTTTTCAGTCGAACTCCGATCATCGCTCATCATCTTCTTCTTCTCCGACAATTAGCTTAATTATGGAGAGAAGATTTTCTTCTTCTTTTCCATAAGAGTTAGCATCGTTTTGAAAGAAGAATGAAAACTCTTGAATCTTTATTCATGTTAAATTTTTTTTCACAAAACAAAAAAAATAAAAAATTAGGTTTCTGTCAACTGTTCTCCGTCGATATCACACGAAGAATAGTCATTCTCCTGCATTTTTAACAAGGAGAATACCATTCTCCGTGTTGAATGGCATTCTCCGTGTTACTAACACGGAGAATGGCATTCTCATGGCCATTCTCCTATGTTTTAACATTTGAATGACCATTCTCCGTGTCATTTAGCACGGAGAATGGCCATTCTCCGTGTAATTTAGAAACGGAGAATGCCATTCTCTGTACTAAATTATACGGAGAATGGTCATTCTCCTACGTTTTAACACTGGAAATGACCATTCTCCATGTAAATTAACACGGAGAATGCCATTCTCCGTGCTAAATTACATGGAGAATGGCATCCTCCGTTTTATTTAATACGGAGAATGCCATTCTCTGTTTTATTTAACACGGAGAATGGCATTCTCCGTGTTTCTAACACGGAGAATGGCCATTCTCCTGCGTTTTAACACTGTAATGACCATTCTCCGTGTAATTTAGCACGGAGAATGGCCATTCTCCGTGTAAATTAAGACGGAGAATGCCATTCTCCGTGTTACTAACACGGAGAATGACATTCTCCGTGTTACTAACACGGAGAATGGCCACCCTCATGCGAAATTAACATTTTCGTATTCTAACACGAAGAATCACCATTCTCTTGTATTTTATGGTCACTTGAAACTTTGAATGGCCATAACTTTTGACTGGGAGGTCGAAACGAGTCTCGGTTTGTCCCAAAATGAGCGTATCTTCGAGGGGCCTGAGATTAATAGCTTTTTCGTTAGACAGCCTTCCAAAATTTTAGAATTGTAAAAAAATGATGTTTGGACCTCCGTTTTAGCACTTTTGTCGTTTGTCTCGGTCTTTCCGAAATTTTCCGACGAATCTTTGAAAATTTTTGAGGAGAAAACCTAGATTCGAAAGTGAGCAGCGTATGGAAGAAGATGAAGTATCGAAATAGTTTTTTTAAAAGTAGTTTCGTGGGTGTTTTCAATAAATTAGAAGGAAGGGCAAAAAGGTCATTTGGAACCCTTTTTATATATTTTTTGCTAATTCTGGGCACGCGATGAAATATTATTGTGTGGTGGGTTTTTCATAAAACTTTTTCGTTTTTTGGGCATTTCATAAATTTCCCCATGCTAAATTGTTATAACTTGAGGAATATGCCCTCAGTGCCTCATGAGTCAACAATGTCTGTAACGCCGCAAAATAATATAGTACAGAGCAGAGGTAATTTAGCTACGCACATTAGAGTACTTCGGTATCCTAAGATATGATCATGATTGTAAAAGATATAGGGGTACTCTATAATCCACCAGTCAATGCTAGGTCAAGCAATCCTAGGTGTCTCAATCACAGGCAAACAAATAAAGATGTATCATCATACATAAAATAGTAAACCATTCCAAACTATATATATATATATATATATATATATATATATATATATATTTCCAAACTATCCAAGCTATCCAAGCAAATCGGTATCAATAAAGTATGTACCACCTACGAGTGAGCTCATAATAATAAGTTCAATATTGCAACACATGACGGTGAGTTGGAAGTGTGCCCCTCAAAATCCATAAATGTAGCCAAGATAACGGGTTGCATGCAACCTAAAAACCTTCCCTTATAGTGAATCTAGACGAATAAGTCTAGTTATTAAATACTGAATATTTTATTTAAATTCTTGGTTGTGTGCATCCATAGAGTCCATCTTATATATGGGGGAAGTGCAAGAGTTGACAATATTTAACATTCAGAATCAATCACGAGATAACTAGCAATCAATGTCGCTATGATCACTATATACTAGAGTGTTCTACAACGAGCCATAATGAATCGATACGGTATCAATACAGTAAGTGTCAGGCAGTGCAATAAGTACAATACAATACATGATAGGATGTCACTAAACATGATATCGATGCCTCGCTATTATCGGTCAATCATGAATAGTACATTGCCATAATCAAGCTAACTCCATGTAGTAGCGATATAGCACAAAGGATACCTAAGTATTCGGTAGTTCGTAATACGAGAAGTGAAACAGTCATTTGCCATGTAAAACATACAATGTGTAATAGGGATACCCTCATGCACTAGGTACGGGTGTTGGGAGTCAATCGACATAGTAGGCGTACTTGAATATTCATTAATATAAAAAAATCAAAAAAATCAGGAAAATCAAAACTGGATATCAGAACTGTATACTGACGACACACCAGTAGCGATATACCAACGTGTATCGTTGATCAAAATAACAAGTTTTCTAAAACACACATATAGTATAGCCGATATACCGACGATGTACCATCGGCACTAATGTGCCATGAATTGGTTCGGGATTCGGGTTTTTAGCGCTGAAAGCAAGTCTCGATTCTACCTATTCTCAATCTAGCAAGCTCTAATACTAAGGGTGAGTCTCATATGGCAATTTATTCTAGGTTTAGGGTGAGTGTTCTGTTTATCCGATTTGCTGAAATAGCCAATACCAAATAAATAGAAATTTTAAGTTCCAAAATCGAATAAACCAAAATTCTAAAATTCCAAAACCAAAATCGAACCGACTTAGACAAAACCAAAATCGAACAGAACTGAATAAGAAAATTGGTTTATTTGGTTTGTTCGGTTGTAATATTTCTATTGTTTAATGGGTTGGGCCCAAAGTTGGGATCGTCTTTAAATTATATTTAAAATAGTAATTTTTAAATAAACATTTGTTCTATTTGAAAGTTACATCCACAATTGGACTAGTTTTTATATCAACGTTGGGCTTCAAAATATAAACATAGAATTGTTATTTTAAATATACAATTTTTAATCACAAAGAATGCATAAAATTGAGAGTATTTACATAATTGCATAAGTTTTATTTTGTTTTCGTTTTTGGACAAAAACCGAAACCCAAAATTGAAACTGAATAAGGAATTTTAGTATTTTCAAAATCGAACCGAATTTTTTCAAACCTAACTGAATCTCTTATTTGATACAATTAGGTTCAATATTTGGTCTAAAATCGAATAATGCTCACCCTACTAGGTTTAATGATAAAACTATAGGTATCACACACGATACCTTGTTCTTACTACGCTATCACAAATTAACCTAGGAAACAAAACCTAGGTCAATACCAAAGCCAAAGTTACTCTTACTGTCATTATTCATAAGGAATTTTTTTTAATAAACATGTTTTAGATAAAATTAAGCATCCAATTCATGAGAAAAATAAATGATAAGAGAACCACTTCCATTCATGGATGACAAGGTGTACTTGCCTAGGTAAAGATTCCAAGCCCAATCTTCTATATCACTACCAAGGAAGGTTCCAAAATCACACCCTAGGTCTAAAGACCAAGCTCCAGCCTAAACCTCAGGGAAAGAAGTATAAAGAAAATGAAGTTTGAAAATGGAGAGGGAAAGAAACGAGAAGAGATAGAAAATAGAGGGTTATACGGAGAGGAAGGAGGATTCTTAGTCATTGGATCAATCCAAGTCATCAATCTATGCCCCCTTCAATGAATTTCAACCATCCAAACAAAGCCAAGTACCTATTGAACAACAGGTTGGCCGATTTGTCCAATGATTGAGTTATCCACAGCCCGACGGTATATTGAAGTATATCGACGGTATACTGCTCTGACTATCAAATTCCAACTTTAAGAAATCAAAGGTTCTCCATTCTATGTGTGCATCCTAGAATGGGTCCATGGCAATACCAATAGGTATTCTACAGGTATCAATAAGTCTGGGGTAAACACATCTCTCAATAAATATATTAAAATATTAAGTTACATAAGTCATTAAGTGATTTTTTTCAAAATGGGACTATCACACAATACCACTCATATGATCCTCAATACACAAGAAACTAAGAAATCTCAAAAAAATAGTAAAACCATCAATGCTCGAATTCAACAATGCCATCATGGCAGGATATAGTTAATGCCTCGCCTCGCAAAACAATATTGGTTTCGATACTGAAATCATAAAAATCAAAAAACTATAATATTCAATAAATATTCACATATTTTGTTGGAAAAGTGGTGTGACCCGAACCGGAGTTGTCCTATATGGTGCAATATTGAATTGAGCCCATATGCCTTCAAAGAAAATTCTCTTGTAAGGCATGAACCAATTCCAGTTATCCACACCTCATGAGTCCATCGCTTCCTGATGTGGGACTAAGTTACCAATTCTGTTGTTACCCTCCCTTTTGAGCGCTCAACCGAAAACGAGATAGAATCCAACAATATCTACCTTAGCTCATTTTTGCTAACTGAATAACCTTAGCACCATTGGTACATTTGTCTGTTCTTGCTAGTCGAACAACATTAGCACCCCTGCTACATTTTTGTTCATTTCTGCCAGCCGAACAACCTTAACACCCTTACTATATTTGTCCGTTCTTGCTAGCCGAACAACCATAGCACCCCTACTATCTTTTTGTTCGTTCCCACTAAGTGAACAACCTTAGCACTCCTTGCTACCTTTTATTCGTTTCCGCCAACCGAGCACCTAGGAGATCCAACATATTATCATCTCGATCCGTTTGACCACAGAACCAAACCGACACGTATGTCCACACAGCATTGTGTGCCAACCATAACATTTTGCTCTACCTTGGGGCACATCAAACCCATCTTTGAAGCCAATTTGTGTAGTTTCATATGCTCCTAACTCCACCTTGAGAAGAAAGCCCGTATATATGTGTATATGCATGAACGTTCAACACCATCTATCTCAAACTAATTAAAGCCACCTAAACTAGCCCCATAACCATGAGCTTTGATACCACTTATTGGGAACACGGAGTGACCGAAACCAGAGTTGGCCCATGAGGTACGATATTGAATTAGGCCCATATGCCTTAAAAAAGAATTCTTCTGTAAGGTATGAACCAATTCCAATTATCTATACCTCATGATCTCATCGCCTACCCGATGTAGAACTAAATTACCAACTCCATTGTCACCTCCTTTTGAGCGCTCAACTGAAAACGAGATACAATCCAACATATCCATATACATATATTAAAGCAGTGAGCCGAGCCTTATAGTCTCCACCGACAACATTGCCTCTACTGCTAATACTTCATGTTACATAGGACGCTATTGACCAAATCGTCATGTAGCTTTGTGCGGGTGCTCCTTCTCCTCCTCCACTCTAATAGTCCTAGTTGGGATAGATTTTCATGAGATTATGTAATGGCCCTTGTTTGGTCTTTCTTGTATTTATGATTGTTGTATCAAATTTTGGGATACTATTATAATATTATTGTGTTTCTTTCTATTCATGACTTTCCATTATGTGATATTATTATATCATGATTGTTGTATCAAATTATGTTATTTAAAGGAATTAAATTTTTTATTTATCAATGTCTCTATGATGTTTAGTGACACTAACATACTTTGCTAATTGGTATCGAAAGTCGTTAAATGTATTCGAACATCACCAAAAATCCAACGATGTCTCTATCTCATAAATTTAGCGACGTGTAGAAACACAAATGACGTTGCTAACTACAAAAAGAGCTAATTGCTGAACATTGCAATCGCGCCATATGCTGACATGAAAGACTTGCCATGTCGTCAGGGACATCGTTGTACAAAAAGTAATATCGTCGATTGGTCACTAGTTAGCGACCAATAGCTAGCAACATATTGAATGTGGCTGAATTGGTGACATCTTTAATAAATGTCAGTAAATGAGCGATATAATAGATTATGTTGCTATGATGATGATCGTCGACATTTACATGTTCAGAGACCAGTAGATACACAACCCACAGAGAAGGTCACTAATTAAGTTATTGATCATTTTTGGTGATATTTTATGTGTTTAGGACGTTTCATTGAGTTGTTAATACCGTAAATTTTGATAGTGATGGTATTTAATATAAAAAGTTGTATTCCATGGTAATAAAGTTCATATTAGCCTTTAACTTTTTGTAAGAATATCAATGTTATGTTTTTTGTTAGAAATATTAAATTTTATCATAAAATCCAAATTGGTTCGGATACCAATTGAACTACTTGTTGATCTCAAAGCTACTAATAGTCAGGGGATTGTCTTAAGCCAAAAATTGAAAGTCAATCGACTTTTTTTTCTATTAGGTTTGGGATTAGATATTCATAGGGATATGATAAATGGGCTATAAGGATCATTAGTAAAAGAACTCGTTCTTCTTGTAAAGTTTTTTCAACCGCTAATAGAAAAATAAAACTTAGGAAAAACAAAAGCGTGGGAACGATATAATGATAAAAAGGTTCAATTTTAGGTCTTGGGAATCTTTTCATGTTTATTGTTCAGGTTTCCCTTAGGCACCATTTAGTAAATGAACCACAATATTTCTAGGAGTTTCATGTTCTTTGAACTTTTATTATTGGTAATCGTACTCATCGTTATTATGTAGTAGTGAGTTATGTATAGTCTATAGTATATCCAAGAATATATAATCCATGTGTTTGTATCATAAGTAAATTTCCTAAAAAATATGACATCCCTGGGCATAACTTTCTTAATTACCCTCGAGACACATGAATAATACTTAAGGTAATTTGAATTTCATCAAGAGATTTCTACTGAAGATTAGAGCAAGTTCTGGTCGTATTATCTTTTATCATCTTTGTTAGATGTTTTCTTCTCTTCTGAAGCGAGTTTGTTTGAAGTTAAATATAATTAATAAAGTTGTGAACTTATATATATGTCACGTCCCGATCCTACTAGGGTCGTTCGTCCTCGCTTTGATCCCCGCGGGATCATTCGTCCTCGCTAAGGCGTGATGCCATGCAAGCCTAAGTTGCGCTTGCACAAGGCCAGTACCTGCACAATACAACTAGACAAATCAAAACACAATGCAAGCAGAACATTTTAAAGTTGTGAAGTTATATATGTCACGCCCCGATCCCGCTAGGGTTGTTCATCCTCGCTTTGATCCCTACGAGATCATTTTGTTGCAGAAAACTAAATATTGACATAAAGATTTGAAATAGCAATACTTTTTTTTTGATAACTTGATAGAAATATAAGTACATAGCTTTGCGACTCAAAATGCCATAGCTTGGCTTATATATTTTTCTTTGAAACTCTTTTAAAAATAGTCACAATGCCCATACATCATATCCCTTATTACAAAAACCAAAAAGTAGGACACCTTCAAAGGAAAGCTTGCTAACTGGACTTGAAATAAAAACAACTTCAAGGCAATCAAATAAGCTTCACTAGACTGGACGAGTTTTAGCGCCTCACCAAAAGTCCTCATGTCCCGTGCTTACTTGAAATGGTGTCGACAACATAGGTCAGTACATAACACGTACTAGCGAGCGGCTATTGGCCAAACTCACATAAATTTGCACTAAGTAGACAGTGAAACTAGCATTCATTATTATGTGGTCTTTCTACTTGTCTAGGTTCTTTTTAACAATTCATAAGAAGCATAAACAGTAGAGAACACTTGCATAGTAAATCTTATCCATCGTCGACAGTCATCCGTGCACAAGAAAGGTTAGCACAATTTGCATATGCGAATAACTTATGTTCCATTCTTGCATATATAAAAGTTCATAACATAATGCATGTAGCCTATCAACATGATGGTCATGGTTCATTTCCCATGATTAGCCGCTGTGACTCTTTAGTTCAGCTTGTCGCTAAGGATACAGATAACGACATCCCTTAAACATGAGGTCTTATTTACCCAAGGGTGCCATAATCTCACCTAGGCCAAGTGGTTCCCAGCGCCCCAGGATCCACCCGAGAGACAAATTTTACTTTGTGCACAAGTTGTCCGAGACCGATGCATGCTCTGGCATTTGTATCGTTCATTTTGTGCCTTGTCTCTTATCAATCTCAATATGTACAAGTTTGTCTGTCAATGTCTACATTCTAAAGCATATTAGTAACAGAGCAGGTGAGCATTCATATGAAGCAGATTGAGCATCAATACAATATCTAGCATTTGATTCAATTCATTTATCTTCTCTTATCTTGTTGTTATGGTATTGTTGATCATAGGAACACAACAAGAAAGTGGACTAGAGATCATTTTGTTAAGACGTTGAGATAAATGGTAGCACGGTCAAAGCAACTCAACAAAATAAATCTTATTCGAGAGAAGAAGGAACTTCACGCATCGTTCACGCACCGCCTATGCTCCTACATTGGCACCAACATTCGATTAGCATACTTCGGTCTCTATTTCTCAAGATTCGAAATGAATGTAAAATGCGATAATAGCAAATAATGAAAACCAACCATCGAAAATACACAAGAAAACACATTCATCAAAATCAAGCAGCAAAATAAAACATTCAAAGAAAACTATTAGACTCATTTCAATAGAAGCCGATCCATCAGTTGGAAAGGTTCATTGTATTTCGTCCGTGATCCAACGATACCGCAAAGGTTTTCCCACTACTTAGTCAAGGTTGAGTAAGCAAGCCATGGGTATTACATAATGGAGCACGAGGAGTGGGGCACTACAATATAGATATACGATTAGAGTAATTTTTATTAAATATATTCAACCTTCATAGTTAATGGTCCTTATAATATTATTTTAATTGGCTACTAAGCACATAAATTACCATCAACTATTAAGGTTGCAGGGGTAGATTTATTAATAGTCCAAGCCACCCCACCCTTCCCCACTAATGTTTTTTTAAAATTGTCACTTGCTACATAGAAAATTCTAACGTTTTACAATATATATTATTTTTGCCTATTAATGTACAAAGATTAAATTAGCTCAAGTGGTTGTGCTCTAAGCACTCAAAGGAGAAGCAAGAGTTTGTGACTCGTCTTTGCTGAATATTTAAATATTTTTAAGTATATTTTTTTCTTATTCTTTTCTAAAATTTTGGAAATATTGACTTTTTTTTTCTTTTTTGCTCGTTCTTGTTTAAATTTTTTAATATATTTTTTGCTATTGAAGTTCAATTAATTTGACAACTTTAAGAATTTTTATATGTAGTAACACGGTCTTCTCATGAATTAAATCATAGCTCCGCCCCTGGGTTTATGCGACTTGATACCATGAACTATGTTTATTGGCAAGTTGATCAAAGTTATTTTAGTTCTCATTTAAATATCATGAAATGTCACTTTTCTTTTGTAAAATCAGACTTAAATACAAACATAAAAGAAGATAATACCATTCATAATTTAACCCTAATAATGTTAATTAATTATTTATAATTTAATTTAAAATATAAATATAACAAAAATATATAAATACAATTATCCTACGTCGAGCCTTAATGTAAATTTAATTATTAAGGTTTTATTTCCTCGACTACTCCAAACCTTAAAAATACTTCTTAATTACCTAAATATTCACTTTATAGGAAAAAGGATAAAATAATAAAATAATAAAAAGAAAGGAAAAGAAAATAAACCCTCAACCTGACAAGCCCTCTCCATCCCTCTTTCGTATCACCTTCCTTACTCCTAACATTGCCAACTTCCATCTCACTCGCTCGTCTCAAATGGCTTAGTAGGCATAATCTCTCAAGGTTGATACAGTTTATTGGAGTCCAATCTGGATTTAGATGTCCACAATTGGTGTTGTGCTATTTTCGATATAATAGAATTCTTAATTTAGGGCTCCTATTTAGAAAATCCTATTGTGATCTAAAATAAAATATTAATGGAATATTTTAGGTATAATAGGAATTAAATTTTATTCTTATTTAGGAAATCCTATTATGACTTAGAATATTATTTTCTCATCCTATATATATGGGGTGAGGGTGGAGGCATAAAGCATATTACAAAGTTGAGATTCAAAGTGCTTTTCCACAGTTGATCTAAGAGAAAGTCTGCACTTTGCTCTTAGGACTTCGCCATACAAGAGAGAAGAAAAAAGAGATCTAATCGAGTAGTCATCAACTTCAGTTAGAGAGATTGCTACGGGTTGGTGAACGATTTCAATTGTAATCTTTTTTTCTTCTTGAGTGTTGTAAGGGAGTTAAATCTATTAGGGCAAAGGGTTCAATATTAGTTTTATCAATCTTATAATTTTATCTGAGTTATAGAGATTAATATTTGTCCAGTTGACATAGTCACCACCATATACTTGTCTTTATCTGTGCTTGGTGTCTATTAGACGGGGGTTGGTTATTTTAGGTGGGTTGGCTTAAGTTTTTGTTGTGGCAACGTCTAAGACTCGATATCGAAGCACATGAGGGCGTGTCTGATTCCCAATATCCGGTATCAGAGTGAGGTTCATTTGTTCTGGTCTGATACCAACATCTGCTATCAAAGCTTTTGGGGTTCGGACAACTATTTCTACGAAGCAGATGAACACTCTTATAATCACCCTCATAAGAGAAAACTAGGTAATTTGGAAGCCAAGAAGGGAGGATCTACTCTGGTGTAAGGACTTGCATTATCCATTGGAGGGCGATAGCGTAAAGGCATCGGACAAAGCTGCTTAAGAGTGGAAACGATTGGATCGAAAGGCCGTTGGATTCTTTCACAAATGGTTGGATGATTCGGTATTTCACCATGTGTCCATGGAGATTCAGCAAAATTGTTGTGAAAGAAGCTGCATTCGCTGTATAAAAGAAAGATGGTTGAAAACAAGACGTTTCTTATTCGCCAACTAGAAGTATACGGATGGTGCCTCGGTGGCACATCATCTGAACGAAGCTCAAAGTATCATCAATTAGCTGTCTGCGTTGAAGATGGTGATTAATGATGAGCTTCAGGTCCTATTTCTTTTCAGTTCTCTACTAGAAAGCTGGAAGACGTTGGTGGTACCGGTGAGAAACTTTGCACCGGATGGAGTTGTCACGATGGAGGCAGTCAAAAGTAGCTCGTTGAATGAGGAGATCCGGCGTAAGCAAGTTGAATCATCGTAGGAGTCCGCTCTGGTGGCTTTCTACGAAAAAAAGGAGGATCTTGTGATTGTGGACCGCAAGAAGGGCTGCTATAACTGTGGCAAAAGGGGTCATATCAAAAGGAACTACATAAAGCTAAAAAATGAGATAGCCAAAGGCAAGGACGATTAGGAGAATCTCACAACAATAAGAGATATCATCGTCGCAGCGACCAATGCAAAGGATCCTTGTGACATGTGTCATGATGGTGACTAGATCATAGACACGGGGGCATCGTATCACGCCACTCCGCAAAGGAGGATCTTCACGTCATATTGCAATACCAAGTTTGGATATATGAAGATGGATGATAAGGGGACTGTTGCAGTTGTAAGTATAGATGATGTGCACTTAATGACAGAGTTTGGTGAGAAGCTCGTCCTCAAGGGTTTAGGATATGTACCAAATTTATGCTACAACTTGGTTTTGGTAGGGAGGTTGGCAGATGATGGCTGTTGTAGTTTGTTTGGGCACAAAGATTGAATGCTTGCGAAGGGTTTCCAACAGCTGGCTCGAGGAGATTTATGTTGTGGCATGTACAGGCTCAAGCCAATGAGTTGTACATGCAGGCCATAGACACCGGATGGAGTTGGATCGTCGAGAACTTGTTGAGGAGGGTCTTCAATATGTTTTAAGGGTTACAAAGGATTATTTTCGTCGAGACACAACAATGAATGGAGGTGAGTCAAAGAATAAAGGTTAGTTTGTCGGTCCCATTACAGTTGGTCGGTCTCCAGGTGGGGGTTGCTCTACGGATTCAGTTTTGGTGATGGGTGGTTTGCCAAAGCTTCACGGAGCGACATTGGTTTCAACAGTTCGATCGAAACCAGGAAGGAGATCACAGTTTGTAGCATATTCAATCTGAGGCAGGTGCATCTCCATTCACACAGTTCAGGAGAAGCTGTGGGTCATCGGCGACTTGCATAGTATATGATATTCTGCTCAAGGATGCATGTGTACGAAAGAGCTTAAGTGTCTAACACGAAGGTAGGTAGGTTCATGAGTTTGAATCTCAGGAGGACTGCATCATCCGCTTGGTTGGGCCAGCCAAGGGTGAAGAAGCTCAATAGAACGGTAGCAGGTTCCGATGGAAGACGAAAGTCGGGAACAGGCAGTCGAGACTTACGGTGAGGCTGATCGTCAGGGACTTCGGTCTTGATCGTGTTATTAATATTGGCATAATCCTATTGGTGCAGGATGTGCTACGCATGGTAGTTAGTATAGATGTGACGGTCGAGGAGCTGGAGACGAAGAAATATGTAAAGCAGCTCGGGGGATCAAAGATCAGTAGCATGGGAGAGGAATAACTCTGTCGTGAGGTAACAAAAATGGAGTCCAGTTAAAGAGCCATGGGGTTAACACCCTCTCATCGGACTGGAGGAAGAGATTATTTGAGTCCAGTCTGGATTTGGATGTCCATAATTGGAGTTGTGCTACTTTTTGTTATTCCCGGTACTTGATCAAAGATGGTAGACTCGATGTCAAGATCAGAGGTTCAACAAACGTTCACCTTCTGATTATTCTCGAGATCCAGGAGGAACACTATAATAGAAGTCTGATTACAAAAGCAACAATAATCAGAAAGAAAATCTCACGTTCTTCCTCGCAATCGCAGTTGCTGACGGACAGAACTGAGTTCAGAAAATAAATCTCACGTTCTTCCTTGCAATCGCAGTTGCAGACGGACAGAACTGAGTTACAACTCAGATGAAGGAGAAGAAAGAAGAAGAGAAAAGGTTCTTGCTGGGGTGATTAAGATCACCGTTGCTCAAAGCAAGATTCGTCCCAACACGATCTGCTCCCAGGAACCAGCAAGTTCACGAAGAACTTCTGGAACGCTCGTAAGTCAATATTTGAGACTTGAACGTGCTTCCTGGACTTTACAGACTCCCTTAACTCTTTTCTTGGTGTATCTTTCAAAGGAGGCCAAGGGGCTCTATTTATAGAGTGGAGTTGAGACTTCACCTCTTCTCCTATCCGATGTGGGACTAAAATACCAATACTCAAAAATAGAGTTTGATATTTTAGATCATCCCACAATCAGCATAGAAGTGTGCCAGTCCACGCCTACCACCCGAACACTCTCGTGCATGCACGAGACATCCTGGAGTCCGTGTCCGAGTCCGAGTCCGCACAACAAAAATCAACTTGCATCCTTGTTGGATTTAATCCTTTTTCCTTCTAGGAAAATACTCCCACATTGCATAAACTTGTGTCCCACTACACCTCATGTGCACACCTCAACACAAGCAATGCATTATATTGAGATACTCACCATTTGGTGTAGCCGATGTGGGACTATCTTTTCTAGTCCAAAGGCAAAAAACACCAACAATCCCCCACATATCTCAATATATGGGTTGAGCGTTCCCCACAGTGACTGCCCATCATGCATTAGGAGAGATGTCGCTATGACTTGAATCCTCCCGCATAGGTTAAATAACAGTATGATACAAGAATGGACTAAGCCTTGAATTCTGCACCATAACTGCAATTCTTCCTACTCACATAATGACATCAACTGTGCTTCTGGCTGCACATTGAAGGCCTTGTGCCAGCCTGGTTTCAGTGTATAATTTTTGGGCGTCTACAAGTTTACCCTCAAGAGACGGCCTGATATCTCTTTCCATACACTATAGGTGAGTTCTTTATTAAAGAGATATGGCATGAAGCCTTGCGCTTCCTTGCGGTGCTACGCCGCTGTGACTTGGCTTGCAAAGCCGAGGCATTACCCCTACCTGGGAACCTCATGGTGGAGTCACCCCACTGTAGCAAGGAGTTTCACTCCTTGTAGTGCTGCTCTACCGTGCTTCCTGTAAAGCACACCAGGCATTCACTCTGCCTGAGAACTCATTAAGGCGTTTAAGCCAACCTTCCACAGGATCTATTTTTTTCGTAGAAAAAATACATAGTAGACAACAGTGGTTATGGGTCCGTATCCCTTCCATGTTCCAGAGAACAAGTACCCACTGCTACCTGATAGTTTTACAGTCAGTGATCCTCCTTTGAACCAAAAGTTAGATGCCTAGTAGATTTCTCTTTGAACTAATAGCATAAAACTTTATGGTAGGATTACAAAGACACACTATCAGAATGCCTTCAAGCCCATTTTACAAGTTGTGTCATCGACCAACTGGCGCTTGAGGCCTTTTGTGAACGGATCTGCCAGGTTCTCCTGACTCCGAACATCAACCACTGCAATTACACCTCTTTTGATAAGATCGTGTACTGTCCTGTGCTTCAACCGCACAGTCCTCTTCTTTCCGTTGAAGAGGTTTGATGCCACCGTCGCAGTCGCCTGGTTGTCACAGTATATCCGTATTGCCGGTATCTGAGCCCCAACCACTGAAAGATCATACATGAGCTCCCAAAGCCATTCTGCTTCATCTGCTGCAGTTTCAAGTGCATAGAATTCAGATTCTATGGAGGAACGAGAAAGTATAGTTTGCTTCTTCGACTTCCACGATATAGCAGCTCCATCCAAGGAAAAGACATATCCACCTGTGGATCTCTCGCTTTCCACCTCTGAATACCAGCTAGCATCACTGAAGCCTTCTACTACTGTTGGATACCCGTTGTAGTACAGTGCATATGTCTGAGTCTTTTTGAGATATCTCATCACCCGTTTCACAGCTTTCCAGTGCTCAACCCCTGGGTTGCTTGTGAACCGACTCAGCATTCCCACGGCGAAAGCTATGTCAGGCCTTGTGGCAGTTATTGCGTACATCAAACTTCCAATAACGCTAGATACTCCAGTTGCCTGACGCTTTCCCTCGAGTTTGGCTTCAGCTTTTGATCACACCTGTATGGCGTATCGATCCCTGGAAGATCCTTATACCCATAGCGTGTGAGCATCTTCTCAATGTAGTGAGATTGTGACAGCACTACTCCAGTGTCTGTCCGGATGATCTTTATGCCCAAGATGACATCTGCATCCCCCAAGTCCTTCATACTGAACTTGGTTGAGAGGAACTTCTTTGTCTCTGTGACACAGCTTATATCCGTACCTAGAATTAGCATATCGTCCACGTATAGACAAACGATGACTCCTCTTCCATCAGCAAACTTCGAATAGACGTACTTGTCTGTTTCACTGACCCTGTAGCCATTTGACCTTATGACTTTGTCAGACTTCTCATGCCATATTTTGGGAGGTTGCTTTGAACCGTACAGAGATTTTATCAACTTGCAGACTTTGTCTTCAAGACCTTTGACGACAAATCCATCTGGCTGTTGCATGTAAATCTCTTCGGGCAGCTCCCCATTCAGGAATGCTGTCTTTACATCCATCTGATGTATCACCAACTTATGTATAGCTGCTAGAGCGATTATCATCCTGATGGTGGTTATCCGAGCTACTGGAGCGTACATGTCAAAGTAGTCTATCCCCTGTTTCTGAGAAAATCCCTTGGCTACCTGTCTGGCCTTGAACTTGTCAATAGTTCCATCTGCCTTCATCTTCTTCTTGAAGATCCATTTACATCCGATGGGCTTTTCTCCTTCAGGTAGATCTACCAACACCCATGTGTTATAGGAGGTGATAGAGTCAAACTCGTCATTCACTGCCTCCTTCCAGAAAACATCATCTCTGGTCTTCATCGCCTCATCATAGGTAAGCGGCTCTGCTTCCACATGATAGGTGATGAACTCATCTCCGAAGTTCTTCGGCCTCCTCGCTCGCTTCGATGACGGCTCAGCGAGTTCTGGTTTAACCGTTGTTTCAACAACAACATCTTCTTGGACTACTTCTTTATTGAAAAACTTCAGTTTCTTGTGTACCCTTATTGTCCTCCAGTTTATCCGTAAGAATAATATTCTTGTGCCTTGCAAATTGTCTTCACAAGATTCGATGATATGATTTGACTCAATATCAAGAAATCTCCGAGCATCACTCTTCTCGGCATACCCCAAGAAGATCATCTTCGTAGTCCTAGTCCCCAGCTTCTGAATCTTCAGATCTGGGAGCTTCACATAAGCCAGAGACCCCCACCCTCGAATGACATTCAAGTTATGTCTGACTTTGAACCAGTGTTCATGAGGAGTTACGTCCGAAGTTGCAAACGACACTCTATTTAGAATAAAAGTGGTCGTCCATGCAGCTTCTCCCCATTAGTATTGAGTTCATCATTTCTGTCAATGTTCTGTTCTTCCTCTCTGCTATCCCGTTAGATTGAGGAGAATACGGAGCAGTAGTCTCATTGATGATTCCATGTTCTTTGCAGAACGATGCAAATTCATGAGACCTCTACTCTACATCTCGATCACTTCTGAGTAGTTGTAAATCGGTTTAACGTTCAGCTTCTGCCCTGAAGTCTCTAAACTACTCAAATGCTGCATCCTTCTACTTGAGAAGTCATAGGAACGTGCACTTCGAGAAACACTTCGAACCGGCCTCTGTGGAGAATTGATAAAAGTCACAAATATCTGAGTGTACTAACTCCAGATGATCAGTACTTTAGTTCAATCGTCTGAGCAGCTTCCCAACAGTCTTGTATCTGCACAGACTTTAAACTCCTCCACCTCCTTACCCCCACATTCCTAAGATAAGGTCCCGGTAGGACAGCTTGAGTCTACTTCTGTCATAGAACAACTCTCAGTCCACTCAACCATCAGCAGAAGTTCGAACATTCCTTCAGCACCGAACATCTTTTTGAAGCATGTTTCTCGCCAAAAAATTACCATCTGGCTAGTACGAATGTCCATCTTTCAAGTCTGTATCAGATAACAGACTTTCTGAGATCAGATCGCCGAAAAATCTCTGGTACGTGCAACACGCATTCCAGTGTCCTTGTCGGTGGTTAATAACCACTGTCTCGATCTTCAGAACTTCTGCTAGATATATGTTCGCCATCGAGACCTTCATCATAACATGACTCGTCCTTGGTGAACAGTTAGCTCCTTTGAGAGCACACGTGGTCAGATGCACTAGTGTCAGACCACTAGTTAGCTACCACGCTAGATAACTCAACCTGTGCAACAATAGCAACCAAATTAAGTAATCAAAATAACCAAGTTTAGCTATACCTGCTATTTTGGTTTGGGCTTGGATTTGCATTCACTCATGTAGTGGCCATTCTTGTCACAGTTGAAGCAAGTCACGTGGGACTTGGACTTCTGTTGCTTAAACGAAGGACCGTTCACTTTTAGATTAGTGGAGTCATTCTTCTTGTGATAAGAAGCCACCTGCTTTCCCATGAACTCTCTTGTCTGCACCAAGTTGGCCTTAGCCAGTTGTTTGGACAGAGAGTCCATCTTCTGTTGAGATCGCATTTTGTCCTCAACGTGGATCTCTTGTAGAAGATCTTCCAAGCTAATGTCCAGCTTCTTCCGATGCATTCTAGCATAGAAGTTGCTCCAACAAGCAAGAAGTTTCGAGACTATCCCTCCAACGACAAACTTGTCGACGAGGGGCATCTTCTCGTCATCTAACTTCTGGCACAACTTCAGGAATTCCTTCACTTGAGGTAGCATCGTCATCTCGTCTTCGAAGAGCCACGTGTGGTATTTCTCGACGATGAAGATTTTGGACCTGTTCTCATCATCTTCATATAGCTTACCCAAAGAATCCCAGATCTCTTTGGCCTTCACCTTCTTGGAATATGACTCTGCCAGAGAGTCTTCCATAGAATTGAGAATCAGCAATTTACATATGCTGTTTTCTCTCTTCCATTTGCTCTGCTTGACGAGTGCAGCAGTAATAGCATCGGTAGTTCCTCCTTATGGAATTGTCGGTTCATCCTCAATCAACACATGGTCTACGTCCACGAGTTGAAGATTAAGGGTGACCTTTCTCTTCCAGATTTGGAAATATTCTTCGTCGAATTTCTCTAACTTGTTAAAGCTGGTATCGATGAGAGAAGCACGAGAGTTCTCCATCTACAAGGATCTTGCTTTGAGATTGTTATTTCCGGTACTTGATCAAAGATGGTAGACTCGATGTCGAGATCAGAGGTTCAACAAACGTTTACCTTCTGATTATTCTCGAGATCCAGGAGGAACACTATAATAGAAGTCTGATTACAAAAGCAACAATAATCAGAAAAAAAATCTCACGTTCTTCCTCGCAATCGCAGTTGCTGACGGACAGAACTGAGTTCAAAAAATAAATCTCACATTCTTCCTTGCAATCGCAGTTACAGACAGACAGAACTGAGTTACAACTCAGATGAAGGAGAAGAAAGAAGAAGAGGAAAGGTTCTTGCTGGGGTGATTAAGATCACCGTTGCTCAAAGCAAGATTCGTCCCAACACGATCTGCTCCCAGGAACCAGCAAGTTCACGAAGAACTTCTGGAACGCTCGTAAGTCAATATTTGAGACTTGAACGTGCTTCCTGGACTTTACAGACTCCCTTAACTCTTTTCTTGGTGCATCTTTCAAAGGAGGCCAAGGGGCTCTATTTATAGAGTGGAGTTGAGACTTCACCTCTTCTCCTATCCGATGTGGGACTAAAATACCAATACTCAAAAATAGAGTTTGATATTTTAGATCATCCCACAATCAGCATAGAAGTGTGCCAGTCCACGCCTACCCCTCGAACACTCTCGTGCATGCACGAGACATCCTGGAGTCCGTGTCCGAGTCCGAGTCCGTACAACAAAAATCAACTTGCATCCTTGTTGGATTTAATCCTTTTTCCTTCTAGGAAAATACTCCCACATGGCACAAACTTGTGCCCCACTACACCTCATGTGCACACCTCAACACAAGCAATGCATTATATTGAGATACTCACCATTTGGTGTAGCCGATGTGGGACTATCTTTTCTAGTCCAAAGGCAAAAAACACCAACACTTTTGATATATAGGATTCTTATTTTGTAGCTCTTATTTTGATCAAAAATAGGATATTGATGGAATATTTTAGGAATAATAGGATTCCAATTTTATTCATATTTAGAAAATTATATTATGACCTAGAGTATAATTTTCTTATCCTATATATATAGGGTGAGGGTGGAGGTACAAAGCATAGCACAAAGATGAGATTCGAGGTGCTCATCCACAGGAGATCTAAGAGAAAGTTAGTACTTTTCTCTAAGGACTTCGCCATATAAGACAGAAGGAAAAAGAGATCTAATCAAGGAGTCATCAATTTCGGGTAGGGAGATTGATATGGGTTGGCAAGCGATTCTAATGTAATCTCTTTCTTTTCTTCTTGAGTGTTGTGAGAGGCTTGAACCTATTAGGACAAATGGTTCAACATTATTTTTGTCAATCTTATAATTTCATCTGTGTCACTCCCACTTTTCTAATTAGGGGTATTTTAGTAATTATGTAAATTTTGAATTTTTATTATTTTTTATTATTAAATTGATTGGTGTGTAGCTTTGATTGGTATTTTTGGTAGTAGCAAATGGTTTAACCTTAGTCAACCTTGATTAGAAGATTAACATGTGATTAGAATCCTTTTTAGCTAATTAGATTCTAAATTAGAGCTTTAGTCCACATTAGGAAACAAATTAAATCAATTTTTGGCTATTTTTACTTGTGGCTTTTTAGTATTTTTGCTAATGGGCTTCATATGGATTTTAATTGCATGGTGGCCCATCTTAAACCCTAATCTAACCCTAGCTAACCTCTACAACCGGCCAAACAGAAGCCCCCCTCTTTTATGTGAAAAACTTGTAGCCGTCAAGTTTCACAAACCCTAGAATTCTCCTTCTCCTCCAAAAGTCCACTTTTCTCAATTCTCATCCAAATCCTTCCAAACAAAGAGCGTTTCAATCGTTGGGAGGAGAGGAACTTGCTGGAGACTTGCTAGCAAAGGATCGGAGGAGCTGGATCAGAGGAAATTGACATCGACGCGTTTGGAGGCCTGTTTCATTGAGATATTGACTCTCAATAGGTAAACCCCTATAAACACCTAAATTATTATTTTTCTTCGTAGATGCATCCATATAGGTACCCCGGACCTGTGCATGAAGTTTGGTAGATTTTCGTATTCGTTTGATAGGCGTATCGAGCACGTGTCGGTTTATTAGAACACGTGTTCGACGAAATGCCGCTTAGAATTAAAAGTTTATATTTTTCGATTCTGTTTTCATGAATTTGTTTCCGTGTACATTCGAAACAACTTTCGAGAAGACGGATCTCGTTTTGGTTGGTTTTCGGTGTCCAAATCGGACACGGACACGCGTGCACGAGGCCCGTGCACAGTCCCGTGCATGCCCTGCTGTACGAGTGTCATAACTCAACGCATAGGATACTGTTTTGCATGAAATTTCATGGACACGTGGGGTCAACCTCTGCCCACGTGCTCCTAAAATTTCAAGGCATTTCGTGGAGCGTGCGCGAAGAAATCCAATGCGCACTGGCCGACTGAACCATGCTCACGCGTGAGAAATTGCCGCTGATACAGCCTTTGTTCGCACATAAGATGCAATGAGGACTCGTTCTAGGAGGATGGACATGAAGCCCTAGACCTAATCTATCCAGGTACTTGACCACGTGACTCGTGTCGCGAGCTACGGACGTCGACACGCGCCTACGAGGCCACACGCGTGTACGTACAACCCCTACAGTCTGAGTGTCATAACTCGATGGATATGACACGGTTTGGCATGAAATTTTATGGAAATGTGGAGGCAACCACTACCCACGTGCTTGTGAAATTTCACGAGAATTTGTTGAATATTCACGAAGTTATCGTGTCTGCACAGATTCGACTGATATCATGCACGCGCGTACGTACCCGTACGATACGCACTGACTGGACACGATACGGACATGGGTTCGATCCTGTGAGTACACGAGCATGTCACACACGTATAATCCTTCTTGTTTGCCAAGTTTCACGAGTTCTAGTTGTGTATTTTCTGTTTGGGTGTCGAGTTGGTTTTCGGGTTTCGGTTGGGTTATTTTGAATTGAGTTTTTGGTTTGAAATTGAATTTTGAGATTTAAACTTATATTTCTGAGTTTGATATTGGTTTTAGTACAGTTTAGTTTATGAGTTTGATTTTGTATATTGATCTAATGTTTACATTCAAATGATTATAATATATATGTTATAGCTTTCTTTGTATATTTATATATATATATATATATATATATTATATATATATATATATATATATATATATATATATATATATATATATATATTAACAAAATGGCATTTTATTGAAGTAAGGAGAGCTCGAAGAGAGCGATACATAATGTGACAGAGCCGGAACACACAAAACGGCCTCTGTTGAACAAGGTAGTAAATAACGAAAGCTGAGAATCTGGATTTCAAAATTACAAAAATTTCAAAATACCGAGATTCCAAAACGGAACGCTGGTTTGCACCCGTTAGGGGAAATGTCTCGACATTTCGATGATCCAAATTTCCAAAAAAAAAATTTGAAAATCGAAATACGTAGGTTTGGGCACTCAGCCCTGAAAGAGTGAATTTTTTTTGGAAATTTGAATCGAAATTCAAATCCAAAGAGGGCTGGGCCCCAGCGCGCGTGACCCGAGGGCGGGCAAATCCAGCGCGTGCGACCCGAGGGCGGGACTATCCTACTGCCCGAGTAGTGGGGGAGGGCCCACGGCCCGAGGAGGACGGTCCGGTGACTGCCCGAGGGAGGGCGTGCCGCTCGAGGCTCCTCCGCGAGCCGCCCAGCGCGGTGAGCTCCGGCGGTGCGGCCGAGATGGAGGGAGGAGGACGGGGCCTCCGGCGGGGGACCCGAAAGACCCGCGGCTGGCCGGAAGAGAGGCCAACGGGGTGAGCTCACTGCCCGATTGGATGGGCGCTCTAAACGAGGGGGCGGGCTCATTGCCCTATGGGACGCTCTGCCCGAGGGAAGGAGCGCACGGCTCAGGGCCTCGGCCCCTCTGGTGTGCCGCCCAGAGCCAGGCTCCGGCAGTGGAGGCTAGCCTGAGGTGGCACGGACGGAGGACGGAGGGGGCGGAAAGGGGCG